>CM033651.1:31735348-31753522 GCA_019512145.1 Engystomops pustulosus | reverse complement strand
TAAACACCCACGGAAATGGACAGGAAACAGCAGGGGCAGCATGCATGGAAGCATCTGAGGCTGCTTAATCGCACCATTATGCCAAATTATGGGCAACACATGGCCATACAGAGTGACCAATGAGGCTAGATAGCATCTAAACATGCATATTTGACCCTGCCACTATAGGGGACGGCATGCAGAGGCAGCGGCAGCAGCGGCAGGCAAGAGAGTGTCATGGCGACATACCCTAAATGGACTCAGCCTTCACCAAAGAGGTGACAAGAAGCGCTGAAGGATTTCCTATGTGAACAAAAGGTTGACTGTATATTTAGTCGATAACACAGCATGGTGGCGACATAGTGACAAGTTCCATAACGTATCTGGTGAAACACCCAGAAAAATGAGCCTGACAAGCTCTTTTGATAAGGGGACACATGTGGAGGCGCCATGGAGACGACTTCCATGATTAAGAGCGACAGTATGGGGCATTCATATTGCGCTGCTATGATTGCAACTTCAGGTCTCCAGCATGGCGGCGACAGATGGGCCGAGTTCCACTATGTATCTGATGAAACACCTGAAATTCTGCCTGCAACACTCGTTTGATAAGGGGAGTGAGTGCTGCATATCCTCTCTTGCTCCAGCGTCTGGGGTATAGAAGTTGAAAGAGACATTGGTGGACGCTGTGGAGATCGTGGAGGCAAAATGGACAGGAAACAGCAGGGGCAGCATGCATGGATGTCTCTGAGGCTGCCTAATCTTAAGATGGAGCTGGCGGTCCACTGCCAGGCGAGATTTCGCCTGTCCAGCCCCTGTCTCTCGGCCCTCCCCACCCAAAATGGGCCTGGGGGCCAGAAGCGTTTACTTTGAAAAATTATAATTCAAAGCAGTCGGGTCGTTTTAATATTTCACCTAGGAATAATGGAATAGCATAGTTGTTTCTATTTTTAATTGTTTTTACGGAAATGGTTCCATGATTAAGAGCGACAGTATGGGGCATCCATATCGCGCTGCTATGATTGCAACTCAGGTCTCCAGCATGGCGGCGACAGATGGGCCGATTATCTGGTGAAACACCTGAAATTCTGCCTGACACAGCTCGTTTGATAAGGGGACGATGTTGGAGGCAGTGAACTAGTAGTAGAATTAAGGTGCTGCAGTTAAAACTATGTTAGTTGATCTTGGGATGGAGCTGGCGCTCCGCTGCCAGGCGAGCTTTCGCCTATCCAGCCCCTGTCTCCGGCTACTCCCCAAACAGCACTTCTAAGAACCTTTTGTATAAGATCAAGTGTAGTAGCGTTCTTATAAGTTTGGGATATGGGGCGGGTGAGGGGAATGTAAACAGATGCGCAAGAAGCGCTGAAATAATATCGGTAATGATAAAAGTTTGCCATAAATTTTGTGTATTACACAGCAGGTGGCAACAAAGTTAACAAGTTTGATGTGGAAGCCATGAAAACAACGCAAATTCTGCCTGACACAGTTCGTTTGATAAGGAAGACCATGTATGGAGGCAGCTATATGGACGACTTTGATGGCAGCTATGGCGATGACGTGTGGAGTTAGCAATGGAGAAAATTTAATTTGGATAGTGCCTGTATGTGGCAGTCCAAAAACGTTTCAAACCAGAGGAGCAGGTAGGTGGTCCTCCAGAAAAATTAAATATTTAGAGTACTATGCTAAGGCAGTTTGTCCCTGGCAAAAAATAGCCAGTTTTCCTCTGCTTTAGTGTACAAAGAGGAGGAGGAGGAGGAGTGCATACATTATTCAGTTGAGCTTCTTTCACCTGGTGGAAGAATGAAAATCCCGGAGAAATCCAGGCTTTATTCATCTTGATAAGCGTCAGCCTGTCAGTGCTGTCAGTCGCCAGGCGTGTCCGCTTATCGGTGATGATGCCACCACTGCACTGAAACCCGCTCAGACAACACGCTAGCTGCAGGGCAGGCAAGAACCTCCAAGGCGTACACCCCAGTTCATGCCACATGTCCCAGCTTTGAAACCAGTAGTTGTAGGGAACTGTGTGATCATTTAGGACGATGGTATGTCAGCTACTACGTACTCCCTCACCATCTTTCTGTAAAGATCAGCCTCGACTCTGCCGAGACTGGGGACAGGTGACAGTGTCTTGCTAAGGTACATAAAACTGGCAAAGGCCTTGTAAGGCGTACCCTTCCAGTGCTGGAAAACTGCTGCTCGCCTTCTCTCCCTCGCTACTTTGTCCCGCAGAAGTACGCCCTCTCTGCCGCTAGCGCTGTCAGAAGGGAATACTGTTTCAGCTTGTGCACCAGGGCCTGCTGGTATTCATGCATTCTCACACTCCTTTCCTCTCCAGGATGAGAAGTGAAAGATTTTGCTTGTACCGTGGTCCAGGAGAGTGAATACCCAGTAATCGGTGCTGGAATAAATTCTTTGAACGCGAGGGTCACGGGATGGCAGCCTAGCATGAAATCTGCCATATGCGCCAGAGTCCCAACGCGCAAGAACTCCCCTCACTGGCCTGACTGCCCATTTCCTCCTCTCCAACTCCTCTTCTTCTGCCCATACACTGAACAGTGAAGGACTGAACAATGGTCCCCTCTTCTGTCTCGCCAACATCTCCTCCTCTTCCTCCTCATCCTCCATCCACTCCTCCGATATGCCTGAGAAACAGACCTAAGGGTGCTTTGGCTATCAACAAGGATCTTCTTCCCCCATCCTTGTGACGAGCACAAAGCTTCCGACTTCATGCTGACCAAGAGTTTTTCAACAGCCAAGCAGCGGATGGTGAGGCTGATGATGGCGGCATCGCACTGACCATCTGTGTTGACTCCTCAAAGTACTCAGCACCTGACAGATATCAGACATCCCGTCCACTCCTCATTGTAGACTTGGAAGCTGACTGACCTGACTACCATTCTGGTGGAAGTTGAAATCTGGCAGTCTAACAATCGCTCTGCGCTGCTGGTAACTCTGGAAACATGGTTAATGTTGAATTCCACCCGTCGTGGGCAGTCGCACAACAGTCGGTGAGCGGGCAGTTGGAGGCGGCGCTGCGCTGCCCTGAAGTGGCAGCATCTGTGCTGGACTTCCTGAAATGCACACAGATGCGGCGCACCTTCGTGAGCAAATCAACAGATTGGGGTATGTCTTGAGGAAACCTGAACTATGAGATTTAACGCATGGGCCAAGCATGGCACATGTGGTCTCTGCCGAGTTGCAGAGCCACCATCAGGTTACGGCCTTGTCACACAAAACCATGCCTGCTTCAGTTCAGCGGTGCCACCACAGATCGGTCTGCGCCGTGATGCCCTGTAATAGCTCTTGGGCGTGTGCCTTTTATCGCCTGGCTCAGCAGTTTGAGCACCGCCTGCTGTCGCTTAGCGACGGCACTGCTGCTGTGCCTAGAGCTACCGACTGATGGCGCCATGCCCACAGATGGTAATTCAGAGGGGAGGTGGAGTTGGGGTGGCAGGAGAGGAGGCATAGTAGCCTTTGAGACCTGGACCGAGGTAGGCCCCGCAATCCTCGGCGTGGGCAGATATATGACTAGCCCCAGGGTCACTCGGTCCCAGCCTCCACCAAGTTAACCCAATATGCCGTCACGATATATAGTGCCCTGCCCGCAGCACTCGTCCATTTGTCCGTGGTCAGGTGGACCTTGTCAGAAACGACGTTGTCAGGGCACGGATGATGTTCTCTGACACGTGCTTTGGCAGGCGTTGTTCGGGAAAGTAGTGGCGGCTGGGACCGATACCGGGGGCGGCCGCCGCCATGAGTTTCGGAAGCCTCGGTCTCTACCAGCCTATAGGGCAGCATCTACAGGCTAAGCAAATTGGAGATGTGGACGTTGAGGGCATCGGAAAATAGCTCAGCAGCACCGGACAAGTGGTTTGTGACTGTGGTGAAGGTACAGAAAACAGTTCCTCAGAGTATGCCGGTTCAAATGCCAAATTTTGCTGGGAGGGGGCAGACTGCGGGGAAGGAGGCTGAGGTGGAGGAGCTGGAGAATGCTGATTTCGGTGACATGGGTGGACTGCGTGGAAGACTAACTGTGGACAAATGGCTAGCCAGCATTGTCCGCAATCCACGACATCACCTCTTTGCACTGTTCTGGGCCTCACAGTGCTCTGCTACGAGTCCCAGTAACTTGAGACATGATAAACCTAGGGAGTGTAGCTCTGCGGCGCTTCCCCTACTCCCTCATCAGCAGGTGGTGTCTCACCCCCCATTTCCCATGGTGGAAAAAGTAAAAAGTAAAAAAAAATGTTATTCAATAAAAAATAAATTAGTAAATCAATAAAAATGCCCATAAACCCCATAAATATAAAGAAGACATAAACCCCCAAAAAAGTCTAAATTATAACAAACCCCCCACATATAGTATCACGCATCCGAAACAACTAGAGATGAGTGAACATACTCGTCCGACTTGATGCTCGTTCGAGCATTAGCATACTCGAACTGCCTCGTTGCTTGGAAGAATACTTCGCCCCCTCAAGAAAAGGGGCATCTCCCCGTCGTTGTGATTTGTGCGGCCAGATAACAGAGCCAATCACAAGCCAGGAGACTCTGCACTCCACCCAGCATGACATGGTACCCTTACACGTTCGATAGCAGTGGTTGGCTGGCCTTATCAGGTGACCCTGGAATAAGACTAGCCCTGCCCGCCGCTGCTCGTATCATTCTCTGTCTGGATGCCGCTAGGAGAGAGCTGCTGCGTCAGGGAAGCGTTAGGGTTGTTCTATTAGAATAGTGTTATGTGGAACCCAACACCCTTCTTAGGGCTACAATACGTTTTATTTTACTTTTCTTTGGTTTGCTTTGGCTGGGCTTGCTGCCATTAGTATGGCAGCTAGTACCATATTGTGAGGAATTTGCAGGGAGACTTGCTGACCGTGTGGTTTTGCTCTTAGTGACACACGTATCCACCTCAAACACCGAAGTGGGACATTTATTAGGGGTTTGATTTGAATTAGGCACAGTCCGCTGATTTTTTTTTTTTTTACGTTTATTTCTTTTTATAACTCAAAGTAATCTGGCAAAGCTGTGTGCTTTCAGTGTCTTGAGTTCTTTAAAGAACACCTGTGACCGACGACTGGTGGTGTGGCAACCTGTGCCAAACCATGATCAGCCGGGGTTGTTCCACCACCTACCAGCATTAACTACCACCTGTATCGCATGCATATGAGCTAAACACCCCACTCAATCCACCAAGCCTGTTCACTCTGGCCGGCCAACCACTTGCTCCTTCCCCTGTGTCATCTGCTAGCACCCCCCTGCCCAGGACCCCGGCCCAACCATCCTCCCGTGGCGAAAACCCCTCATCGCCTCCACGATCCTCCACAGCATCCACCAGCTTCCTCTCATACCCCAGGACGCTGGAGACTCGCAAAAGAAGTAAGTGCAACACCACCCACAATGCCGAACCCTCACCGTCCACATTCCAACGCTTAGCCTGAATATGCTGCCCTATTGGGCTGGTAGAGACCAGAGGCCTTTCGAAACTCATGGCGGCGGCTGCCCCATCGGTATCGGTCCCCGCCGCCACTACTTTTTTCTCCCGATGTGCCGTCTCGAAGCCCCTGCACTACACGTGTCAGAAAACCATCTTCCTGCCCCTGCCAACGCCGTTTTCTGACAAGGTCCACTTGACTAACGACACGTGGACGGTGCTGCTGCCAGCGCACGGCCACTATAATGTCCGCTGGCGGCACCTTTGTTAACTTGGTGAGGCTGGGACCGAGTCTGACCCTGGGCTGGTCATATACTGCCCAAAGGAGAAAAAAGCTCTCGATCTTCGGGGCCTACCTTCGGCTCCAGGTCTCAAGGCCCTACTATGCCTCCTCCTCTCCGCCCACCACTCCACCTCCTCCTCTGAATTGACTCCGTGGGCATGGCGCATCAGTCGGCAATCTCTATCACAGCAGCAGTCCGCCATCGCTAAGCGACAGCAGGCGGGCTCAACTCTGAGGCTAGCGTAAAAGCACAACCGCCCAAGAGCTATACGGGCATCACGGCGCAGACTAGACCTCTGTGGCGGCCACCAGCTAACTTGAAGCAGGCAGGTTTGTGTGTGGACACGGCTCCGTCGGCTTTCGTGGGCGATGCAACTCGCAGCTGACACATTGTCCATGCTGGCCATGTGTTAAATCTCCTGTTCTCAGCGTGTCCTCAATGACATACAACCCAATCTGTCTGATTTGGCTCACGAAGGGGCCCGCATCTCAGGGTGCTTCAGGAATCAGTCACTTCTTCCACTCCTCAGGGCAGCTCGAGCACCGCCTCCAACTGCCCCGCCGCTCACCGACTGTTGTGCGACGTGCCACGAGGTGGAATTCACATTAACCTGTTATCCCGAGTTTAACCAGCAGCAGGCGGGCGATGCAGATTGTACCTGCCACGAATGCACAAGTCAGACAGCTTCAGCAAATGAGAGTGCGTGGATATTCTGTTCTCAGGTGCTGAGTAACTTTGAGGACATAACAGATGGTCAGTCGTGGCGATGCCGCTCATCATCATCCTCACATCCCGCTGCTTCTTGGCCTGTTGAAAAACTCTCACTCTGGTCGCATGAATGGATGCTTTCGGCTCGTCACAAGAGATTGGGGGAAGAAGATTTCCCTTGTTGATAGCCAAAAGCCGCCTTGGTCTTTTCTCATCGCATATCGAGGAGAGGGAGTGAGATGAAGAAGGAAATGTGTGCGCGACAGAAGTAGGGGACCATTGTTTCAGAGGATTCCCTTCACTGTTCAGCGTGTATGGGCAGAAGAGAGGTTGAGGAGAGGAAATGGGCATCAGCCAGTGGAGGGGAGTATCTTGCGGGCTGGGGGACTCGGCGAATATGGCAGATTTCATGCTAGGCTGCTATCCCGTGACCCTCGCGTTCAAAGAATTTTATTCTCAGCACTTTACTGGGTATTCACTCTCCTGGACGCCCAACGGTACAAAGCAAAATCCTTTCCACTCTCATCGCCTGGAGGGAGAAAGGAGTGAGTAATGCATCACCCAGCAGGCCCGGTGCACAGCTGAAACAGATTTCCCTTCGACAAGCGCTAGCGGCAGAGGGCGTACTTCTGCGGGACAGTAGCGAGGGAGAGTAAGGCGAGTCATGCAGCTAGACACACTGGCCAGGGGTAATCGTTACAATGCTCTTTGTGCCAGTTTTTATGTCACCTTAGCAAGACACTGTCACCTTCCCCAGTTCTCGGCAGAGGTAGGGCTGACTTTACAGAAAGATGGTGAGGGAGTAGTAGCTGACCATACATCGTGCTCAAATGATCACACAGCTCCCACAACTACTGGTCAGGAAAAGCTGGACAGTGTGGCATCGAACTGGCGGTACGCCCTTGGAGGTTCTGGCCTGCCCTGCCATCAGCGTGTTTGTCCGTAGCGGCTGTTTCAGTGCTAGTGTGGCATACACACCGAAAGCGTACACAACGCCTGTCGACTACGCATCGCGACAAGCTGACGCTATCAAGATGAATACAGCCTGGATTCTCACGGATGTTCATTCTCCCCCAGGAAAGAGCTCAACCTGAATAATGTATGCACTCTCCCTTGTCGCCTCCTTCCTCCTCCTCTTTGTACCACTAAGCCAAGGAAACTGGGCATTTTTGTGCCAGGGCTACAACTGGCTACTATGGTACCTAGTATTTTAAATTTTTTGGGGACCACTACCGACCGGCTTCCTCTTTTTAAAACAGTTTTTTGGGAGTGCACATACATGCCTCACTCCTTGACAGAGTGACCGAATGAGGCTAGATAGCATCTAAAACATGCAATATTTGACCCTGACACTATAGGGGACGGCATGCAGAGGCAGCGGCAGCAGTGGCAGGCTAGATTGTCTCATGGCGACATACCCTAAATGGACTCCGTCAAAGAGATGAGCGAGCATTAAAATGGCTCGGGTATATCGTATTCTAAGAACTGTTTGTATTAAGATCAAGTGTTAGTGGCTTTTATAAGTTGGGCATGGGTGGGGGCGGGCGAGGGGGAATGTATTAACGATGTGCAAGAAGCGCTGAAAACTACGGAATGATCATAAAGTTTGCCAGTATATTTTGTGGATATACACAGCAGGGTGGCGAAAAGTTAACACGTTGATGTTGAGAGCCATGTAAAAGACCCAAAATTCTCTCGACCACAGGCGTTTGTATAATAGGGGGAGATGATGGAGCGGCAGTGAACTAGTTAGATTAAAGTGGCTGCAGTTAAAACTATTGTTAGTTGGCTTTGGGATGGAGCTGGCGTTCAGCAGCAGGACGAGCTTTCGCCATCCAAGCCCCTGTTCTCTTAGGCAACCCCAAACAGCACTTCAAGACCTTGGATAAGTCAAGTGTAGTAGCTGGTTCTTATAAGGGTTATGGCGATGTCGGGAGAGGGAATGTAACACACAGATGCCAAGATAAGCGCTGAATAATACAGAAAATATTATTGCAATTGGTTCAAGCATTCGAGTTCAAGTATTGGAAAGCCAGAAACCCATTTGCGCACAGCTGATAAGACAGTGAAGCTATAACGGGACTTTTGGAGCGCAGCATGGGGTGGGACAGGTGTGGAGGCGTTAGCTAGAGGAGACAAATTGGAGGCTGTATGTGGCAGCCATAAAGAGGCACCAAGTAGGATGGCAGGTTGTCTCAGAAATTAAATTGATTAGGCCTGTATGCTGGCCATCCAAAAATGGTTTTCAAAACAGAGGATGCAGGTGGTGGCCCGCCAGAAAAATTAAAACATAGATATAAGCTAGGGAGCCAAGTGGCCCATGGCAAAAAATAGCCGTAGCTGTTCGTTCTGCTTTGGCGTCACGAGGAGAGGAAGGCAGAAGGGGAAAATGAAGGAGGAAGTGTGCATAACATTATTCCCGGTTGAGCTTATCACACGTTGGGAGGAGAATAGAAATATCGGATGAATCCAGGTTTTTATTCATCTGATAAGATGTCAGCCTGTCAGCGCTTGTCTAGTCGACACGGCGTGTACGCTTATCGTGATGATGCCACCGGCTGCACTGAAAACCCACGCTTCGGACAACACGCTAGCGGGGGATGGCAAGACACCTCATGGCGTACAGGGCCAGATTCGGCCACATGTCCAGCTTTTGAAACCCAGTAGTTGTAGGGGCGTGTGATCTATTTTAGGACATGGGTCGGTAGTACGTACTACCTCACCAGTCTTCTGTAAAGATCAGCCATACTCTGCGAGACTGGGGACAGACAGTGTGTTGACAGGGTCGTGGGGTGGTCGACATGAAAAAACTGGCAAAGGCTGTATAGAGCGTACCCTTGCCAGTGCGGCAAGCTGCCTGCTCCTACTACTCTTCGCTACTTGTCACCGCAGAAGTACGCCCTCTGCGCATTAGCGTGTCAGGATGGGAAAGTACTGTTTCGCTGTACAGGCACATGTGGCGGTTATTCATTGCATTCCCACTCCTTTCATCTCGGGATGCAGAGTGGAAAGATTTTGCATTGTAACCGTGGGTCCAGGAGAGTGAAGACCCACGTAATCGGTGCATGGAATAAATTCTTTGAACCGAGGTGGCAGAGGTATAGGGAAGCCAGAATGAAATCTGCCAATGCGCCAGAGTACTCACGCGCAAACAATTCCTTCCCCTCACTGGCCTGATCTCCATGCTTCTTCCTCTCCAACTCCTCATTCGATTCCTGCCCTACACGCTGGAAACAAGTGAAGGGACTGAACAATGTCCCTCTTTTGTCTGTCGCCAAACATTCTCCTGTCTCTTCCTCTCTCCATGCCTACTCTCCGATATGCGCGGAAAACGACTAAGGGTGCTACTGGCTATACAGCAAGGGAACTTCTTCCCCCTTCCTTTGTGATCGAGCAATGCTTCCGACTTTCAATGCATGCCCAGAGCGGTTTGTCAAACGGCCAACAGCCGGACTGGAGGAGATGATGTGCAAGGACACGTGATCGGACTTGTTGTCCCAGTTACGACCGACCAGTATACAGAACACGTCAACGTCCATCCTCATTTGTAGACTGTGAGGAGGACGCTTGCCTGATATGACTACCCAGTCTGGTGGAAGTTGACAGTTGCAGTCTTAATGCCTCTCTGCGCTGCTGGTAAACTGGGATAACATCGGTTACATGTTGAATTCCACCTCTGTGGCCGTTGCACAAACACCGTCGGTGAGCGGGCAGGTGGAGAGCGGCGCGCGCTGTCCTGAGAGTGCAGCATCGTGGCTGGACTTCCTGAAATGCGCACAGATGCGGCGCACACTTCGTGAGCCAAATCAGAAAGAACTTGGGGTATGTTTGAGGCCCGCTGAAAACTATCGAGATTTGAAACATGGGCCAGGCATGGTAAATGGTGAGTCTGCCGAGTTGCGGCTCGCCACCAGGTTACGGCGTTGCACCACCAGACCATGCTGGCTTCAGTTCAGCAGCGTTCAGCCACAGATCAGTCTGCGCGTATGATGCCCTGTAAAAGCTCTTGGGCGGTTGCCTTTATCGCTAGGCGAGCAGCGTTTGAGCACCGGCTTGGCTGGCGCTATAGCGACAATGCCACTGGCTGTGCTAGGAAGCTTCGACTACTGGGTGCGCCATGGCCACAGATAGGTAAATCGGAGGGGATGGGGGAGGTGGGGAGGAGGCGCATAGTAGGCACTTGACACGGACCAGGAGGGCCCCCCGCATCGCGGCGTCGTCGTATATTGACCGCCAGGGCAAGACTCGGTCCAGCTCACCCTAATGTTAACCCAAGTGCAGTCGGATGTATGTTGGCCCGGTCCCGGCCGCATAGGCACGGTAGTGGTCAGGTGGACTTTCAGAATGGGTTGGTCAGCGGCAAGGATGATGCCTGACACGTGTCTCCAGCATGGCGGCGACAGATGGGCCGAGTTCCACTATGTATCTGATGAAACACCTGAAAATTCTGCCTGACACAGCTCGTTTGATAAGGGGATGATGTGCTGCATATCCTCTCTTGCTCCAGCGTCTGGGGTATAGAGAGTTGAAAAGAGACATTGGTGGACGCTGTGGAGGATCGTGGAGGCAAAATGGACAGGAAACAGCAGGGGCAGCATGCATGGATGTCTCTGAGGCTGCCTAATCTTAAGATGGAGCTGGCGGTCCACTGCCAGGCGAGATTTCGCCTGTCCAAGCCCCTGTCTCTCGGCTCCTCCCCACCCAAAATGGGCCTGGGGGCCAGAAGCGTTTACTTTGAAAAAATTATAATTTTCAAAGCAGGTCGGGTCGTTTTAATATTTCACCTAGGAATAATGGAATAGCATAGTTGTTCTATTTTTAATTGTTTTTACGGAAATGGTTCCATGATTAAGAGCGACAGTATGGGGCATCCATATCGCGCTGCTATGATTGCAACTTCAGGTCTCCAGCATGGCGGCGACAGATGGGCCGAGTATCTGGTGAAACACCTGAAAATTCTGCCTGACACAGCTCGTTTGATAAGGGGACGATGTATGGAGGCAGTGAACTAGTAGTAGATTAAAGGTGCTGCAGTTAAAACTATGTTAGTTGGATCTTGGGATGGAGCTGGCGCTCCGCTGCCAGGCGAGCTTTCGCCTATCCAAGCCCCTGTCTCTCGGCTACTCCCCAAACAGCACTTCTAAGAACCTTTTGTATAAGATCAAGTGTAGTAGCGTTCTTATAAGTTTGGGATATGGCGGGTGAGGGGAATGTAAACAGATGCGCAAGAAACGCTGAAATAATATCGGTAAATGATAAAAGTTTGCCAGTAAATTTTGTGTATTACACAGCAGGGTGGCAACAAAGTTAACAAGTTTGATGTGGAAGCCATGAAAACAACGCAAAATTCTGCCTGACACAGTTCGTTTGATAAGGAGACCATGTATGGAGGCAGCTATATGGACGACTTTTGATGGCAGCTATGGCGATGACGTGTGGAGTTAGCAATGGAGAAAATTTAATTTGGATAGTGCCTGTATGTGGCAGTCCAAAAACGTTTTCAAACCAGAGGAGCAGGTAGGTGGTCCTCCAGAAAAATTAAATATTTAGAGTACTATAGCTAGAGCCAGTTGTCCCTGGCAAAAAATAGCCAGTTTCCTCTGCTTTAGTGTACAAAGAGGAGGAGGAGGAGGAGTGCATACATTATTCAGGTTGAGCTTCTTTCACCTGGTGGAGAATGAAAATCCGGAGAAATCCAGGCTTTATTCATCTTGATAAGCGTCAGCCTGTCAGTGCTGTCAGTCGACAGGCGTGTACGCTTATCGGTGATGATGCCACCAGCTGCACTGAAAACCCGCTCAGACAACACGCTAGCTGCAGGGCAGGCAAGAACCTCCAAGGCGTACAGCCCCAGTTCATGCCACATGTCCAGCTTTGAAACCCAGTAGTTGTAGGGAGCTGTGTGATCATTTAGGACGATGGTATGGTCAGCTACGTACTCCCTCACCATCTTTCTGTAAAGATCAGCCCTACTCTGCCGAGACTGGGGACAGGTGACAGTGTCTTGCTAAGGTGACATAAAACTGGCAAAGGCCTTGTAAGGCGTACCCCTTCCAGTGCTGGAAAAGCTGCCTGCTCGCCTTCTCTCCCTCGCTACTTGTCCCGCAGAAGTACGCCCTCTGCCGCTAGCGCTGTCAGAAGGGAAATACTGTTTCAGCTTGTGCACCAGGGCCTGCTGGTATTCATGCATTCTCACACTCCTTTCCTCTCCAGGGATGAGAGTGGAAAGATTTTGCTTGTACCGTGGGTCCAGGAGAGTGAATACCCAGTAATCGGTGCTGGAATAAATTCTTTGAACGCGAGAGTCACGGGATAGGCAGCCTAGCATGAAATCTGCCATATGCGCCAGAGTCCCAACGCGCAAGAACTCCCCTCACTGGCCTGACTGCCCATTTCCTCCTCCTCCAACTCCTCTTCTTCTGCCCATACACGCTGAACAGTGAAGGACTGAACAATGGTCCCCTCTTCTGTCTCGCCAACATTCTCCTCCTCTTCCTCCTCATCCTCCTCCTCCCCAAACCCCCTTTCGGCCGCCGTTTTTTCAGCATCCTAGGCTCCGCGTAATGCCGCTGAGAAAACAGGACCTGAGGTGGCGTGTTGGGCTACACGGGAATCTTCTTCCTCCATCCTTGTGACGAGCACAAGCTTCCGACTTCATGCTGACCAAGAGTTTTTCAACAGCCAAGCAGCGGATGGTGAGGCTTATGATGGCGGCATCGCCACTGACCATCTGTGTTGACCCTCAAGTTACTCAGCACCTGACAGATATCAGACATCCCCGTCCACTCCTCATTGTAGACTTTGGAAGCTGACTGACCTGACTACCATGTTCTGTGGAAGTTAAATCTGGCAGTCTAACAATCGCTCTGCGCTGCTGTTACTCTGGAACATGGTTAATGTTGAATTCCACACCTCGTGGGCACGTCGCACAACAGTCGTAGCGGGGCAGTTGGAGGCGGCGCGCGCTGCCCTGAGATGGCAGCATCTGTGCTGGACTTTCCTGAAATGCACACAGATGCGGCGCACCTTCGTGAGCAAATCATGACAGATTGGGGTATGTCTTGAGGAAACGCTGAACTATGAGATTTAACGCATGGGCCAAGCGGCACATGTGGTCCTCCGAGTTTTCAGAGCCACCATCAGTTACGGCCTTGTCACACAAAACCATGCCTGGCTTCAGTTCAGCGGTGCCACCACAGATCGGTCTGCGCCGTGATGCCCTGTATAGCTCTTGGGCGTGTGCCTTTATCGCCTAGCTCAGCAGTTTGAGCACCGCCTGCTGTCGCTTAGCGACGTGCACTGCTGCTGTGCCTAGAGCTACCGACTGATGGCGCCATGCCCACAGATGGTTAATTCAGAGGGGAGGTGGAGTTGGGGTGGCAGGAGAGGAGGCATAGTAGCCTTTGAACCTGGACCGAGGTAGGCCCCGCAATCCTCGGCGTGGGCAGTAATGACTAGCCCCAGGGTCGACTCGGTCCCAGCCTCCACCAAGTTAACCCAATATGCCGTCACGATATATAGTGCCCTGCCCAGCAGCACTCGTCCATTTGTCCGTGGTCAGGTGGACCTTGTCAGAAACGACGTTGGTCGGGCACGGATGATGTTCTCTGCACACGTGCTTGTGCAGGCGTTTGTTCGGGAAAAGTAGTGGCGGCTGGGACCGAATACCGAGGGGCGGCCGCCGCCATGAGGTTTCGGAAGCCTCGGTCTCTCCCACCTATAGGGCAGCATCTACAGGCTAAGCAATTGGAGATGTGGACGTTGAGGGCATCGGAAATAGCTCAGCAGCAACCGGACAAGTGTTTGTGACTGGGTGAAGGTACAGAAAACAGTTCCTCAGAGTAATGCCGGTTCAAATGCCAAATTTTGCTGGAGGGGGCAGACTGCGGGGAAGGAGGCTGAGGTGGAGGAGCTGGAGAAGTGCTGATTTCGGTGACATGGGTTGGACTGCGTGGAAGACTAACTGTGGACAAATGGCTAGCCAGCATTGTCCGCAATCCACGACATCACCTCTTTGCACTGTTTCTGGCCTCACAGTGCTCTGCTACGAGTCCCAGTAACTTGAGACATGATAAACCTAGGGAGTGTAGCTCTGCGGGCGCTTCCCCTACTCCCTCATCAGCAGGTGGTGTCTCACCCCCCTTTCCCATGGTGGAAAAAGTAAAAAGTAAAAAAAATGTTATTCAAAAAAAATAAATTAGTAAATCAATAAAAATGCCCATAAACCCCATAAATATAAAGAAGACATATAACCCCCAAAAAAGTCTAAATTATAACAAACCCCCCACATATAGTAATCACGCATCCGAAACAACTAGAGATGAGTGAACCTACTCGTCCGAGCTTGATGCTCGTTCGAGCACTTAGCATACTCGAACTGCCTCGTTGCTTGGAAGAATACTTCGCCCGCCTCAAGAAAAGGGGCATCTCTCCCGTCGTTGTGATTTTGGCGGCCAGATCAGAGCCATCACAACGCCAGGAGACTCTGCACTCCACCCAGCATGACATGGTACCCTTACAACGTCGATAGCAGTGGTTGGCTGGCCTTATCAGGTGACCCTGGAATAAGACTAGCCCTGCCCGCCGCTGCTCGTATCATCTCTGTCTGGATGCCGCTAGGAGAGAGCTGCTGCGGTCAGGGAACGCGTTAGGGGTTGTTCTATTAGAATAGTGTTTGTGGAACCCAACACCCTTCTTAGGGCTACAATAACGTTTTTATTTACTTTTCTTTGGTTTGCTTTGGCTGGGCTTGCTGCCATTAGTATGGCAGCTAGTACCATATTGTGAGGAATTTGCAGGAGACTTGCTACCGTGTGGTTTTGCTCTTAGTACACACGTATCCACCTCAAACACCGAATGGGACATTTATTAGGGGTTTGATTTGAATTAGGCACAGTCCGCTGATTTTTTTTTTTTTTACGTTTTATTTCTTTTTATAACTCAAAGTAATCTGGCAAAGCTGTGTGCTTTCAGTGTCTGGAGGTTCTTTAAAGAAACCTGGTGACCGACGGAACGTGGTGTGCAACCTGTGCCAAACCAGATCAGCGGGGTTGTCCACACTAACACCAGCTTAACTACCACCTGTATCGCAGCATATGAATGCTAAACACCCCACTCATGGCCACCAAGCCTGTTCACTCTGGCCGGCACACACCACTGCTCCTTCCCCTTGTGTCATCTGCTAGCAGCCGCCCTGCCCAGGACCCCGGCCCAAACACCTCCCGTGCGAAAACCCCCTCATCGCCTCCACGATCCTCCACAGCATCCACCACTTCAGCTCTCCATACCCCAGACGCTGGAGCGCAAAAGGAAGTATAGTGCAACCCACCCACATGCCAAGCCCTCACGTCCACATCTCCAAACTGCTTAGCCTGAATATGCTGCCCTATTGGGCTGGTAGAGACCGAGGCCTTCGAAACTCATGGCGGCGGCTGCCCTCGGTATTCGGTCCCCAGCCGCCACTACTTTTTCCCCGATGCCGTCTCAGCCCTGCACTAGCACTGTCAGAAACCATCTATCCTTGCCCTGACCCAACGCCGTTTTCTGACAAGGTCCACTTGACTACGGAACGTGGACGAGTGCTGCCGGCACGGCCACTATATGTCGCTGGCGGCACTTTGGTTAACTTGGTGGAGGCTGGGACCGAGTCTGACCCTGGCTGGTCATATACTGCTCAAGAGGGAAAAAATGCTCCTCTGGGGCCTACTTCGGTCCAGGTCTCAAAGGCCTACTATGCTCCCCTCCCGCCCCTCCTCCACCTCCTCCTCCGAATTACCCCGTGGGCATGGCGCCATCAGTCGGCAGCTCTAGCACAGCAGCAGTGCCATCGCTAAGCGACAGCAGGCGGTGCTAAACTGCTATCTTAGCGATAAAAGACACACACCGCCCAAGAGCTATTACAGGGCATCACGGCGCAGACTATCTCTGTGGCTGCCACACTGAACCTGAATCCAGCTGTTTGTGTGTGACAACGGCTTAACCGGTGGGGCTCTGCATCAACTCGGCAGACTGACCACATGTTGCCATGCCTGGCCCATGTGTTAAATCTCATGTTTCAGCGTTTCCTCTCACATACCCCAATCTGCTGTCTGATTTGCCTCACGAAGGTGCGCCGCATCTCAGGAAGTCCAGAACAGATTCTGCCACTCCTCAGGGGCAGCGAGCACCGCCTCCAACTGCCCGCTCCCCGACTGTTGTGCGCGTGCCACGAGGTGGAATTCAACATTAACCATGTTATCCAGAGTTTACCAAGCAGGCGCAGAGCGATTGTAGCCTGCCAGATGTCTACATCGCTAGACATGGGATGTTCTGATTCTTGTCAGGTGCTGAGTACTTTGAGATATAACCAGATGGTCAGTGGCGATGCCGCTCCATCATCACCTCACCATCCCGCTGCTTGGCCTGTTGAAAAATCTCTCTGGTCAGCATGAAGTCGGAATCTTTTCGGCCGTCACAAGAGATTGGGGAGAGATTCCCTTGTTGAAGCCAAAGCACCCTTAGGTCTGTTTCTCATCCTTCAGGGATGGAGGAGGAGATGAGGAGAAGAGGAGGAGATGTTGGCGAGACAGAAGGGGGACCTTGTTCAGAGTCCTTCACGTGTCACGTGTGATGGGCAGAAGAAGAGGTTGTAGGAGGAGGAAATGGGAGTCAGGCCAGTGAGGGGAGGAATTCTTGCGCACTTGGGACTGGCGCATATGGCAGATTTCATGCTAGGCTGCTTCCCCGTGACCCTCGCGTTCAAAGAATTATTTCCAGCACTGATTACTGGGTATTCACTCTTCTGACCCACGGTACAAGCAAAATCTTTCCACTCTCATCCCTGGAGGGGAAAGGAGTGTGAGAATGCATGAATACCAGCAGGCCCGGTGCACAAGCTTGAAACAGAATTTCCCTTCTGACAAACGCGCTAGCGCAGGGGCGTACTTCTGCGGGACAAGTAACGAGGGTAGAGTAAGGCGAGCAGCAGCTTTAGCAGCACTGGCGGGGTACTTTACAAGCCTTTGCCAGTTTTATGTCACCTTAGCAAGTACACTGTCACCTGTCCCAGTCTCGGCGAGTAGGGCTTGATCTTTACAGAAAGATGGTAGGGAGTACGTAGCTGACCATACCATCGTGCTAAATGATCACACAGCTTCCCTACAACTACTGGGTTTCAAAAAGCTGGACATTGGCATACGAACTGGGCTGTACGCCTTGAGGTTCTTGCCTGCCCTGCAGTAGCGTGTTTCGAGCGGCTTTTCAGTGCAGTGTGGCATCATCACCGAAAGCGTACACGCCTGTCGACTACTGAACGCCTGACAACTGACGCTTATCAAGATGAATAAAGCCTGGATTCTCGATTTCCATTCTCCACCAGGGAAAGAAGCTCAACCTAATAATGTATGCACATCCTCCTCACTTGTCCTCCTTCTCCTCCTTTTGTACCCTAAAGCAAGGAAACTGGCTATTTTTTTCCAGGGCCAACTGGCTACAGCTTTCGTACTCTATGTATTTTAATTTTTTTGGAGGACCACTACCAGTCCTCTTTTTAAAAAAACAATTTTGGGAGTGCCACATACATGCCTCACTCCTCTTCTGTCTCGCCAACATTCTCCTCCTCTTCCTCCTCATCCTCCTCCGATATGCACTGAGAAACAGACCTAAGGGTGCTTTGGCTATCAACAAGGGAATCTTCTTCCCCCATCTCTTGTGACGAGCACAAAGCTTCCAACTTCATGCTGACCAGAGAGTTTTTCAACAGGCCAAGCAGCGGGATGGTGAGGCTGATGA
>CM033651.1:31378413-31735168 GCA_019512145.1 Engystomops pustulosus | reverse complement strand
CCATGTGCCCTGTATCACCCCTGCAGCCATGTGCCCTGTATCACCCCTGCAGCCATGTGCCCTGTATCACCCCTGCAGCCATGTGCCTTGTATCACCCCTGCAGCCATCAGGCCTGTATCACCCCTGCAGCCATGTGCCCTGTATCACCCCTACAGCCATCAGGCCTGTACCTTCTTATTACTATTCTGTATGATTGCTTGAAACACCAAATTAATAAAAACATGTTTTTTAATAGTAAAAAAGGTCTCCACACTCCCCTTATCAAACGAGCTGTGTCAGGCAGAATTTTCAGGTGTTTCACCAGATACATAGTGGAACTCGGCCCATCTGTCGCCACCATGCTGGAGACCTGAAGTTGCAATCATAGCAGCACAATATGGATGCCCCATACTGTCGCTCTTAATCATGGAAGTTGTCTCCATGGCTGCCTCCAAATGTCGTCCCCTTATCAAAAGAGCTGTGTCAGGCTCATTTTTCGGGTGTTTCACCAGATACGTTATAGAACTTGGTCACTATGACGCCACCATGCTGTGTTATCGACTAAATATACCGTCAACCTTTTGTTCACATAGGAAATCATTTCAGCGCTTCTTGCTCACCTCCTTTGGTTCCTCTCTGCCACCAATTGGTTTGAAGCCTGAGTCCATTTAGGTATGTCGCCATGACACTCTCTAGCCTGCCGCTGCTGCCGCTGCCTCTGCATTCCGTCCCCTACAGTGTCAGGGTCAATTATTGGATGTTTTAGATGCTATCTAGCCTCATTTGGTCACTCTGTCATGGCCATGCTGTTGCCCATAATTTTGGCATAATGGTGCAATTAAGCAGCCTCAGAGGCATCCATGCATGCTGCCCCTGCTGTTTCCTGTCCATTTCCTTGGTGTTTCCATCCTTTTCTGAGGTTCCCAGGTGTTTGGCCAAGCTTCCCTGTGCAGAGCCTTGGTCTCCTTGAAAAATGCTCGAGTGTCCCATTGACTTCAATGGGGCTCGTTATTCGAGACGAGCACTCGAGCATCAGGAAAAGTTCGTCTCGAATAATGAGCACCCGAGCATTTTAGTGCTCACTCATCTCTAAATACGACACTTTATTGGCACTAAGGGCATACAATATCGAGCACATAATGACTTTATGATTGATCTACTTCAATTTGTTCTAACTAGGAATTATTTCCTCTTCGAAGGGGTTTACTACCACCACGTCAGAGGGACCGCTATGGGGGAGACTTGTGCGCCCTCATATGCGAACCTCTTTCTTGGCTGGTGGGAGGACACCGTTGTGTTCTCAAAATATTACATGCAATATACCAGCCACATCTCCTTTTGGTAGGTATACCGATGATGTACTGATTCTGTGAGAAGGAGAGGCTACTCTCTTCTTGGAATTTGTGGAGGCTCTGAACACCAACGATATAGGCATGAAGTTTACTCATGAGATTTATGATAAACACATTAATTTCTTAGACAGTAGATTACATTCAAAAATATTCCGTAAACCTACTTCAACAAACAGCCTCTAACACTGGGATAGCTGGCACCCTCCTGCTCTTAAGAGAGGTATTCCTGTCGGCCAATATCTTTAGGCAAAAAGAAACTGCTCAGAGCAACGTACCTTCAGGGACTGCTTAAATGTTTCAGTGATCGGCAATACCCCAAAAAACATCTCTATAAGGCTGCATTCACACGACCGTTGAAAAACGGCCGTATATACGGGCGTATATTCGTCCAGAATACGCTACCATTCATTCCTATGGGAGATACGGTGATACAAAGAATTGCCCTGTTTGTCACTGTAACGTACCGTACCGTATGTGAGCCGTATAAAAAGATAGAGCATGTCCTATTTTTTCACGTTCTTGCGGCCATATGCCCCATTGAAGTCTATGGGAACGTATAAAATACGGGTGACATACGTTGTGGCCACCGTATGCTGCCGTATATACGTTCTGTATCTAGGAATACCAGGAACTAGGGGAGGGGAGGGGAGGACTTTCCTGGGAGTCAGAAGCAACATGGCTTATGTGCAGATGGAGAGGCTCCTGGCTCTGGTGCAAGCGCACCCTATCCTATGGGATAAGCGATTGGAAGACTTCCACAACCGTGCCCTCAAGCACAAAAAGTGGGAGGAGATTACTGCAATACTGTTGCCGGACGAATGGGCTAGTAGCAGTACCCGGGAACGTGCATCTCTTGGTAAGCTAATTACCCTGCCCTGCAGCCATGTGCATACCCCACCCCTCCGGATCCCTGCAGCCATGCGCATGACCTTCCCCTGCAGACATTTGTAATGCATAATCCCAGCCTCCATGTGCCCTGTATCACCCCTGCAGCCATGTGCCCTGTATCACCCCTGCAGCCATGTGGCCTGTATCACCCCTGCAGCCATGTGCCCTGTACCTTCTTATTACTATTCTGTATGATTGCTTGAAACCGCAAATGAATAAAAACTTTTTTTTTTTATAGTAAAAAAGGTCTCCACACGCTGGGTCTCAGCAAGAGACCAATATAAGAGGGAAAAGTCAGAGAAAGGGAGAAGTGGCAGTGGGAAACTGCACAAGAAACCGTACCTCTACACAAGTTTCTTGCGTTTTTTGGATGTGGTGATGGACGTTGGAGAGTAAGTTATCAAAATATATTTTTACTTTAAAGCATTATTAATAAAAGAATTGTAAGTTCTTGTGTCCTCAGAATTGTCGTTGCATCAATGCACTATAGAATATGTGCACAAATTTTAATTTTTTTTTTTTCTCTCTAGAACTGCGGATAATTTAGAGGAATCAGCCTCTATGCAGACTGGGGAAGATGTGGTGGAGGAGTCCTTTGAAGAGCAGCCAGAGGATCTATCCACCCAGTCACCAACACCTCAACCTCCATCTACACCACCACCACCACCACCACAAGCACCGATGCGTTCTCGTAGAAGGAGGCAGCTGGGATTGTCAAGTCTCAGTATTGCTGCTGAGACGGAGGTCTTGGATCAGTTGAGGAGGAGGCGCGATGAATCGGCGGAGGACATCTTCATGCGCTCCATGGTGCAAGACCTTAAAGGAGTGCATGAGGATGACAGAATGAATTGCAGGGTAGCCATGATGGCTGTCCTGCAGATTTTTCAAAAGGGCACACCAAAGGACAAGTCCGAGGTGGCTCTTTTTTTGGAAAGACGGCGCCAGAATGTGGGTGGACTGCTACCTCCAAGCCCACCTCCATCCACCAGATACCCTGCCATGGCCCCTGTGTTCCATGGCCCCTACGAAGGCTCTTCAGCCATGGCTCCTCATGGCCAATCAACATCAGGGCCATATACTAGAGAGCTGTTTGAACTCTAAATACAGCATTTTGAATTGTATATATTGTTAATATTTGTTTATAAATTCGATAAAAAAAAAAAAAATCTTCTTTCATTATTCTTTACTCCATCCACTACCATCCTGTATATGCATGCAAAAGAGACAGATGGGTGCAGGGATCAAACAGCAAAGTAGCCTTGCACCCCTCTGTCTCATATTCTTACAGTCGTACTTTTATATCACCATTAAATCAAGCATGGATAAACCAGGTACACTTGCTCATAGATACGAGCACCTTGAATGTGGTAATCTTCTTATATTTGTTATAATACCTCCATCTCACTCACACCTCCTTTACTTACCCCTTTGTTAAAATTTGCAAATGTCCTTGAGGAACTCCAAGCTCCATTAACGACTATGATACCTGGAGCTCCACATGTACATTTGAATTATATCCTATATATTAGGAACAAAGAAGCTAAAAGAAGAGCAGATACGGCCACATTTTTAAAACTATTTTTGAAGTTTATTACATCCAAATTCAAATGCACACATAACCATCCATCCACATTGCTAATGTCTTTGAAAAAAAACACATGACAAAGTATTGTGTATATAATTTTATAAAAAAAAAAAAGAATGGATGAGGTCTTAGTTTACTCCTTTGACTCATTTTCCAATGTCAGCCAAAAAGCAACTATTCGAATATGGGTCAAAGAAGTAGTAAGCTCACAACCCACGTCAAGGGGCCCCATCACTTGCGAGTCCCTACACTAAACTACCAAAACAAAAAAGGTTCAAAATAAAAAAAAAACACTAATCTAAAAGTCCAGAGCCTCAACGTCCACTAATAGCATCCATCTGCCAGTGAACAACACCCTCCGAAGAAACAAAGTAGGAGGCAAACTGCTCACGAACAAACAGTCCAGCCACTCCGGGTCGTCCTTGGAGAGTGTTGTCCAGGGGGATAGACGCTGTTGGTTGTTGTCCCTCCAGGTCACCATCTGAAGCACCATCGTGGATCCGAACGAAGTTGTAAAGAATAACGCAGGCTTGCACTACCTTCTTAACGTTGTCCGGGTCCATCTGAATAGAGCTATGTAGAACCCGCCACTTGCTGCAAAGAATCCCGAAGGCACACTCCACATACCGTCTTGCTCGGGTGAGCCGATAGTTGAAAATGCGCCTCCGTTCATCCAAACCACGCCATGGGAATGGCCGCAGCACATGACGGGAAAGTCCAAAGCCTTCATCAGCGACGATAACAAATGGTGCAGGAGGTCCAGTAGATCCAGGTAGACATCTCGGCTCGGGCAGGGTCAGCTGGTTGGAGCGAAGTCGTTCACCCATTCTGGAAGCCCTGAAGACCGCTGCATCCGCAGAGCTTCCATAGGCCCCAATATCAACAATTATAAACTTGTAGTCACTGTCAGCCAAAGCCAACAAAACCACAGAAAAATATTGTTTATAATTGAAGAATTGGGACCCTGAGTGAGCTGGCTTCTTCACACGTATGTGTTTCCCATCCAGCGCCCCGATGCAATTTGGAAACTGTGCTGAGTCCAGAAAACCATCAGAAATCCAGATCCAGTCTTCAGCAGTTGGCACAGGCATCACCGCAGCTCTCAGTCGCTCCCATATCACTTTGCAGGTCGTTCTCACGATCATCGAAATGGTGGAAACGCCCAGCAGGAACACATAATGCAGCGAAGCAAACGAGTTCCCAGTGGCAAGAAACCTAAAAAAAAAAAAATACATTTAATATTTAAAGAGACTGTCCAACTTGAAATAATGAAATGTATATACTTGAAAAAACTTACCGCAGTGTCACAATGAGCCGCTCCTCTGGTGTCACAGACCGCCTCATGTTGGTATCCTGAAACCGGAGCCCCGATCGCAGGTCCGCCAAAAGACGATCAAATGAAGTCACAGTCATCCGAACGTAGTTGTGAAACTTGTCCGGATGCTGGCGCAGGTCAGCGAACAAGTTCGTGAAGTGACCCCTCCTAGGCCGCTCGGCAACAATGGGATGAACCCAAAATCGCCTAGTCGAGCGCCGCTCCTCTTCACGCATTGCAGAACACCTTCGGAGAAAGCGCAGAACAACCCAGTCCAGGAGCAGATCGTCTGTGGGATCGTATGCCATCGCAAAAGATAAGAAGTGCCAGAAACCAGAACCAGAAGCAGCAATGGAGACTAAACCTTGCTCTCAGAAAAGTCAAAATGGAGTCTGGGCCGGTCAGGTGACCAAATTTGGGGATGGGCAAGCTTTTGTCATCATTTGTCATTATTTGCTGGCCCACCGTATTTCATACGGACACGGTACGGATACGGTGCAATACGTGCGCATACGGGTAAAAAACGGCACGTATATACGGCACAATACGCCAGAAATATACAGAACGTGAAAATTTAAAAGATCGTGTGAATGCAGCCTAAGGCTTATTCAAGAGCCAAACACATGGATAGAGTTTCACTGACCATTTCCGGTGAAATTAGAACATCTATAATCCCTATAAGAATTATAGGCACCTATGATGCATATGTGGTCAAGATAACTAATATAATGAGGCGTTATTGGCCCATCCTAAAAGCGGATCCGGACCTGTCTGAGTGTTTGCTGGATTACCCCTCTATTACTTATCGCAGACCATCTTGTCACTTTGCCCCTGCAAAGAAATCATGTAAATGGCTAAGAAACACCACAATTGGATCTTTTCCCTGTGGGTCCTGCACTTTCTGCCGTTACTTACCTCGAACGAAAAACTTCACTAGAGAAGAATTTTTCACCATAACGGACTTCTACAACTGCAGGAGTACGAATGTAGTTTATGTAGCATCTTGTCCCTGTCCCAAATTATATGTGGGAAAAACTATCCAAGAACTCCGGAGAAGGATATAGGGCCATCTTAGCTCTATCAACACTAAGAAGGACACACCCATTTCACGACATGTCTGGAGTCATCATGGAGGAGACCCTACTGTTTTGAAGCTCTGGGGGGTAGACTGTGTAAAACAAGTTTTTTGTACTCTGATTGTGATGTTTGCTGTCTAATGTCTATTAACAATTATAACGCCCTTATAAGCATAGATCTATTCACACTGTCAGATACCTTTTGCAGTACAGTATCTTTACTTCTAATTATTCTTTTTACTATGGAGATTAGGGTTAATGTATGCCCTCTAAAAGTTTCTTTTAAGGAGTAACGAATTTTTCAATACTCACACTCTGTGGGTACCGACCGAGAGCGAGTGATCACGTGACATCTTTGTTGGTCACGTGACTTTCGTCACATGCCCATGGCCCGATCACCTGATAGGACCCTCATACGTGGGCAGCTCGCTACGCTTCACACCCCACATGAAAATTAGAATATATGCAAAGAACAAGAGACCAAAAAAAATAGATTAAAACACTTAAAAAGTGTACTGGTGTATCTTGCAAAGACTCAGTGAGGTGAAAACAATAAAATCCCCATTACAAACCCCAGTGGCTGTAAATTCAAGCAGTGTTTTTGTAAAAAAACGTTGTAAACAAATTCAAGCAATGTTTATGTAAACATTTTCTGTAAACAATGTAAACAGATGATGAAATACATCACAAGTCATTGGGATGGATAGGTAGATACTAAAAACCCTTTCTATACTACCTGTCAGATGGAAAGTTTGCAAGGTGTGTCAGTCAGTGGGCGGTCAAAGGAGTGCGCGAGGGTGGATGGGCACCTGCCGAAGCCAGGAGGTGTGGGAGTTCACCCCACGCATTGCGTCACACAAAGTGACTTCATCAGGGCAAAAGTTTGAGAGGTGTGAGTCTATGTGGCGTTGATCTACTCACACTGTCGGATACCTCTTGCAGTACAGGATGTTTACTTCTAATTATTTTTATTACTATGGAGATTAGGATTATGGTGTGCCCTTAAAAGTTTCTTTTGATGATTTACAAATTTTTCGACACTTATGCCCTGGGGGGATGATGTTGTGGGTACCGACCAAGATGTGGAGACGTCCGCGAGAGTGAGTGAACACGTGACATCTCTGTTGATCACATGCCCATGGTCCGATCACCTGATCAGACCCTCATACATGGGCGGAGTTTGACGGCCCGCCTACACTTCACACACCTTACATGGTGTGGGCGGGGATAATGATTGGTGACCGATCAGGTGTTTCCCAGCCACACCAGGTTGTGACATCATCAGATGACTCTCAAGAGTTGCTAGTTACGCCCTCTCAACACCTAGTTACGCCCTCCTATCCTATGACAGATGGAATTCTGGGTTACCATATAAATATATGCCTTGCATGCTGCACACGAGTTAAGCCTGTTACCCCTGATAAAGCCGTGTGAACGGCGAAACCAGTTGGGGGGGCTTCTGGAAATAAGTTTTAAATAGCAGGATCCACGACCATGTGTATGACTCTGAGTAGATTAGAATCATGGGCAGACTAGGAGGGGGTGGGGTGTGCATGTGTTGCAGTAGAAGTACAAAACTAAAATCTAACAATCTGTGTGTGTGAAAAAAGTGTGATGTCAAGGCTGACAATCTGATCGCCTGACCTGCTGACGGCTGTGTCTTTGACTGCATCTTTGCTGACTTGTGGTGTCAGCAGAGGTGTTGCTGCGTGCTATATCTAACCACTGTAGCTACCTACTGTCCCTGTGGGTCGAAACTTCAATTCAAGACGTGTTTTCCAGGCTACCTTACCTGTGCATGTCATCTAGACCACTGTACTTGGCCCTATGCAGGATTGTTTATGTGTTTATTAATTGACATATAACACCTACAACCTCCTTTATCATTTGAATGAGAGTAAACCCTGTTACTTCAGGGATAGGATGCGATTAGCATTTTCAGTGGTCCAGACTCTATTGTGGAGCAATAGCTACAGCACATGCACATCTCCGGAGCAATAGCCACAGCACACACACATCTCCCATGGCGATCTGCCCTTCTCAATTTTGAGTTACTGCACTTTGCAGGTACACCACTATGTTTGTCCAGATTTTTTGCTAGTCTGGCTACCTGGGAAGACCAGTTCTAGCTGAATCATTACGCTCCATTGGTGGCTTTCCTGTGTTTTTAGGTCTTGACATTATCCCTTTTTGTTTGTCACTCTATTAATATATTACTCATAAAAGTTAAATGTTAATCTCCTGGCTATGGTGCCTTTGGGTTGATTGATACCCCCGTTTGGATTTTCTTTAATAAACTGTCTAGGAGAGATCCCTCCCCCCTCTTCTTTGGTAAATTGTACTGAAACAGTCGGATAGCTGTGTATAAACAGTTAGTAAGTCCGTGTGGATATTGGGTAGCTAAATTGTGTGAAGTTTCACATTTTGGAAAAGTTTGTTTATACAGCCAAATAGATGTTTCATATGCAATGGGGATGTGACTCGGCCTGATAGCATCTGTGTTTTCAGTGAAACTTATCTGATCAGTAACCAGCACCTGGTGTCTTGTATTTAAACTATTGCATTGCGCCTAGTACTTTAGGTCTGGACCTTATGTCTATGTTCACAAGCTGCAACATTTTGAAATGCATATCAAGCGCATCTGGGGAGACTCTTCTCCTATGTGTTTACGCCTAAATGCTTGCATTGCATTACAAAACGCCAAGCAAATACATTTCAGCATGGCCTAAAAATGTACTTGTAGCAGGAGGTGGGCCCCCAAAATCAATTTTACCAGTGTGCCCTATGTCCCCCTGTATGACCCTGTTGTCACCTGTCACATAGAGTAACACGACAAAGGAAGAAAAAAAGAGTTGGGGATCTATTGGGGCGCTATACCAAATCAGTATGGAGATGGAGTATGAGATAATATGCTCCTGGGTAAATTTAAGAAAATGTTATTATATAAAAAATTAAAGTGTCCTATAACACATTTCGGGTCACGCAGGACCCTTTTTCAAATAATAGACATAAAAAACAGTAATCAATACCCTAAAAGAGAACACAGTAGAAATATGCAATAAATAAATAATTCATATATATATATATATATTTACTATATAATATCTCAAAGATGAAATATGTACATATGTAACTGTGCAATGAGTAATGTGTACATATTTGCTATTTGACCATTTTTAACCAATCATTTTTGTATATAATTTAAACAATAATTTAATATTCCTTTTTAAATAGTATAAGCACCACTATTGTTTAATATATATATATATATATATATATATATATATATATATATATATAATTTCTTCATATGTAATTTTTATACATGTACCCTGACATTTATTAATTTAACAGTCTATGTATCTATATACTATATTGTATTATATTTTATATCTATATTTATATATATTTATAAATATGATTCACGTTTCTGCTAATTAATGACCATACTATGCAATATACTAATATCATATTTATTCGAATTTATATATATATATATATATATATATATATATATGAATCATTTATTTATTGCATATTTCTGTATTGTGTTTTCTTTTAGGGTATTGATTTTTTGGTTTTTTGTCCATTATTTGAAAAAGGACTCGTTAATTTTTTATTTAATAAAATTTTTTTAAATTTACCCAGGAACATATTATTTCATACTGCATCTCCATACTGATTCAGTATAGAGCCCCAACTCTTTTTCTCTTCCTTTGTTGGGTTACTTACCAGTCCTAATATAGATAACTGGTCCCTGGAGCTTGGGAGCTGCACAATACCGATTGTGGTTGCAAAACCATAGGATTTTCCTGGACTACCCCATATAGAGGGTTACATGCAATTGATTATTGCAGAGCAGGTGAGCACCCTACTCGCTACATTTCTCTTTTTTTTTACATCGAGTAGCATAGCATCTTTAGATGGAAACAATGGGAGTGTTATTCGAGGAGGGAGAGGAAATGGTCGGTACCAGAGAGTATGTGTTATTCATTACAACAATAGTGAACTATAACAAACAGTGCCTGAGCTCCGCAAAATGTTTATCTGCAATTTTTCATAGGTAATCAACTTATATCAGAGATCTATAAGGACACGGTCAAACATTGCAATTTGGTTGCGTTTTTCATTGCATTTTGAAATGCATTATAACAGCTGAGGAGAGGGGATTTGCGTTACTTTTAACATTAGCGTGTAAATGTGATGTTAACACACAAGTTAACCATATGTAAACAAAACAAACACATTGTTAACATGTGTGTTAACATCACATTTACCGTGTATACTCGAGTATAAGCCGACCCGAGTATAAGCCGAGGCCCCTAATTTTACCACCAAAAACTGGGAAAATCTATTGACTCGAGTATAAGCCGAGGGTGGGAATATGGGGCTGGACTGAAGGGAGTACATGAAACCTCAGTCCTTGCAGTTTTTTGGAAAATGGTGGAGGGATGGGGTTCTACCTTCAGTTGGTCTCTTATACAGATCATTTAGCCTCCCCCCTGGGAGTAATGTTGGTCTATTGTTACGATGTGGAAGTGGCGCTTCTGAACCGATGGTGTATGGACAGGATGGCACAAAATATGTACGTCCTAGGGCTCCTCCTTGCATGTGCTAAGGGGTTAAATGTTAGGTTATTATTTGATGCATGAGGAAGCTAATCCTTTGTCATGCTCGGATGCTCTGTCAGAGGGCGATATCAGATGGGTTTATTTATATTTTTTTTAAAAAGTTGAATGTTATATTTTAATTTTTGTGGTATCTCTGGCTGGCAGAGGGTCCTCGGGGTTGGTATAAAATGTCTTGGGAGGTGAACCTATGGGGGCTTATTTTTTTGCCACATGAGATGCACTTTTATGGTACATAATTTTGGGGCATCTATAGGTAATTGGTGAGATTTTATTAACTCTTTGTTGGTGGAGGAAATGAAAATCATCCATTTTTAGGAACTTTTTTGTGGGGTTTTTTTTGGCCGTTTACCATACCATAAAAATAGTGTATTATTTTTATTCTATGGTTTACCGCGATTACGAAAATACCTCATTTATATAGTTTTTTTACATTTTTTTCCCCATTTTTACTGAATAGAAAGTAATTTGGCGAAAATGTTAATTTTAGGCTCACGACTTTCATATGCATAACTTTTTTATTTTTCGGTTTACAAATCTGGTTAAGGGCTTATTTTTTGCGAGAAGGATTGTGCTTTTTAGTGGTCTTATTTTAGAGTGCGTAACTTTTAAAAATCACTTTTTAGAGCATTTTTTAAAGGGTATTAATTAAAAATTAAATTGGGTGGAAGTTGCAGGTGGACTCTTTTTTTAACTAATAGAGGATGTTAAACCTCAGGCTGAGCTTTGGAAGTGACCAGCCTGAAGGATGTCTTAATGGTAGTGTCGTTATTGGTGTCTGGCCGGGTGCTGTGTGTCAGTCAGCTGTGGATCTCACAGTTTAGTCCCCTTGCACTTCACCTGACTCCTCCTCTAAGTATTTTAGTTCTGTGATTTAAATAAATCTGTGGCCATTTTGACACCATAAAAGAAAGTGTTTTGTGTATTTATTCCAGACACACTGCTTCCTTTGGTTTGCATTATTTTAAGATGAAATGGGGGTCCATCCCATATCCCAAAGTCAAGAAAAAGCCATAAGCATTAATAAATTTCATATCTGATAGTAGTATCTAAAATAAGATTATAAAATAATCTGATATTCTTAATACATATGCCCCCACACTGGGGAATTGTCTATTTTATTTACTCATGGTTTATTGATCTATTTATTTATTTATCTATCTATTTAATTACTAGTCATTAAGTGCAATAGTCATTATTTATTTTTAGATACTATTACCGTATATACTTGAGTATAAGCCGACCCGAGTATAAGCCGAGACCCCTAATTTTACCATTAAAAATTGGGAAAACCTATTGACTCGAGTATAAGCCGAGGGTGGGAAATGCATTGGTCACAGACCCCCCCCCCCCCAGTATACTATGCAATGGGATGGAGTGATCGGCCTGATAGCATCTGTGTTTTCAGTGAACTTATCTGATCAGTAACCAGCACCTGGTGTCTTGTATTTTAAACTATTGCATTGCGCCTAGTACTTTAGGTCTGGACTTATGTCTATGTTCACAAGCTGCAACATTTTGAAATGCATATCAAGCGCATCTGGGGAGGACTCTTCTCCTATGTGTTTACGCCTAAATGCTTGCATTGCATTACCAAACGCCAAGCAAATACATTTCAGCATGGCCTAAAAATGTACTTGTAGCAGGAGGTGGGCCCCAAAATCAATTTTACCAGTGTGGCCTATGCCCCTGTATGACCTGTTGTCACTGTCACATAGAGTAACAGACAAAGGAAGAAAAAAGAGTTGGGATCTATTGGGGCGCTATACCAAATCAGTATGGAGATGGAGTATGAGATAATATGCTCCTGGGTAATTTAAGAAAATGTTATTATAAAAAAAATTAAAGTGTCCTATAACACATTTCGGGTCACGCAGGACCCTTTTTCAAATAATAGACATAAAAAACAGTAATCAATACCCTAAAAGAGAACACAGTAGAATATGCAATAAATAAATAATTCATATATATATATATATATTACTATATAATATCTCAAAGATGAAATATGTACATATGTAACTGTGCAATGAGTAATGTGTACATATTTGCTATTTGACACATTTTTAACCAATCATTTTTGTATACATAATTTAAACAATAATTTAATAATCCTTCTTTTAATAGTATAAAGCACATATGTTTAATATATATATATATATATATATATATATATATATATATATATATATAATTTCTTCATATGTAATTTTTATACATGTACCCTGACATTTATTAATTTAACAGTCTATGTATCTATATACTATGTATTATATTTATCTATATTTATATATTTATAAATATGATTCACGTTTCTGCTAATTAATGACCATATATGCAATATAAATATTAATATTATTCGAATTTATATAATATATATATATATATAGATATATATAATATATATGAATCATTTATTTATTTGCATATTTCTGTATTGTGTTTTCTTTTAGGGTATTGATTTTTGGTTTTTGTCCATTATTGAAAAAAGGACTCTAATTTTTTATTTAATAAATTTTTTAAATTTACCCAGGAACATATTATTTATACTGCATCTCCATACTGTCAGTATAGAGCCCCAACTCTTTTTCTCTTCCTTGTTGGGTTACTTACCGTCCTAATATAGATAACTGGTCCTGGAGCTTGGGAGCTGCACAATACCGATTGTGGTTGCAAAACCATAGGATTTTCCTGGACTACCCCTATAAGGGTTACATGCAATTGATTATTGCAGAGCAGGTTGAGCACCCTACTCGCTACATTCTCTTTTTTTTACATCGAGTAGCATAGCATCTTTAGATGGAAACATGGGAGTGTTATTCGAGGAGGGAGAGGAAATGGGCGGTACCAGAGAGTATGTGTTATTCATTACAACAATAGTGAACTATAAAACAAACTGCTGAGCTCCGCAAATGTTTATCTGCAATTTTTCATAGGTAATCAACTTATATCAGAGATCTATAAGGACACGGTCAAACATTGCAATTGGTTGCGTTTTTCATTGCATTTGAAATGCATTATAACAGCTGAGGAGAGGGGATTGCGTTACTTTTAACATTAGCGTGTAAATGTGATGTTAACACATTGTTAACCATATGTAAACAAAACAAACACATTGTTAACATGTGTGTTAACATCACATTTACCGTGTATACTCGAGTATAAGCCGACCCGAGTATAAGCCGAGGCCCCTAATTTTACACCAAAAACTGGGAAAACCTATTGACATCGAGTATAAGCGAGGGTGGAAATGCATTGGTCACAGACCCCCCCCCCCCCAGTATATAGCCAGCTTTGTAGCAGCAAGCCCCCCTATAGTACATCCTGCCCCCGGTAGTAGACAGCTGCCCCTCAGTAGTATACAGCTTGCCCCCCAGTGATATACAGCCTGCCCCAGTAGTTATACAGCTTGCCCCAAGTAGAAAGTCCCCATAGTACAGCGCTTGCCCCCAGTGTATACAGCCTCCCTGCCCCCCAGTAGTATACAGCCTGCCCCCAGTAGTTACAGCTCCACCGTAATATACAGCCTGCCACGTAGTATACAGCACTGCCCCCAGTAGTATACAGCACTGCCCCCAGTAGTACAGCACTGCCCCCAGTAGTATAAGCGAGCCCAGCATTTAAAAAAAATAAAAACTTTATAGTCACCCTCCGTGGCCCGATGTGCAGCGCTGCTCCCCGATGTAGCAGCGGTCCTCTTCGGCTCCGCTGCCCGTCTTCTTTCTCTAGCGGGCCGCCGTCCTTGTTCCCCCCCGGACGGCGCTAGTATGACGCACCGCGCTGATGTCATACTAGGCGCGCCGGGGAAGAAAAAATACTGGCGGGCACACCCAGCCACCCAAGAACCCCGACAAATCCAGTCAAGTAAAGGAACAAAAAGACCCACTCGAAGCCAAACCGCGGTACATCAGGAAAAGACCAGAGCACGGAAGCCATGAAGCGCGGACATATGTAATAAGTTTGACTGTCACCACTAGAGCGCACCCATGAAGCCCATTTTTCTCTACCCTACATGTGCAGAATTCAGACAGGCTGAAGTATAATTAGCAAGATAAATCCAAAACAGTTTTGTTTTATGATGCACGTTCTTTTTCAATTTAACCAGTAAAAGTCCACGCAGGTGGAACAGCAGTATTTTAATTAACCAGCAAAGCCCCAGTAATTGAGGGTGTATATTCATTAACCAAAAACAGTCAGCGAGATGTGCTGCACTTGCAAGGGGTCAAGCAGGTTATAGAGAATATATCACTGACCCAGGTTATATAATTTCCCTATACGGGCAAGTATAAATGCCGCCTAAGGCTACTTCCCACTTCCGCGGCCTGCGCCGCACACCGTAGCACGGCAGGCACACGGCCAGCGGCGGGGAGAAGGAGAGGAGGTGAGCGCAGCTCACCCCCGCCCCCCCCTCCATAGCGATGTGGGTGCCACGCGCGTCCGTAATACGGAAAAGATATGAATATGCCCTATCTTTTCGACGGGCTATGAGCGTTACGGTGCCGGTCCGTGTGCTGCACCGTACCGCTCCCATAGGCGTCCGCGAGCCCATAGAAAGTTGTATGGGGGAACGTATATCGGCCGCAATATACGTTCCCCCATATGTACTTGAATGTAGCCTAGGTTGTGTTTATAAGGGGATCTATTTCTTTTTCTCTATGATGGGACAGGGGCACTACGATGTAAAAAAAAAAAAACTGTTAACAAAAACATTTTCATCTTTACAATGTGATATATTATAAGTATTTTACAGTACATATATAATACAGGTGTAGTATAATATACGAACGACTAGGTGTGCTCTATCGTGGTAGTGTTAAAATTCACATGGAAACTTTCCTCAATGCAGTGCATTTGGAGAACCAAGATGGTGATGTTATACAGGACATCATAAAAATATTTTGAAGTATGATTAACTGTGATTAATGCCTTCGGGAATCATATATCTTATAGTCATAAAAACTACAGAAACTTTTGGGGAATGAGAAAGTGTGTCCAAACTTTTGGTCTGTACTGGTACATTATAAAACTATAAGGTATATATACTCATATATTCTATAGATAGTACAGTAGATACACACCCATATATTATATACATACATTATAATCATACAATACAAACACAACATACTGCATTTACAATACATGTAGCATATACAGGACATACAGTAGATAGACCATCAATACAACACATAGACGTTTGCCTATCGGAAAGACTATAGGTGTAGAGATGCCCTGATAGATTGTTATATAATTTATACTAATTTGGAGGAGTCGACTCATCTGAATGCATGATGTTCTTTGACCTAAGTAGGTGCTCAATTACCATCCTTCCGAACACTTATGCTTAAAGTTGACATTGACATAAATGCTAAAATTAACAGATGGGTTCGTGATAACTCTGTGAACACTAAAACTCTAATTAACTACCCTAGAAGTAAAAAAACCTCTTAACAAACTAGTATCCTAGGAACTTACTTAGGCAGGTATTCCAGAAACAGTGTGCACTCCATTGTAAACTTTTTTAGACTCCAGTAGACATTTCGCCCTTAAATAGTCTGAAACTCGTAGTGCATGAAAGCTTGTGCCTACAAGGTGTAGCAGGTGTTGTCATCATCTGTGGAGTCATAGTGAATCAAATTATCGGCAAGAGAGTCTATGAGAATTTCGCATTTTAGGTGTTCATGACGGCCATAGCCAAGACTATATTAAGTTAAATCGTCGTAGCATGGTGTTATGCAAATAGCTTATTTAAATAACGGAAAAAAAAAAAAAAAAAAAACGAATGTGGTAGTGGAGACTTTAGGTGTCGCATCAAGTTGTAAATCCCCTGAGACACGTTGAAAATACACAGGAAAGCAAAAAAAATGAGTTTTACCCTTTGCTATCAACTCTCCCAAGTATTTGGGAAACAGGCCAGATCAAACACAATACATCGCAGTGAGAAGACCATCTTCACTGCAGGGTGGCAACAAATGATGAAGCGGAATCTCTCTTTTACAATCCAAAGCTCAAGTTACATCCATCTAAGGATACCCGCCAGGAAACCAGATCCGATTAAGAATGACTGATTACTAACTCTCATAACAAACCAAGTCGAATGCGGGGTCTTGGTTCTGGAGGTATCCTTTAGATGGATGCACTCGAGCTTGGATGTAACGAAGAGATTCAGGGGGCTTTAAGGGAACAGGAGACTGTTTTAGTTTCGGAAGTTCATGCGACATGTGAGGAAACTGTATGGGCTCTGCCACCAGCGGCCCCCTACTGAAACCTGGAGCCGACCCTACACACACACACATATACTTACAAAAAGAGCATCCTCTCTGCTTTTTCGGCGATTAGGACTCCACTTAGTGTTGCCATAGGGATATAGGTCATGTGACATCAAATGGCCTGAAGGGGCAGAAGTGAGACGATTGGACACAGTGGTGGAACGGGCCAGGGACAGGTGCAGCAGACAGGGCAGGCAGGACGCAGCGTTATAGAGGGATTGCCTAGGGGCACGCATAAAAGATTAAAAACTCACTATGCCTCACGAGGCGCTGGGACCCCCCTTAGAAGTATGGCCATGGCGGGGCACAGGCACGGCACATGATCAGTATGCATTCATTTGAGTCGCCGGCCTCCGGCAGGCCTATTTAACATGGCAGGGCCAGTGGCAGGTCTCTTCCACTCGCTACGAACCAAGAAAGAAGAAACGGAACCGCAGGAGCATCGGATGGGGAGATCTAAGTATATTTTTTCATACAATAAGGTATAAGAAGGAATTGGACGGTTGGTGGTGGCCTGGCATTTTGCAGCACATTTTCGTTTCTGATTATAAAAAAACGTGACTTATACATAGTACATACGTTATATAAAAACACGGTACCTCAATGTGATGTGACGCAATTGTAAACATATGAAACGAAAAGATGTGATGAAGGGTAATATTGTGTTCACGTAGCACTTACGTAAAAAAAATGTGGGTAAACACACAATCACATTGCTTTTACAAAAAATGCCATTGAGATTATCTCTAGAGATTATCACACTTATACACCAGTTTAGGGCAAGAATTTGTGATTTAACAGGCACTTCCGCTACTTAATGCTATGAGGGCGGTGAAGGGGGTTAGAGGGTTTTTAGAAGGGGCGCGTGGACTGGATAGTAGGTGCTTCCCGCCAATACCGACATAAATTGAAATGCCTGTGAACTTTCATTCACTCGTTTGTATTGCAAAACTACAAACAGGTTTAGAACTAGCGTAGCTTGCGTGGCAGCATATCCCATGCTCTTTTCCCCATGTACAGTATGGTTGCTAGCGTGCGAAGCCACGACAAAGACCCACAATAGACATGAACCGAAACTTCTACAAACTTTAACTTATAAAGGTGAGAAAACCAGTGAAGTGAATAACATTAAGGGTGGGGATAGGACTAGGTTATCTAATACCTCTTGGTATAGGTTATCCCTATGGGTAAATATTCAGCGGTGGGAGGAGGATATATTTGGGCTCGGGGGTGGGGGAGTATATTCTGGCATGGCCACGGCATACTGTGAATATATGGGCTAGCCCAGATTATACCCTGGGGTTATACTCTAAGCTAGCCAGAGTTATACCGGGTGGTTATATTCTGGGTTGCGTTTATTCTGGGCCTGCTACCACTGGGTTACTTGGCTGAGGCCAAACTCTAATATGGGACAGGATTATTATATCAGAAGGTAAGTCCCAGGACCCTCAACTTTATCAGGGAGACTTACACCTTTAAGAATTCCACAACAAAAAAAGTAATAATACAGTGCGCTCAGCTGTGAACAGGATGATAATTAGCTGCCCAAAATTTTCTCAGAAATGGTGTCTCTGCTTTGTAATTTCATGGGTTAGCGACCGTGGCTCAACTATGGAATGGATGCTAGGGTCACATCAAACATGTTAACAGCAGTAGTTATGGTACTGGGGTTACAGATGAAATTGATGGATTCGTCAAGGCCAGTTGCAATCCTAGTAACCTTTCCCAATGTCATGCCTGCTTCATGTGCTATTCCTCCTCATCGTAACCACTTGCACTGACCATTTTAAAAACCCCTTCAGGCTTATCGCTGCCCAATAGTACTACCTATCAACAATTTTACTTAAATGTAATCAAAAACATGTGTGGCACATTTCCGTTGACGCATGTCCGTAGGGTTTCCCGAATATTTCAGATTTGCCCTGAATTGCACTGGGTTTTTGGAGCAGCTGTGATCGGATTTTGGCGCATCGCGCCAGCTTTCATGCCGACCAGATAGGCGGGCGTGGCCGAACCTGGACAACCCGCTGTTTGGACAAACTGGGAACTTAACTTCAAAATTGTGTTGCAGGACACGCACTACATGCCACCAGGAAAAAAGTGGTGATCTCCGGCGAGACATGAGCGGGAAGCGACACATGCAGGCAAATTGGACGCACGATTGAGTGGAATCGCAGCAGATCCGAATCCTCGTGGACATTCCGGAATGGCGGACGCAACGGGATGGGTAAGTAAAGGTGCACCTATATTTACAGCTACTAATATACCTCACACAGGGAGCCCCAAATATCCTGAGGGTCCCTCATGTCCATTCAGTTTCTTTCCTGCTGTGTACTGATGAAGGCTTTTCAGTTCCAAATTCATACCTTTCTAGTTTTCGTATATTGCAAACACGGCAACTTTCAAAATCGTAATTATAGTCCTATTCAAAATGAGTAACCGAATATTCTCAGGCCCTCGTATGAACATGCTTGCCGTTTTTTTTTGGTTCCCTCTAAGTTAAGATGTTAAATAGCTAATCTTGAAAACATAGAAAACAGCAAATTTCTAAAAAGCTTAAAGAGTTTTTTTGAAATCATATACTCTGGAATCACAACGAAACGTATCTTACTTCCAATGGCCACAAAACAAAAAGAAAAGAGATATTTATCAGAAAACTATCCAACCAGACAAAAATAGACAAAAGATTAAGCTGTAGAAAAACAAGAATTGGAAATCCTGTTGGCGATGTAAAAAAACAAAAAAAAAAACAGACAAAAAGCAACAAAATAAACACAGTCTATGGCTAGAAATGAAACACATCACCTGATTTTGTAAACAGGGCGCATAGAGCAGCATAGATGTGCCTTCATTTAATGAATGCTGATATGGACCTGAGGTGAAACCTTCATGACCATAGGGGTAACCATTCCTGTGGACAGCCTACTATATATAAGATATAATCGTTTTCATTCTTAAACAGCGTAATTCAATATATGGGGTATCTTCCAATATATATTTTTAGAATAACTAAAATATGATCATCATATTCTAAATATTCAATCAATCTTTGGAAAAAGGCTTGCACAATGTTGATGTACAACTTTCAAGGGTGTAAATATAAGCTCAATAGCTTATATCTTGACAAAAGCCCAGCAATATGCAGAAGTCCCATAAGGTAAAGATCAGGGGTGTAGTGGAGGCTTTGCTGAGTAAATCTTGCAGTCATAAGCGGAACGTGCTGAGATCATAGAAGCCCCATTGTTAGAGGTGTTTTCCAGGTATTTGGAGTTACAACAATATTTAGTCATAGTTTTCATATTAAAGTCTGATTCAGGTATTCCTCGAGCTAGATTGATCATTCGTTTAGTGGTTTGTTTGCGTCAGCTGTCTCATCAGTCTGTTCAGTCTGAGGGACCTGTTGCTGTTGTTTCTGTGAGCTGGGAGGTCTGGGCTTTCATGGTACATTCGGTTGGGTTACAGCCGCCACTCACTGCATAGATATAGATGTAAGTGTAGACGGTGTGCTGGTTTCATCAGGCATTTCAGGTTACCTCCCAGCTGCTGGTCTTCACTTCCTGACAACCAGCTGACTCGGGCTCCATTGTGTTTGCTTCGCAGAGTACCGATCAAGAGACAACAGTTTTTAAAAAGTCAAAAAAATGTTTCATCTAGTTGAAATCCATGGTACGCATTCCTACTATAGCCCAATATCTTCAAAGCCAATATGCTACTAAAGGTGACCAAAAGTCCTCTCCTAACATCACACGATGGGTTCAACCACTAGCTTAGAGTAGTGTGGTTTAGGATTCCCAATATTAATGCGACCAATTCAATCCATCACATTATTGTGACCACCATAGAGATACTTATATGATAAGAACCTTGTGACAACAACTATAATGGTGTTTTGAGAAGTGGAGAAGTGGGCATCAGTCTAACAAGAACATAGTTAGAAGGACCATCCGGTGCTGGATGAAACATGCTCGAAATTTAACTGTTTTTTCAGGATGTGGCCAAATGCTTATATCTCTAAAAATTCAGTTCCCTCAGGGCAGACTATAAATGTGAAATTCTGAAGAAAAATGATTGTTGTTGTATTGTTACTTGAGTCCAGCTTTTTATAAGAACGGTCACCAAAAATATTACGTGATATTAAGGCCTTACATTTATCAAAAGTAGAGTGTGCAGTTTGCTTGTATAGAGTGAGCAGTGGCAACCCAGATTCATGATGAATTTGGTGCACGGCTTCATAATCTAACGCCCCTTGCAGAAATGCACCTATTTTTTTTGTTGCATTTGCTCATGCTGACAGAATTGCGTTTGGCAGGGACACAATTGTGGCACAAAGTTCGAACAGAATATGTGGTCACGATCCTACTTAAGCACTAACAAAGTCCCTATTTAGATGCACATTTTTTACTCTCTTGTCAGACACCGTGTAAACACAACACAAAAGGAGCAGTAGCAGATCTTTATAAATGTGCAGGTTTGCCTGTTCTTCAAGTTGCCAAGTCATAGAGATAACTGTGCAAAACTTTAATAAAGTGGGCCTATGTTTACTGCTTTTCAAATAACATGTCAAGCCAGAACATAAGTAGAGAAATATTCAGTATGTTTCCTAGCAATAAAGATATCAATGTGAAAGGACAAGCTACGGAAATACAATAGAAGGGAACCTACGTGGATGATGTCATACAAAGCTCCAGCCAGTAGGACAGTCAACAAAACCCTGGTCTGATTCGCAGTTTTGGTCTTGATATGTTGGGATTTTCTGAACAGAAAATCCTTCAGGGCAACTTTACTAGAAAAAGTCAATAAATGTGAGTGCATTAGTGGGGATTCCATTGTGCTTCCCAATTTTATGGGTTTTTTGGTCATGATTGTTATGGGTTGCAATGAGTTACAAGGCAGGGATGCAGTGTGTATTGGGAATTCCATCATACTTTGTATTATTAATATTCATGCAAAAAAAATGCAATCTGTCAAATTAATCATGGATGCGTATCTCCTCTTGCGGTCAACTTTCTGTTGTCCGCCTATTATTATTATATTAGTTAGAGCTTCGTTCTGCATTTTATGCTATTTTGGTTTTAGAGGCTATTTACAATACTAGATGGACAAAACATGCACTTAGTTCGCAAGACTCACAGCAGCCATCAGATTTAATAGTACCCCTGTAGAAATAAAACATAAATCAGAACATGAGTGAGTGAAAGGAGTTCCGTCATTGTCCATGATAAGAAGACTAACATTATTTGCCGACATATGTAGGAATGTCAATTTTTTGGACCATTAAATTTGAAAGGAAAATGACAGTGGATGAACAAACCTCTATACACTTGAAACGATCGAAAGGTTGGCTTTTGTAGTCTTCACAATCGTAAGGGCTTGAGCAGGTGTAGGGGGTGCACTGTCTGCTGGTGGACTGTATTGTTCATCAGGCTGAAAAGAAATTTAAACAGTGGTTTAAATAACGTTATTATTAAATTAGAAATGAGGATAGTTACTATAAACTATAGTAATGATGATTATTGCATAGGCACGTCGGTAGTTGGGGTTGTTGATCCAGGGGGTAATCCGAAGTGTGTGGCTAATTTGGAAATGTGCTCCTTTGATGAAGAATAAGGAATATTGTCGGAAAGCAGGGTGAACTAGATAGGAATATGTTTTTTTCAGCCTATGGGTTATACTAAATGGGGTGCCCTCCTGGAACCTAGTTTCTGTTAGAGCTACGACAACAAAGAATCACTAATAACAGGAAGCAAAATTGCCGACTATAGTAAAGTCATAATATAGATAGCTTGTCAATAATCCGTTTTGTTTGTGTAAAAACTTTGGTTTTCAAAGGAAATAGTTGTCCAATGGTGATAAATGGTACAAAAAAAGCAAGGATCTACAGTATTGAATATACCTTCAAATTCTTGGTTGTGTTGTCGCTCAGGTTGGACCACACAGCAGTCCTTTATACATTTTCCACAACATTCGCCATCTTCTGGTTGGATGGATTTCATAAGTAGCCCTGAAAAAACAGAACCTTGTTAGTCCACAAAGTTTCTGGTAAATATATTGTGTATCTAAGTTGTGATATTAAAATAATCATACAATTTCGCATTCTTCGATTGCGCAAGTTCTTCTGACTTCCACGGGCAAGTACTGTCCTTCAATGATGTGCGCCACTCATAGCTGGGACACATGGTTCATCGGATGGGCTCCATGTATCTTCAGGCTGTGAATATATGTAGAAATGTTATTTTGTACGAAGATTAATAACCTTTTAACACTTACAAATTGATGTATGCCAGATTTTTTAATTGTGCCAATTTAAGGGTATTGGAAAGTCTCAAGTGCCTTCCCGGGAAGTCTAAAAACTAGATCCCCTCTGACAAGAGACTGGGAGTTACATGGTAAGGAATATATGGCACAACACAATCCTTGTAACTGCTGAGGATTTTTCCCAAAGGGGAATAATTCTATGGAAATTCTGAGCACACTAGGTAGAGTCTCAATAAAGATATAGGGACCAATTTAAGTCTTAATTAAGCCCAGTGATCAATCTTGATGCAGTGAAAACTTTTCTCATGATGCCACGAAGAGGACAAAACCCAAAAAAAGTAAAACTATTCTAAAGTACCTTCAAAATACTGGTGGGAGTGGTCCTTTATTTTATTGAAAATGCTACGGTCTTACATATGGCCACAACAGGAATCTTCAGGAATCTACAAGTTACTCTCCTGAACGGTGTACAAACATCCTTGGTAATAAAATAGGGTCTTTCAGTATCAAATACAAAGAACCGTATAGGAAAGGTTTAGAACTGACCGCTTCACAATGGGTGTAACATTCGACTGAGTTGCACATGAACCAGGTAAAGTAGTCAGAGTATATCTTATGATCTCGAGCAAATCCAGTCCTTCACATGAATTGTGGTGTGTCGTGGGATTACATGTCCAGGCTTGTTAAAAGAGGTTGGTAAACAATTAGAATACAATGCTTATCCATCAAAGAGTTATCATTCATGCAGACAGATTTATAATCGCACTTACTTTGTCCAAGGCTTCAGGCAATACACAGACATCCATGGCTCTGTTGTAGAGATTGAGATATATATTAGTATAGCATTACTTTAGTCTCTCTACATCATTAAGTAATTGGAAGAAGAAATGTGGTAGAAAAGGGGGTTTCTTGTGTGTCATCCAAACCATGTGAAGTCCCACCCTGATGGGATTATTGGACCATCGCTATGGGTGGTTGTGTCATTATGAAGGTCACACCATGACCAGTTTGACTATGATGAGCACAGCGGAGAACTGACAGAGTATATTTCATAGCATACTCTCAATGGGACCCAATCTTCAGATATAGTACCGGGTACGTAAATCATGTACTTGACTACAGGTAAATGATGGACAGCAGTCCCCTCCAAAGTAGAGGGGGACAAACTTCAAATCCAAGGGGACAGTCCTTTCTCATCTGCAGGCAATTAGATGAATTGCAAGGCTACGGGAGATGGTCCACTCCATAATCAATAAATGTTTCACAATATTAAAAAAATAGGGATACAGTCAATAATGGTTTCATATGCCACTTAATGCATCTCTTTCATGCAACCATGGTGGTGTGGATCCGGCAGCTCTTTAGGAATCATCAATTTCTTCTCACAAGATACCTCTTGTAGTGGAGGACTGTCAGTGGCGACACTGGACGTTTAAGAGAGTCTTCGCACATGTACAGTGGGTGAGTTACTGTCCAGGGTTTCTCAGGCTATGAAACATAAAGTTGTAGAATTATCAGTATAGTATGTAATAGTACTAACAATTATAAGTGTATTTGGAGCATTCTTTTAAAAAAACGAATTGGAGGGGGAGAAAAGTAGATCTAGCTATGTGATGGTTTCTCCATTATGTCAAATTATAAACAAAGAGTTGGTCAACGTTGGGGAATTCATGAGTTAATGTCGGTGGGTTATGCCATGTCCGATTAGAGATGAGCGAGCACTAAACTGTTCGGGTGCTCGTTATCGAGACGAACCTTCTATGATTGCTCGAGTGCTCGTCGCTCGAATACGAGCCCTCATTGAAGTCGGGATGGAGGAGCCGAGCATTTTTTAATTATAAAACTGAACCGTAAAAGAACAGTGCACAAAAAAAAAAATGGCAGGTGTGCGCGCGTGTCTCCCGATAGGTTCGGAGATACGCCCGCACATTGCAAAGGGAAGAATAGAATAGTTTTATATCAATGTGTGTGCCCTTAAATGTTCATGTTTTACTGTTTTAAGTTTTTAATCTATCTCACATGCAGGTGTGCGCGCGTTCTCGCGATAGCGTTCCGGAGATCGCGAGACAGCTGCAAAGTGAAGAATAGAATTAAACATTAAAAACAGTGAATTACAGGAGCATTAAGATGCAGAACACATGAAAGAACCTATTCTTTCACATTCAAGAGTCGTGCCACATCTCCAACTTAGCGGGGGGAGACACGCGCGAACACCGAAAGGAAAGAATAGTGTTATTTAACAATGGTTCTTACAATGTAAAAACATCTGCAACATCGTAATATTTTTTTTTTTAAAATTAAAAAGTACTATTAAATTTAGTTTATTATTGACTGCTCGATCTCGAGACGGCGAGATATCGTCCCGAGTAACGAGCCGGTCCGAGTATGCTAATACTCGGGACAGACCGAGCAGGAATACTAGCGAGTGTATACTCGATTCCTTCTAGTCAGGATCTTTTCCTTGGCCAAAATGAAAAGAGGTCTGCCTTTGGGGGACTCATGCTGTCCTGCATTACATATAAAGACCATTTGATGTAAGTTGATACTGTGTAATGCTTATTACACCTGTGGGTGGTGTTTTGCAGGCAAAAATAAATGAGTAATGCTAAGGTTTGAACATTGAGATTTTTTTTTTTTTTCTAGTAGAAACCCTTTAACAAAACCAAGCTGACTACAAGTTCCTGACTAATAGTTGCCCTCCTCCAGGCATACCTTTCTTCATATGTTTTAAGTGTCAGTGTGACGCTGACGCTTTTGGGATTCCTTCGAGGGCCAACGCAAGCTGCAAGAAAATGAAAAATCATAGTAAATTTTTTTTTTTAATCAAAATTTCCCGAAACAATGTTGCAATTGATTCTAAAAATTTTAGAATTGTAAATAATCTTTTACTAGTTTGCCTATTTGTAATGGCAGCCAGGAGACAACCTTTACATCTAAACCAGAAATTTTGGTTAGCTTATGAAGAACTACTTTGGGTCTGAGTCACCCGCCTGTATTATATATAGGAAACTTTCTTTCCCTTTTTCCCTTGGCTCCATTTTCAGTACTGACCACTTACTGTCCTCATGACCACTGGAATGGCCAATCAGTATGAAAAAATATACTGTCATTTGATACATTTGAGAGTTTGGCACAAATTATTGCAAAATATAAACTTGGGTTATTAGAAAAGAAACTCCTTAAAATTAATAGACTGATGTTTCTATGGATTCATTTTTGCATACAACTTTTTTATACACATTTTTAGCAGTGGATAATACAACAGCTCTAACCGCAGACTGGTGTAAGAGTTAACAGTGTTTTGTGGATCCGGCAGGACAGAAAGCAGCCCTCAGTTTGTCCATCCTTGAGATTTCAAATTCCCTTATTAATGTACAGCAAAAGAATATACATAGTTTATATTTCTTTGGATTACCATTATACTTGCCCATCTTAGGGGACATTACTGCTCATGCTCTTTAAAGTATTTATTTAAGGGGTGTACACTAAACAAAGGGGTGGGTGATGTGAAATTGAAACAAAATGTTGTGTCCCAAGTCCCCCTGTTGAATGGAGTGGTGTGTTCATTCAACTCTATAGGACTGTCAAAGGATGGAGGATTTTATAAAATGGATCTTACTTGCTGTCACAGGTCTTCGCATGGATTGGTCCACAGGCGTGATATACTTTTCCGCAGAGACAACTGTATGCTACATTGAGGAGAAACAAGAGCAAATTAACATATCTGGTTTGTTACCACATGAACAACCCATGCTATTACAACCAATAATACATCAGGGAGTAAACACAGGGAAACACAATCTGTTTGGTCCAGTCAAGCTAAAACACCCAATTTGAACTTGGACTCATTTTTTGTATCAACCCTCATGCGTTGTAAATCAGAAAAAGTGAAGAACAATTACGACAATGTCCTTAGTCTTGTCTCTCAGTAGACGCCATTCTCCCCTTGGCAGTACACAAAGAGGCGTAGATTCCAAGCTGGAACACGTACTGAGTCATTGCGGATGCGACAGGCATCAAAGGCACACAACCTTTAATGGTAAGGCTTGGTGGTTGGAATTTGTGATGGAATGACTTTGTGGCCATCAGCAAAAACACTAGAAGGCAGAAATCAAAGACATATTGATCATGTATTTTTAATTTACTATATTTCAGGGATCTCATGTTCTTTGAAAGCTCAGCTCAATTTCCTTAAGTTGTGAAACCTAGCTGTGTGAATTACGTGTACCCTACCTTCTCCATACAGTTTCTACATAACCTCAGTAAGCTTCTGGCTTTGTACTTGACAAAAATGGAATTAAGAAAAATTTCAGATTCCAAAAAGCAAGATAGAAAGAAAGGAGGTATTTTAATTACTTGCTTAAGATGACATCGCCACACTGTAGATGGGGGCAGCGTTGGAGGTGGGGTGTAGTAGGCCCAGAAGGGGTGGCGGAAGTTGGGGGGGGGCACATGGGGGGCCACATTACAGTAAGCTTGTCTGTACATTGACCTGCCATGGTAAGCCATTTTAGAGCAGTTTCTAACGATCTCACCGCTGGCATTCTTTGCAGTCTTCTGTGACTGTTGTTAGAGCAGGGTACCGTTAATTTAACCACATAAAATATGTGTAACGTGCTTGGTTTTAATCATATTTTTTCTGGGAAATGAAGATATTTATGTCTAAAATCACTCACCACATTGTCCTTCAGTGTTGTAACCAAATTTGTTGAATGGCAATTTACAACAAAGATCATTCCACTGAATGAAATGAAGGCATCAATTCGGGATCTACAATTCATGTTTAATGCCAGCACTGGTTATGGTAAGCCATTCTTGGTGGAAGCCTGGGGTTACCAGTCTTGTTGACCTGATCTGTAGACAAAGATGAAAATTGTTATGATAGGATTCAGATGTATCAAGACTGATTGTTAAGATCCTTCCACTTTTTGATTGCCAGCCCAGATCTACTAGGTACTCGTCCCTTCTTAGTAGATCTGGAAGTGATCTCCACAAGTGGAGACAGTTTAGACTGCGTTTGATGAGAGAAATTAATTATAATTTCTGCATTTTCTGCAAGGAGTACTAGTAAGTAAATACCAAAAGAGGTGAAAATTGGCCTTGTTACATGCCAGAAAAGAAATTGGCAAGGAAAGCATAATAGAAGTGTTTTGAGTGGGGGAAAATTCAAATGTGAAGGCCATCGTAAAATGAAGAGAACTTTGGGGCCTCTTAACATGTTCTTCAGTCTCTTGGTACATCATACGTGTCAAGATCAATTTCATTGGATTATAGTAGATAATGAGATGGGTACATGAAAACCATCTCAGCATCACAGAAAGTAATGTCAACTAGGACACGGAGCGCAAATTGTTCATTTGAAGTTGATCTGTGCACAAGAACATAGTACAATTGTCCAGGAAAGTGTAGAGGTTCCCATTCAAGGTTATGTTAATGAGGATCTCCCATCCACTGCACACACCCATTGAGGAACAAAAAGAACAATAATATTTGGTTCCCACGCAGTGGTAAAAATAAAAACCTCAAATAGGTGTGTTGATGCTATACATTGTATTATGCATGCAGGGCCGGCACTATGCATTACTATGGATAAGTGCCGGCGCCCAGAGCGCTGGGGGGGCCTAAATAAGGCTGTACATAAGGGGTGGCTTGAAGGGGGCTGTATCCAATTAATCCCATAGGGTGCGAGGGGGTTATAAAAAACAATAAGGGCTGTTGTTACCAAATTGGGAAAAATTTGGGGGAAAGCAGACTTTTTCTGTTCTGAGCCCGGGGCCACTGAAACCTGCAGCCAACCTCATAATGTCATGGATTCTTTGCACAAAATATTGAAATTTTCATGAACTATGCTCAATTGCAAAATAAAACTGAAAACAGGTTTGTCTTTTTATGACATGGCTACATATGAGTACTAGTGTGCACAGCGTCTATAACCTATTTTTTTTTTAATACTACATTCGCACTCATAATGTTCACAGATCCATCTGCGCTCTTCCTTTAAACGTGTGGAATACATTGGCGCAGATCAGAGACTTCAATGGAGGACACTTCACGGGCTCAATTGTTTTGACACGTTGTTTCCCATGGCACGTGGGCCATGTTGAGGATTGATAATCCATGTTTCATTAGTCGGGGGGAATGTAAATACAAAGAAATATATTGTAAGAGAAATTCGTCCAGTCCAGGTTCATTTTACTAGAGTATTTTTAAAATTAAAGAGAGATGTGTATTAAAACCAAGTCTGTGTCCTTCACTCAAAAATCAGAATTTTTTTGGCCAGGGGAAAAAAGCAATTACTCTATAAAATAGACCGAGCCTCGTTTTGGAAAGTCAGCCTAAAAACTTTGCTAGGTGAGATGCGTTTAGTACAAACAATATGGAAGCCCTGTTCTCTAATTTAATATTAATGTAAATGATAAATTAACTTTGACAAACTATATGCTATTTTTATGTTAATCACCTTTGTTGGGTGGCAACCTTCTGCTGGATTTGTGACGATTGTAGTTGTGGTTTGTAGTTGTGGGTTAGTTGTTGTTCCAGGTGTATGTAGTTGAGGGAGTTGTTTCTGTAGTGAGTTGTTGTGGTTGTGGGTTTTTAACAGTGGTGGTGTTTTGAAATTGGAGGGTGCGGTGGTTGTAGGTAAACAGGGCCATTGAATCTTTCAGCTTCACAAAAGCATTGCACACGGGCATAAAGGAGCAGCTGTATGCATAAGTTTTGTTTGTAGATGGATCTATCACTAAAAAGAGGGGGGAAAAAGCAAATTATTGAAAAATTTCAATAGATCAGGTAGGGGTGGTAGTGCGAATCTTCTAATGATCAATATGTTTAACTTATTACATACCTGGTAGGGAAGAATTTGTTATCAACCATGGCAGAAGAAACATTTTGTAGTATGTTGTAGTCCAGTCGTTGTGTCGGTTTGTTAAGCGTTTGTTTGGGTTTTGGCAGTATCAGTTGTTGTTGATTATGTAGTGTGTTGTAGGTGGGTGGAGTCTCAGTTGTGTTGATTATGTTCTTTCTTATGGTGAGTTGTGTTTTTGTGTTGTGGTTTCTTGTTGGAGTTGTGTTACTTGTGGTAAGTAGTGGCTTCTTTTCTGTTTGTTACTGGAGAAGTGAGAAGTGAGTTGCCACAGGGGATGTACTTGTAGTCATAACACTAGACCTTTATCTGGCAGTATTTAGTTGTACATTGCTTAACTTTTCCAAGGTGATCTTTGTGTTGCACACTAACACTACAGTGACATTCACATTTTACTACCTGTCTGACGTTATCAAGGCGATATCTGGGAAGCTTCAGCTCTGCATTCAATATTTGTGGATGCTTGCAGATTGTTTTTCTGATGACATGAATTCTCATAGGTTTCTTTATCTCCCCATCAAGCCAGAGGTTGGAAAGTATCGCATTATCCAGTGGTGTCACCTGCACTAGTGGAGTGGAATGCATGGTGTGGTTTGTACGTTAGATACAGCTGTAGTGGAGTAGTGATGTTGTTAGCGTGCGTTGGTCTGGACGGTATAAGTCGCTGTAGATTATGTTGCTGTGGTTGTGGTTTTGGGTAGTTTAGGGTCTTGTGAGTTGATTCTGTGGATCAGTAGTTGTTGGTTATGGAGTATCGGGCTTCTGTAGTTAGAGTCACGGTTGGTTGCGGTAGTAGATTATGTGGTTGTGGTGGTTGGTTTTGGGTCTCAGTTCTGTAGCGGGTCTGTGGTGTTGTTGGGTTTGTTCTCTTTTCCTTTTTGAGTCTCAGTTGTTGTTTTTATGGTGGTTGTAGAGTGTGGTTTCTGATTGTAGTGTTGTTTCAGGAGTAGTGGGTCGTAGTTGGGTTTTTTCAGGTTGATTGTTGGGCAGCTGGTGCCGGCAGTGACTGTAGTCCTCACAAAATCGAAACCCTGAACTGGATTTGTAACATTGCTTAACTTCCAAGGTTTGTGTGATCTTTGTTGTTGACACTAACCCTACTGTGATAACATATTTAACTACTTGTCCGATATTATCAATGCTGATATCTGGGAAGTCTTCAGATCTGCATTGAAATTTTGTGGATGCTTACAGATTTGTTTCCTTTTTAAAATTATGTTATCAAAGGTTTCTTGCTCTGCCTCCATCAATTCCAGATGTAGGAGTATTCCAATATCATCCAGTCTGGCCCACATGAAATGTGGTTGCATTAAGGTCCGGGTGCTGTGGGTGTAGATATGGGCGTTTCGCCCGTGTCTGGAGTAGGTCTTGGTAGTATAAGTGGTAGTTGAGTTGAGTGTAGCAGGTGCCTGTAGGTAGCTTGTTGGTAGTGTCTGGGGGGAGGAAATGGGCGTGGTTGGGGAATAAATGTTGGGTCAGGTAGTAGAGTAGGTATTCAGTTTGTATAGTGGTAGGGGTGTTGACAGTGGGGGTTTGTAGGGGTGGTACTGGAGGAGCTGTACTGTCAAATGGCTGTAGTTCATCACAGCATAAAACTTTTATTTGGTAAGTTGTACAGCTTAATTTTCCAGTTTGATCTTTCGTTTGTTGCACAAATAAACTTTTAATCCTACAGTAACCATCGCATTGGACCTTCTGCCCAACTATATCTTCTATACTAATTCCAGGGTAATCTTCAGCCCCGTGATTCAATATTTTGTGGGATTTTTACTATATGTTTGCCTTTCTTCTTTTGAGATTATGTTTTCAAAGGTTTTCTTTATCTCCTCCAGCAATGCCAGATGTAGGGAACACACATCTAACCAATTGTTGTCCACTTGCATTCTGGTGGCAGCCTGGTATAGTTGGTAGGTACCGTTGTAGTTTCTGTTGTTGTGCCTTGTGGTCGTTGTAGGTGTGGTGTCTCTGTTGTAGGCAATTCCCTGTTGTACTTGTTGTAGTGGTAGTGGTTTCGGTTGTTGTTGGAGCGTTGTAGTCGTTTTAAACCCCACTACATTTAGCTGAAAATGAAGTTGGTCTTGGTGGGTAAAGTCTAGTTATTACAACTCAGTTGTAGTTTCAGTGGTTGTTCTCAGTAGTTGAAGTGTGCCAGGAGTTGTAGTTGTCTCAGTAGTGTAGTTGTATCCGTAGTTGTAGTGTCTCAGGAGTGTAGGTTGGTCTCAGGAGTTGTAGTTGTGTTGAAAAATTGTAGTTGTACGTGTCTCAGAGTTGTTAGTTGTCTCAGTATTGTAGTTGTCTCAGGGAGTTGTAGTTGTCTCAGTAGTGGGTAGTTGTTTCAGGAGTATGTAGTTGTCTAAGTAGTTGTAGTTGTTACAGGAGTGGTAGTGGTCTCAGGTTTTAGTTTTTAGTGTGTAGTGTGTCTCTGGACGTGGTAGTTGTCTCAGTAGTTGTATTTGGTAGTTGTCTCAGGAGTGTAGTGTCTCAGTAGTGTAGTTGTTAAAGGAGTTGTAGTTGTCTCAGTAAGTTGTTAGTGGTATCAGTAGTTGGTTGTAGTTGTGTCAGGAGTTTGTAGTTGTCTAGTAGTTGTAGTTGTTACAGGAGTGTAGTGTCTCAGTAGTTGTAGTTGTAGTGGTATGCTAGTGTTGTTCAGGAGTTGTAGTTGTCTTCAGTAGTTTGTGTTAGTGGTCTCAGGAAATTTGTAGTTGTCTCAGTCGTGTAGTGGTCTCAGGGGGTTTGTAGTTGCTCGAGGTGTAGTTGTCTCAGGAGTTTGTAGTTGTCTCAGTAAGTAGTTGTCGTTGTTACAGGAGTTGTATTTTGTCTCAGTGGTTGTAGTTGTTACAGGAGTTGTAGTTGTCTCAGTTGTTGTAGAGTTGTAGTGGTGCTCGTGTTTGTCTCTCGGAGTGTAGTTGTCTCAGTGTTGTAGTTGAAGGTGTTGTGGTTTGAGTGGTCGTGATAATTGCAGTTGTTGTGTGGAGGGTTCACAGTGACTGTTAGTCATCACACCAGAGAAACTTGATTTGATAGTTGAGGCACACCTTAAAGTCACCTTCCTGATCTTCATTTTGACAACCAGCAGACCAAAAGTAAGATGCATCTGGACTACGTGTCCTATTTTACCAAGTGGCATTTCTGGGATGTCTCTGAAATCTACTTGTTATATATACCATCAGGTTTTGCGGCAAATTTTGTGTCCGGTTGTATGATATTTTGTTATGTCTCGTATCTCCCTCATCTTTACCATACACTGGGTACATGACATCTATCAATGTCCATGTGCAGTGGGTTGAACACCCTGTTGGAGTTGGAATGGTAGATATAGTGTGCCTAACTGTGGTGTGCGAGAAGATGTTGTAGTCGTTACTGTGGTGGAGTGGTTTGTGTTGAGGATGATGTGGTCTCATGTGGTGGTTGGCTGTGTGGTTGTATGAGTTTCCTTTGTAGTTGTAGGTTCGGTGTGGTGTATCACACTTTTTCAAAGCTACAACACATACCCTGAGTTTCATAATCATAGCAGAGGGGTGGCAGCGTTTTGTTCAAAACAGTCTGAGTCCACATGATACATTGCCAATGCACATTTTTGCTCAAGCATTGATATTGGTGTGTCAGGGAATCTAAGCCTGCATTTCAATGTCTTGTGGATGACTACAAATGGAAAATCTTGTGGCCGTATATTTGCATTATGTGTCAAATCTCCATTTCCTTCTATATTTTAGTGGTAACTGCATTACAAAACCATCTTGTCCATTGCAGACCTCTTGTAACCACAAATTGTAGTCTGAGGTCGAGGTTTTCTATGGAACAAAATGGTATATATTGAGTGAAAATAAAAGGATACAAATGATATATCAAATATTGGACAGACCTAAACTCTACTTTAGAGTGGTAGAAGGATGTGTTAAGTGAAAGGTGGAACTGTTGTTGAAGGTGTAGATACATGGCAGCCCTCATGGAATCTCTGTAAATGGTTGCAATTCTCCTTGCCAGATAGCAGAAATGCAGCCTACGCAATGCCATCGGTGTGTCGTAGGATAACATTCAGTTGTAATGGTACAGTTTACCCTCATATTCACCTAATGGCATGCTTTGAACAGAGAATGAAAAAAGAAATGGATTAAATGAAATCCATGACAAAATTCTTTCTAACGCAACCACCTCTAGGGGAATCTTAGGAGCCTTACTGCAATTTTGTGTATGTCAATTCAACAGGTATTAACAGTATTGGGTCAGCTTAAGCACCCTCATAGTGGTGACTGCAAGTAGAACTATTATTGTACTCCAAAGGTGTGTATCAGAAAATCCCAGCTCTTGTCAGTTTTAATTTATGGAAAGTAGGAATGAAAGAAGAAATGATCAGCCCAGAATATTAAGCCACAAGCCACATAATGTCATAGTTTATCCGTATACCGAAAGTTAATAAAATTGCATACCTTCTATATGGTTACTTGCATTCTATCCTGCCATACGGCAAGAGCTTGAGACAAAAAGTGCAAATAGGTGATTGTAATAGTGTGCATTATAATACTAGATGACATCAACTTACTTTATATATTTAAAGGGGTTTGCTCAGATGTATTAAATGTTGTCTGATAAGTAGAATACAGGCCTGGGGAAACTATACAATTATGCCAACAGGGGTCTCCCTTTATTTACTGGTTAGTGTTGGTTGATTATTGGCATTGCTACTAAAGGCAAACAATCTATGGAAATGATGGAGAAAGTCATGTTCTGCCCAGTCCCAGTTAGGAAGAAAACAATATTGGATTCTCATCTTGGCTCCAGGGAAAGAAAAAAGTAGACGTGAAAACCCCCCTTCTTGATTTTATCACCGATTTACAGTTAAATATTCTTGGAGCAACAACATAGTGTAAAGAACAAATTGATTACAGCTAATAATTCTACATGGTATAGTAATGTCAGTACAAAATTTCATTCAGTTCTATTACTATTATTTTACAAGTAAGACCTCGCAAATCATCCCACTTACCAAATTTGCGACAGTTCTCCTTGGTAGGTACAAGCTGTCCAACTTTGTAAGATTTTCTTCGTCATATAGCAAACACCACTGTGCCACACACCCATGTCATCCTCATCGAGAATGGCTTAGCTGCTGGACAGCTGGGTCACATCCTAAGAAGACAGGACTCATGTTAAGATCAAAACACACCAGGGCTTTAGGACTGTGTATGGAAACGTGTGCGTGGTTGTAGGGTGGTTCGTTATTAACGTTCAGTTATCTGTGATCCCCCAGTTTACAAGGGGAAAAATCCAAATTGTTACTACAGTAAGACAAGATGTTCTCATACCTTCCAAGACAGTGAGTCAGTCAGACATTTTCAACTTGGTTCTACAGGTCTATAAGCATGGAGCTCACAAGGTTTTGTATGTGCCATTCACACTCTCCGCGGGGTTTGTGTAATCACAGAAAAAAGAGCTGGAGGAAAAAGAATAGTTGGGATTTATAAAATATTAAAAAAAAATGAGCTAAATTGAACACCTTAGGACTTTGCTCAGGTCATGGGCATCAGGTATATTTGGGTACTTACGCAGATATGATTGGGGTTCTCCAGGTGCGACACAGGATTTCAGTTTTTCACACAGCCTGGGCATAGGCGGGCCACCTGCTGTACAGAAAATTCACAGTCTCCACCAGACTCACAGGCGCAAGCATCCGTAGTGACACAAGCTTCATAGTACTTGGAGGGGTCAACCTCAAAATAATGACAAAAAGATGTTATTTTCTGAAGAAAAATTTATATTTTGATTTTATAAAAATTTATTTGGCATTTCATGCTTGGTGTGGCCCCCCATTTTCTATGGTGTGTGTGTTATTAAATGCCATTGAGATAATTGCCCCGGCACACACAACGACTAAGATCCGTACTACTCCCAGCAGACACCCCTTGTCACGTTGTTAACAAAGGATTTGGCACTTAGTAATTCCATTTAAGTCCTTTATGTTCTGCTATTAGAGGGACTAGAAGAACCCAAACACATACTGAGCATGGCAGGCAGAAAAAAAAAGACCTGGCTGTTGAGGTACTACATTGTTTCTGTTGCCCAGGATGTCCGTATGGGTTGGACGGGAAGGCATCTTTGGGTTCTTTGCATAGGGACCATGTTGATGAAATCTTCCAGTGTTTCCAAACTCCATAACTCTCCGACCAACAGATCAGACTTCTTGTGGTTGAAGTACCATGTTACCGTTTCCATCGTAATTACCACAATGACCACAAACTTGACCCTGTGAAAGTGATTGTAATAATTTATATGTTTATAGTAAAACTATTGACTTTATGTATGATTGATGTCCAGTAATGTTACCTCAAAGTCTTGCCTGATCTTGAGGAAGATGCTAGTCTTTCTGTCACATCAGGATGAGGCCATATCAGTTAAATGGCCGAAAAGGTAGATGCCCACGTGGGACTTTCTTGTAGGGAGGAACGCCTCCGATTGCATCGTGTGACTAATCGATGAGCAATAGTCAGGATCAATCTCATAGCTCTGCAAACAGAAAACTTACTTCAGTCAGTAGAACTACTGATCTCAGGATAGAGATACCGCTCAACGACAAGCAGTCTAACCTAGAAAACTCTAGAAGAAGTTCTGGCTTGGCATTGCATTTATGCAGTGGTAACAGATGATCATTACACATAGATTTTTGTTTTACCAATTTAGCGAAGGCCGAATTCAAATAGGACCAAAGGGTAGCTGATGTTAGAAACAAAGTACATAAAATTTTTAGAAGTGGTCCTCTTAGCTAGATCACCCACAAAAAAAAACTAAAAAGATCAACCAAAAACCGGATGGTGCACATAGCAGGGCTGTTATAGAATCCAAGGGGATAATCAACAAAGAAGATGAACAGATAAAACCTCAACAGGATAGAAGTACCCCCTTTCCCTCCCCTTTCTTCTTCCTCCCCTCCTCTCCCCCCTTTTTCCCCCCAACCTCCCTTCTTCCCCTCTCTTGCCCCCAGTAGTATACAGCCTGCCCCCAGTAGTATACAGCTTGCCCCAAGTAGTATACAGCTTGCCCCCAGTAGTATACAGCTTGCCCCCAGTTGTATACAGCCTGCCCCCAGTAGTATACAGCCTTCCCCCAGTAGTATACAGCCTGCCCCCAGTAGTATACAGCACTGCCGCCAGTAGTATACAGCACTGCCCCTAATAGTATACAGCACTGCCCCCAGTAGTATACAGCGAGCCCAGCATTTAAAAAAATAAACTTATATAGTCACCCTCCGGTGGCCCTGATGCGTAGCGCTGCTCCCCCGATGTCCACGCAGCTCGTCTTCAGGCATCCGCGCCCGTCTTCTTTCTTCTGCAGGGTGCCGCCATTGTTCTTCCCCAGGGCGCCGCCTAGTATGACAAGCCGCTGCTGACGTCATGCTAGGCGCCGCCTGGGAGAAAAACAATGGCGGCGCCCTGCAGAAGACAGAAGACGGGCGCGGATCTCTAAATACGACACTTTATTGGCACTAAGGGCATTACAATATCGAGCACTAATGATTTATGATTGATCTACTTCAATTTGTTCTAACTAGGAATTATTTCTCTTCGAAGGGGTTTACTACCACCACGTCAGAGGGACCGCTATGGGGGAGACTTGTGCGCCCTCAATGCGAACCTCTTTCTTGGCTGGTGGAGGACACCGTTGTGTTCTAAAAATATTACATGCAATATACCAGCCACATCCTCTTTGGTAGGTATACCGATGATGTATGATTCTGTGAGAAGGAGAGGCTACTCTCTTCTTGGAATTTGTGGAGGCTCTGAACAACCAACGATATAGGCATGAAGTTTATCATGAGATTTATGATAAACACATTAATTCTTAGACAGTAGATTACATTCAAAAATATTCCGTAAACCTACTTCAACAAACAGCCTCTAACACTGGGATAGCTGGCACCTCCCTGCTTAAGAGAGGTATTCCTGTCGGCCAATATCTTTAGGCAAAAAGAAACTGCTCAGAGCAACGTACCTCAGGGACTGCTTAAATGTTTCAGTGATCGGCAATACCCCAAAAAACATCTCTATAAGGCTGCATTCCCGACCGTTGAAAAAAGGCCGTATATACGGGCGTATTTCGTCCAGAATACGCTACCATTCATTCCTATGGAGATACGGGTGATACAAGAATTGCCCTGTTGTCACTGTAACGTACCGTACCGTATGTGAGCGTATAAAAAGATAGAGCATGTCCTTTTTTTCACGTTTCTGCGGCCATTGCCCATGAAGTCTATGGGGAACGTTATAAAATACGGGTGACATCGTTGTGGCCACCGTATGTGACGTATATACGTTCTGTATCTAGGAATACCAGGAACTAGGGGGGGAGGGGAGGACTTTCCTGGGAGTCAGAAGCAACAGGCTTATGTGCAGATGGAGAGGCTCCTGGCCTTGGTGCAAGCGCACCCTATCCTATGGGATAAGCGATTGGAAGACTTCCACAACCGTGCCCTCAAGCACAAAAAGTGGGAGGAGATTACTGCAATACTGTTGCCGGACGAATGGGTAGTAGCAGTACCGGGAACGTGCATCTCTGGTAACTAATTACCCTGCGCATGTGCATTACCCCACCCTCCGGATCCTGCAGCAATGCGCATGACCTTCCCTGCAGACATTTGTAATGCATAATCCCAGCTCCTGTGCCTGTATCACCCTGCAGCCATGTGCCTGTATACCCCTGCAGCCATCAGGCCTGTATCACATCTGCAGGCATGTGGGCCTTTCCTGAGTATCACCCCTGCAGCCATGTGCCATGTATCACCCCTGCAGCCATCAGGCTGTATCACCCTGCAGCCATGTGCCTGTATCACCCTGCGCCATGTGACTGTATCACCCTGCAGCCATCAGTGCCTGTATCACCCTGCAGCAAGGTGCCCTGTATCACCCCTGCAGCCATGTGGCCCTGTATCACCCCTGCAGCCATGTGCCTGTATCACCCCTGGCAGCCATGTGCACCGTGTTCCAGCCCCTGCCCAGCATGTGCCCTGTATCACCCCTGCAGCCATGTGGCACTGTATCACCCCTGCAGCCAATGTGCCCTGTACCTTTATTACTATTCTGTATGATTGCTTTGAAACCGCAAAATGAATAAAAACTTTTTTTTTTTATAGTAAAAAAAGGTCTCCACACGTGGGTCTCAGCAAGAGACCAATATAAGAGGGAAAAGTCAGAGAAAGGGAGAAGTGGCAGTGGGAAACTACACAAGAAACCGTACCTCTACACAAGTTCTTGCGTTTTTGGATGTGGGATGGACGTTGGAGAGTAAGTTATCAAAATATATTTTACTTTAAAGCATTATTAATAAAAGAATTGTAAGTTCTGTGTCCTCAGAATTGTCGTTGCATCAATGCACTATAGAATATGTGCACAAATTTTAATTTTTTTTTTTCTCTCTAGAAAATGCGGATAATTTAGGAGGAATCAGCCTCTATGCAGACTGGGGAAGATGTGGTGGAGGGTCCTTTGAAGAGCAGCCAGAGGATCTATCCACCCCAGTCACCAACACCTCAACCTCCATCTACACCACACCACCACCACCACAAGCACCGATGCGTTCTGTAGAAGGAGGCAGCTGGGATGTCAAGTCTCAGTATTGCTGCTGAGACGGAGGTCTTGGATCAGTTGAGGAGGAGGCGCGATGAATCGGCGGAGGACATCTTCATGCGCTCATGGGGCAAGACCTAAAGGAGTGCATGAGGATGACAGAATGAATTGCAGGGTAGCCATGATGGCTGTCCTGCAGATTTTTCAAAGGGACACCAAAGGACAAGTCCGAGGTGGGGTCTTTTTTGGAAAGACGGCGCCAGAATGTGGGTGGACTGCTACCTCCAAGCCCACCTCCATCCACCAGATACCTGCCATGGCCCCTGTGTTCCATGGCCCCACAGGCTCTTCAGCCAGGCTCCTCATGGCCAATCAACATCAGGGCCATATACTAGAGACTGTTTGAACTCTAAATACAGCATTTTGAATTGTATATATTGTTAATATGTGTTTATAAATTCGATAAAAAAAAAAAAAATCTTCTTTCATTATTCTTTACATCCACTACCATCCTGTATATGCAGGCAAAAGAGACAGATGGGTGCAGGGATCAAACAGCAAAGTAGCCTTGCACCCTCTGTCTCTATTCTTACAGTCGTACTTTTATATCCACCATTAAATCAGCATGGATAAACCAGGTACACTGCTCATGTACGAGACCTGGAATGTGGTAATCTTCTTATATTTTTATACATACCCCATCTCACTCACACTTCCTTACTTTACCCCCTTTGTTAAAATTGCAAATGTGCTTGAGGAACTCCAAGCTCATTAACGATATGATAACTGGAGCCACATGTACATTTGAATTATATCCTAAATATTGGAACAAAGAAGCTAAAAGAAGAGCAGATACGGCCAATTTTAAAACTATTTTGAAGTTTATTACATCAAATTCAAATGCACACATAACCACCATCCACATTGCTTATGCTTTGAAAAAAAACACATGACAAAGTATTGTGTTATATAATTTATAAAAAAAAAAAGAATGGATGAGGTCTTACTGACTCCTTTGACTCATTTCCAATGTCAGCCAAAAAGCAACTATTCGAATATGGTCAAAGAAAGTAGTAAGCTCACAACCACGTCAAGGGGCCCATCACTTGCGAGTCCCTACACAAACTACCAAAACAAAAAAGGTTCAAAATAAAAAAAAAAACTAATTAAAAGTCCAGAGCCTCAAGTCCACTACTAATAGCATCCATCTGCCAGTGAACAACACCCTCCGAAGAAACAAAGTAGGAGGCCAAACTGCTCACGAACAAACAGTCCAGCCATCCGGGTCGTCTGGAGAGTGTTTGTCCAGGGGGATAGACCGCTGTGTTGGTTGTTGTCCCTCCAGGTCACCATCTGAAGCACCATCGTGGATCCGAACGAAGTTGTAAGAATAACGCAGGACTTGCACTACCTTCTTAATCGTTGTCCGGGTCCATCTAATAGAGCTATGTAGAACCCGCCACTTGCTGCAAAGACTCCGAAGGCACAATCCACATACCGTCTTGCCGGGTGAGCCGATAGTTGAAAATGCGCCTCCGTTCATCCAAACCACGCCGTGGGAATGGCCGCAGCACATGACGGGAAAGTCCAAAGCTTCATCAGCGACGATAAACAATGGTGCAGGAGGTCCAGTAGATCAGGTAACTCTCGGCTGGGCAGGGTCAGCTGGTTGGAGCGAAGTCGTTCACCCATTCTGGAAGCCCTGAAGACCGCTGCATCCGCAGAGCTTCCATAGGCCCCAATATCAACAATTATAAACTGTAGTCACTGTCAGCAAAGCCAAACAAAACACAGAAAATATTGTTTTAATGAAGAATTGGGACCTGAGTGAGCTGGCTTCTTCACACGATGTGTTTCCCATCCAGGCCCCGATGCAATTTGGAAAACTGTGCTGAGACCAGAAAACCATCAGAAATCCGGTCCAGTCTTCAGCAGTTGGCACAGGCATCACCGCAGTCTCAGTCGCTCCCATATCACTTTGAGGTCGTTCTCACGATCATCGAAATGGTGGAAAACGCCCAGCAGGAAACACATAATGCAGCGAAGCAAAACGAGTTCCCAGTGGCAAGAAACCTAAAAAAAAAAAAATACATTTAATATTAAAGAGACTGTCCAACTTGAAATAATGAAATGTATATACTTGAAAAAACTTACCGCAGTGTCACAATGAGCCGTCCCTGGTGTCACAGACCGCCTCATGTTGGTATCCTGAAACCGGAGCCCGATCGCAGGTCCGCCAAAAGACGATCAAATGAAGTCACAGTCATCCGAACGTAGTTGTGAAACTTGTCGGATGCTGGCGCAGGTCAGCGACAAGTTCGATGAAGTGACCCCTCCTAGGCCAGTCGGCAACAATGGGATGAACCAAAACGCCTAGTCGAGCGCCGCTCTCTTCACGCATTGCAGAACACCTTCGGAGAAAGCGCAGAACAACCCAGTCCAGGAGCAGATCGTCTGTGGGGATTGTATGCCATCGCAAAAGATAAGAAGTGCCAGAAACCAGACCAGAAAGAGCAATGGAGACTAAAACCTTGCTCTCAGAAAAGTCAAAATGGAGTCTGGGCCGGTCAGGTGACCAAATTTGGGGATGGGCAAGCTTTGTCATCATTTGTCATTATTTGCTGGGCCCACCGTATTTTATACGGACACGGTACGGATACGGTGCAATACGTGCCATACGTGCGCATACGGGTAAAAAACGGCAGTATTACGGCACATACGCCAGAATATACAGAACGTGAAAATTTAAAAGATCGTGTGAATGCAGCCTAAGGCTTATTCAAGAGCCAAACACATGGATAGAGTTTACTGACCATTCCGGTTGAAATTAGAACATCTATAACCTATAAGAATTATAGGCACTATGATGCATATGTGGTCAAGATAACTAATATAATGAGGCGGTATTGGCCCATCCTAAAAGCGGATCCGGACCTGTCTGAGTGTTTGCTGGATTACCCTCTATTACTATCGCAGACCATCTTGTCACTTTGCCCCTGCAAGAAATCATGTAAACTGGCTAAAGAAACACCCAAATTGGATCTTTTCCCTGTGGTCCTGCACTTTCTGCCGTTTACTTACTCGAACGAAAAACTTCACTAGAGAAGAATTTTTCACCATAACGGACTTCACAACTGCAGGAGTACGAATGTAGTTATTAGCATCTGTCCCTGTCCCAAATTATATGTGGGAAAAACTATCCAAGAACTCGGAGAAGGATATAGGGCCATCTTAGCTCTATCAACATAGAAGGAACCACCCATTTCACGACATGTCTGGAGTCATCATGGAGGAGACCCTACTGTTTTGAAGCTCTGGGGGGTAGACTGTGTAAAACAAGTTTTTGTAATCTGATGTGATTTGCTGTCTAATGTCTATTAACAATTATAACGCCCTTATAAGCATAGATCTATTCACACTGTCAGATACCTTTGCAGTACGTATCTTTACTTCTAATTATTCTTTTTACTATGGAGATTAGGGTTAATGTATGCCCTCTAAAAGTTTTTTTAAGGGTACGAATTTTTCAATACTCACACTCTGTGGGGTACCGACCGAGAGCGAGTGATCACGTGACATCTTTGTTGGTCACGTGCTTTCGTCACCATGCCCAGGCCCGATCACCTGTAGGACCCTCATACGTGGGCAGCTCGCTACTTCACACCCACTGAAAATTAGAATATATGCAAAGAAACAAGAGACCAAAAAAAAATAGATTAAAACACTTAAAAAGTGTAGGTGTATCTTGCAAAGACTCAGTGAGGTGAAAACAATAAAATCCCCATTAAAACCCCATGGCTGTAAATTCAAGCAGTGTTTTTGTAAAAAAAGTTGTAAACAAATTCAAGCAATGTTTGTAAACAATTTCTGAAACAATGTAAAACAGATGATTAAATACATCACAAGTCATTGGGATGGATAGGTAGATACTAAAAACCCTTCTAACTACCTGTCGATGGAAAGTTTGCAGTGGTGTGTCAGTCAGTGGGCGGTCAAAGGGGTGCGGAGGGTGGATGGGCACCTGCCGAAGCCAGGAGGTGTGGGAGTTCACCCACGCATTGCTCACACAAAGTGACTTCATCAGGGCAAAAGTTTGAGAGGTGTGAGTCTATGTGGCGTTGATCTACTCACACTGTCGGATACCTCTTGCAGTACAGGATGGTTTATTCTAATTATTTTTATTTACTATGGAGATTAGGATTATGGTGTGCCCTTAAAAGTTTCTTTTGATGATTTACAAATTTTTCGACACTATGCCCTGGGGGATGATGTTGTGGGTACCGACCAAGATGTGGAGACGTCCGCGAGAGTGAGTGAAAACGTGACATCTCTGTTGATCACATGCCCATGGTCCGATCACCGATCAAGACCCCTCATACATGGGCGGAGTTGACGGCCCCTACACTTCACACACCTTACATGGTGGGGCGGGGATAATGATTGGGACCGATCAGGTGTTTCCAGCCACACAGGTTGTGACATCATCAGATGACTCTCAAGAGTTGCTAGTTACGCCCTCTCAACACTAGTTAGCCCTCCTATCCTATGACAGATGGAATTCTGTGTACAATATAAATATATGCCTGCATGCTGCACACGAGTTAAGCCTGTTACCCCTGATAAAGCCGTGTGGAACGGCGAAACCAGTTGGGGGGGCTTTGGAAATAAGTTTTAAATAGCAGGACCACGGAGTACATGGGCAGACTAGGAGGGGGTGGGGTGTGCATGTGTTGCAGTAAGAAGTACAAAACTAAAATCTAACAATTGTGTGGTGTGAAAAAGTGTGATGTCAAGGCTGACAATCTGATGCCGACTGCTGACGCTGTGTCTTTGACCTGGCATCTTGCTGACTTGTGGTTGTCAGCAGAGGTGTTGCTGGTGCTATCTAACCACTGTAGCTACCTACTGTCCCTGTGGGTCGAAACTTCAATTCAAGACGTGTTTTCAGGCTACCTTACTGTGCATGTCATCTAGACCACTGTACACTGGCCCTATGCAGGATTGTTTATGGTTTTATTATTGACATATAACACCTACAACCTCCTTTATCATTTGAATTGATGAGAGTAAACCCTGTTACTTCAGGGATAGGATGCGATTAGCATTTTCAGTGGTCCAGACTCTATTGTGGAGCAATAGCACAGCACATGCACATCTCCGGAGCAATAGCCACAAGCACACACACATCTCCCATGGCGATCTGCCCCTCTCAATTTTGAGTTACTGCACTTTGCAGGTACACCCATATGTTTGTTCCAGATTTTTGCTAGTCTGGCTACCTGGGAAGACCAGTTCTAGCTGAATCATTACGCTCCATTGGTGGGCTTCCTTGGTTTTAGGCGGCTTGACATTATCCCTTTTTGTTTGTCACTCTATTAATATTTACTCATAAAAGTAAAGTTAATTCCTGGCTATGGTGCCTTTGGGTTGATTGATACCCGTTTGGATTTTTCTTAATAAACTGTCTAGGAGAGTCCCTCCCCCTCTTCTTTGGTAAATTGTACTGAAACAGTCGGATAGATGTGTTTAAAACAGTTAGTAAGTCCGTGTGGATATTGGGTAGCTAAAATTGTGTGAAGTTTCACATTTTGGAAAAGTTTGTTTATACAGCCAAATAGATGTTTCATATGCAATGGGGATGTGATCGGCCTGATAGCATCTGTGTTTTCAGTGTGAACTTATCTGATCAGTAACCAGCACCTGGTGTCTTGTATTTAAACTATTGCATTGCCCTAGCCTGACTTTAGGTCTGGACCTTATGTCTATGTTCACAAGCTGCAACATTTTGAAATGCATATCAAGCGCATCTGGGGAGACTCTTCTCCTATGTGTTTACGCCTAAATGCTTGCATTGCATTACAAAACGCCAAGCAAATACATTTCAGCATGGCCTAAAAATGTACTTGTAGCAGGAGGTGGGCCCCAAAATCAATTTTACCAGTGTGCCTATGTCCCCTGTATGACCTGTTGTCACTGTCACATAGAGTAAACACGACAAAGGAAGAAAAAAGAGTGGGGTCTATTGGGGCGCTATACCAAATCAGTATGGAGATGGAGTATGAGATAATATGCTCCTGGGTAAAATTAAGAAAATGTTATTATAAAAAAATTAAAGTGTCCTATAACACATTTCGGGTCACGCAGGACCCTTTTTCAAATAATAGACATAAAAAACAGTAATCAATACCTAAAAGAGAACACAGTAGAATATGCAATAAATAAATAATTCTATAATATATATATTACTATATAATATCTCAAAGATGAAAATATGACATATGTAACTGTGCAATGAGTAATGTGTACATATTTGCTATTTGACACATTTTTAACCAATCATTTTGTATACATAATTTAAACAATAATTTATAATTCCTCTTTTAAATAGTTATAAGCACACTATATATATATATATATATATATATATAATTTCTTCTATGTAATTTTTATACATGTACCCTGACATTTATTAATTTAACAGTCTATGTATCTATATACTATATTGTATTATTTTATATCTATATTTATATTTATATAAATATGATTCACGTTTCTGCTAATTAATGACCATCTATATGCAATATACTAAATATTATTTATTCGAATTTATATATATATATATATAGTATATATATATATATATGATCATTTATTTATTGCATATTTCTGTATTGTGTTTCTTTTAGGGTATGTGATTTTTGGTTTTTGTTTATTTTTTTGAAGAAAAGGACTCGTAATTTTTTATTTAATAAATTTTTTAAATTTACCCAGGAACATATTATTCATATGCATCTCCATACGATTCAGTATAGAGCCCCCAACTCTTTTTCTCTTCCTTTGTTGGGTTACTACCAGTCCTAATATAGAACTGGGTCCTGGAGCTTGGGAGCTGCACAATACCGATTGTGGTTGCAAAACCATAGGATTTTCCTGGACTACCCCATATAGAGGGTTACATGCAATTGATTATGCAGAGCAGGTTGAGCACCCTACTCGCTAATTCTCTTTTTTTTTACATCGAGTAGCATAGCATCTTTGATGGAAACAATGGGAGTGTTATTCGAGGAGGGAGAGGAAATGGTCGGTACCAGAGAGTATGTGTTATTCATTACAACAATAGTGAACTATAACAAACGTGCCTGAGCTCCGCCAATGTTTATCTGCATTTTTCATAGGTAATCAACTTATATCAGAGATCTTTAAGGAACGGTCAAACATTGCAATTGGTTGCGGTTTTTCATTGCATTTTGAAATGCATTATAACAGTGAGGAGAGGGGATTGCGTTAATTTTAACATTAGCGTGTAAATGTGATGTTAACCACAGTTAAACATATGTAAACAAAACAAACACATTGTTAACATGTGTGTTAACATCACATTTACCGTGTATACTGAGTATAAGCCGACCCGAGTATAAGCGAGGCCCCTAATTTTCACCAAAAACTGGACTATGATCGATAAGCCGAGGGTGGGAAAGCATTGGTCACAGACCCCCCCCAGTATAAGCCAGCTGCCAGTAGTATACACTGCCCCCAGAGTATAGTGCCCCAGTAGTACAGACGCCCCCCCAGTAGTAACAGCTTGCCCCCAGGTATACAGCCTGCCCCAGTAGTATAGCCTTCCCCCCGTAGTTACAGCCTGCCCCCAGTAGTATACAGCCTGCCCCCAGTAGTATACAGCACTGCCCCAGTAGATACAGCATGCCCCCAGTAGTATACAGCCTGCCCCCAGTAGTATACAGCTGCCCCCAGTAGTATACAGCCTGCCCCCAGTAGGATACAGACTGCCCAGTAGTACAGCCTTCCCCCAGTAGTATACAGCATTGCCCCAGTAGTATACAGCACTGCCCCTATAGTATACAGCACCCAGTTAGACAGCGAGCAAATTTAAAAAAATAAACTTATAATAGTCACCCTCCGGTGGCCTGATGGTAGCGCTGCTCCCCGATGTCCACGCAGCTCGTTTCAGGCATCAGCGGTCTTCCTTTCTTCTGCAGGTTGCGCCCATGTTTCCCCAGGGTGCGCCTAGTGATGACAAGCCGCTGCTGACGTCATGCTAGGCGCCGCCTGGGAGAAAAACAATGGCGGCGCCCTGCAGAAGACAGAAGACGGGCGCGGATTCCTGAAGACAAGGCGCGTGCACATCGGGGCCACCAGGGGGTGAGTATATAAGTTTATTTTTTTAAGTATATATTACTCGGTGTATAAGCCAAGGGGACGTTTTTTGTGCTGAAAAACTCGGCTTATACACAAGTATATACGGTACATTGGGGGACATTTACTATGGTGTTTCCGCCAGTTTTGTGGCGCTTTCACCACATCTTCTGCTCTCAGACCTATTTATTAGCTGTCGGGGACAGAAAAAATGACTTTTTCCGCCTGCTCCGACTCTTCTCTGAAAAGGGGCGTGGCTTTGGCAGAGTGGAAACTCAGACACAATTAATGTGTCACAGCCATTTTTGGACGCTGTAAACTGGCGTAAAGTAGACAAAAAGAAATTTGGTCTAGCAGGGACACAAAACAGTGCTATTGCACTGTTGCCTGTTCTCTGACTGTTGGACACATTTCTGGTTCTCGGGACAGAAAATGGTCCCAGGGACAGAAAATGGTCTCGGCGCCAGAAATGTATCTGCACAGCTCCACAATATTAAATGTGTATCTTCTTACCAAGAGCAGGTCGGTAACAAAGCCAATGCAGACACCGACACTTTATGTAAATGTCCCCCATTGTGTTTTGTAAATGCAAATGTTAACAGTAATGTAATTAGGAAAATCACCTCAGCTGTTGTAATGCGTTTCAAAATGCAACCAAAATGCACCGTGTGACCGCACCCCAAGGCAGTTATCTGTGATTTTGGATGTATACTTGTAGGTGACTCCAGAAAAGTGGTGAAAAACTTGCTTTCATTCAATGCTCCAGTAGTAACATCCTGTTACCCCCTTGCCTGCACGTGCTTAAACACACATATGAACTTTGGTATAATGGAAATACGAACCACGGTATAACAATAATAAACACTAATTCCATCAATTCTAAACAGCAGCTTTTCTTTTTGCTCATTTAACTTAATTGTGTTTTCACATCTCTCATCACTTATGTTTTGGTAATTATTTTTCACATATTTTTTACGTCCTCATTGTCTTCTACTCAGATCAAATACTATAATCGCCGAATAGGTAGTGGCGCCGCACTGTCTCGCTAGTTTGTAATAATGTGTAACTAATTTTGTTCTTACTAATTAATGTCTACGCACTAAGTCCAGATTGTACATTCAAGGAATACTGTTTAGGGGTCATATCGTACCTTCCCCTATCCATTTCACATTTATGTGATTACAGGCGCTGCACCGTCTTTTCCTGTCCTAAATAATGTGTCACTTACTTGGTTTTTCGTTACGTTTATTTACTTCACTGTGGTAGCACATATATTCTAATGTGCACCCAGGGTTCATGTTGTTTAGGGCTGGTGCCGCGTCCTCTGATATTTACTGTTTTCAATTCTTGTGTGTTTTAAAGTTCACCACATGGAGATACATGTACCTTGTCATGTTCTTTCCGACAAACTACCTGCCATGACCGTTCTACTACTGTAGTCGGATGTGCGACGTCGTCTCTTTCAATTCATGGTCCTCTCTGGCTGGCTCCGATCATGTGATCCAGCCCGCTCACGTGACTATTCACGTGATCGGACCACTTCCGCATATGCGCGGTACATTGCTGGACACGCCGACTCCCTTCTCCTGCCAGCACTGACATCACAGGTCAGTGCATGTGACCAATCATACTCCTCAATTCTTGATGACTAGGTGGGCGGGTGACACACGCTGGGTATTTAACAGGACACTGGAAACTCACAAATCACTTACCCCTGAGGAAGTCACCAGTCAGGTGACGATACTCTTGGGGTCTGCTCCACATCCCTCCACGTCTGACTTGGTCTGCCTGCGGCACTGGTTTTCACCTTCATCCAGATAGGTATCGCTTATGCATTGCCCCATCCAGTGGCATTGCATTCCTTAACAGGCAGCCTTGTTCTGATCACCAGTTTTTTTTTTTTTTTTGTATACCCAGTATCATTCAGCTATTGATTTTTCACTTGAAATTATATTGTTAATTGCGGTCTGGACACCTGGTGTCATCTTGTACATTTATTTATACATATCTTCACATTGTCTGCATGTGGGAGGGACCACAGGGCTTATTGACCCTTGGTAGCTAGATACACCTTGGTGTGTATCTTTTTAAGTGTTTTTAATTTTCTTTCCTGTCCTGTTCATATGTGTGGTTATTTACAATAAAATATTTTGTTATTTATGGTCAGTCCTTTGTACGTATCCCATCTTTTTCTTTAGTGTTGTCACCAGTAGTAACATCCATCATAGGTAGGTCAGAAGGGCTGTTATCGGTGAATAGTGCTCAGTTATACCTTGATCATATGGGTGCTGTCAAAGTATATTTTGTCATTCCTCATTTTAAAAGAACTGCAGAAACAAAGCAGGATGTACAAAATTATAAAACTTTTAATATTAGTCTATTAAACATATTTTTACACTGCCAACATCGGTCACAAAAAATATGGCATTGTACGTGGCATAATTTTGTACAATCTGCTAAATTGTCTGATACTCTGCAGCCAAATACTAGTAAGAAGCGAGATTTAAAAGTCAATGGGGCTCATTTACTAAGGGTCGCAGCACTCACTTTCATTGTACTGTGCACCTTTTTCAGGAATCACACGGCTTGCACAGGTATTTTAGTGTCTGCGCTCAGATTTTGGTGCACGCAATCCTTCTGTGGTGCTGCTACGCTGGCTTCCATGCGACACAAATTAGGGGGCCTGTCAGACTGATGCAGACTCAGCGCGGTATTTAACTTTCAAATTGTGTCACATGACCAAGAACTTGTGCACCACTAAAAAGATGGTGAACCCTGTCAGACCTGAGCAGGGAAGCGACACATGCAGGATATCGGGCGCACGATCTTATTGAATTGTGGCACAGTGCATTATCATCGGACAATGCACTTTCGGTAAATTCCAGCGGAAATTAAAGTAAATGTGCCCCAATGTCCTAACTTGTATAAAAAGAGGAAAGTAGGACCTAAAGGGGTATTCCCATTTCAGCAAATTAACCCCTTAGCGCTCAGCGCAGTACAGCTACTGCGCAAGCGCATCGGAGGTATTAAGTGTCACCACGTCGCGAGATGGGAGATGGGACTTGGGTGACGGAGGCAGGAGAAGTTCCTTCCGACGTCACCCGACCAAACAGACTGGTCCCGCCCACCGATAACCGCGATTGGCCAGTCAATCCTGACTGTCAAATTCCACCATTTTGGGGCTAATAAACATGGTTTTAGCTCTTTCCTCTTCCACCACCGGCACCATTTTGGTTTGGTATCGCTGGAGAGAGGAGCGTTACTGTGTGCACCAAAATACACATTTTCTCTATTCTGTTCCCTATCTGATCCCTATTGTTCCCTATAAATCCCTATCTGATTCCTCCTGCATCCTGTGTGTTCCCTGTGTGATCATCTTGTGTGATCACACTTGTCTTCCGTTTTCCCTGTCTGTCCCTTCTGAACCCAAACGCACTTTTCAGTGCACCGTGTGAATAGTGCTGCACAGTATCTTTAGCGGTAGTTAGGTTGGCTTAGGGCAAGCAAGGTGCGTTTGTAGCGCCTTTTAGCGTGGTGCACATAGGTTTATTTTGGTGCCTGGTAATATTTTTTTCCAGAGCGCCGTAGGTGTACCCGTAGTTGGGTACACTTATATGTTTTTTGTGTGTGGCATCTATGCGGCTTGTCCATATAGCTTGGTGCGCATTATCATTTTTGTTTTTTTGTGTGCCATCTGTGCGGCTTGTCCATTTAATTTGGTGCACTTTATTTTTTGTGTGTGCCATCTGTGCGATTTGTCTGGTTTGGTGCGCATTATATTATTTATTTTTTTGTGTGCCTGCTAGACGGTTTATCCGTGTAGTTGGGTGCACATCATCTAATTTTTCTAATGTACGTTCTCTATTTTTTTTTCTGGTGCACATTCTTATTTTTTTGTGTGCAATGTCTCAGAAGACGTACAACGTGTTGGAGGCATACAACATGCTTGCCTCTGACACTGAGTCAGCTAGTGGGGATGATGTCCCCTTTTACCCATCATTATCCTCCTGCTCATCTTCCAGTGACCTGGGAGGACCCCTGAGAAGGCGCCGTAGGGTGCCTGGGACTTCTGCGATCAAATTGCCTGGGACTTCTGCGATCAAAGTGCCTGGGACTTCCACTGAACCCACATGGGTAGCCCCAGATGGGTAGCCCCACATGGGTACCCCTCAGGTCCCTGACTTTTTGGGCCCATATTAGATCATTTTAGTGCCAAGTTTGCACAGGCATATAACCCCGCCAAACATGTGAGCATAGACGAGTCCCTGGTACAACTCAAAGGGAAACTTCAATTCCGCCAGTACCTGCCCAGTAAGATGTCAAGGTATTGTGTGAAGATGTATAAGCTGTGTGAAAGTTCATCAGGGTATACCTACAAATTCAGGGTATATGAAGGGAAGGACTCCACTATTGTGCCCCCAGAATTCTCCCCCTTCCTGGGTGTCACAGGGAAGATAGTGTGGGATTAGTGCACCCACTGCTGGACCAGGGCTACCACCTCTACCTGGACAATTTCTACACCAGCACCACCCTGTTCAAGTGCCTCGCTTCCAGATATACTGCGGCATGGGGCACTGTACGCAGAAATCAGAGAGGTCTCCCTTAGTCGCTACTTGGGCAAAAACTTAAAAGCCATGATAGCAGGGCACTATGCAGCAACTCTGTATTGTATTTTAAGTACAAGGACAAGAGTGAGGTCCTTGTATTAACCACAATACATGGGCACAGCAACACCCTTGTCCCAGTACGAGGTACAACAAGTATGTACAAGTACATACTTGTTTTAATCTAAAATACAGTCCAGCTTGGGGGTTTCTGTACTGGTACCTCGTACTGGGACAGAACGAGGTACCCTGGGAGGTGGGGACTTGTCGGACCAGGTGCTTCAGCCATACAACGCTATGCGGAAGTCGAGGGTGTGGTACAAGAAGCTGACCATGCACTTCATGCAGATGGCACAATATAATGCTTACGTGTTACATCAATGTCCAGGCTAGAGGGGAACATTCCTGGAATTTCAAGGTAGTAGTAAAATACTTTCTTTTTGGAGACCAGGAAGGGGGGAGTGCCAGCACTTCTGGAAGCGAGGCCACGCGTATTGTACCAGGGCAGCACTTTCCAGGAGTGAAATAGATTTAAACATGAGGGTCTACCAGCAACAGGCAAAAAATGAAAAATTACCTGGTAAAAAAATATTTATTCATCAAAATCTTAAAAACAGAAGTACCATGGTAACAGGTTATGTGTTTCAGACCGCAGAAACTGGGTCCTTAGTTTCAACATTCCAGGAGTAGTTCCCCAAACTGCCAAGAAGGGAAGGTCACAGAAGAGGTGCAGGGTGTCCTCCAAAAATGGTATTTGGAAGGACACCATTGATCACTGTGAGACATGCCCAGAAAAACCAGGGTTGTTTATGAATGAAAGATTGCTTTCGAATTTATCATATATCCCTGGATTTTTAGAGTATCCTGTTGTTACCCTGATGTACTATGCACAGCTTATACATCATGCCGCATGCCGCACCTGTAGATTACTGCCCCTTATGGGGTATTGCTTTACACAAGAAAACATGCATCATGATTTTTATGGTGTTTGTCTCCAGTGGCAGGAGCTGGGCACAATATGACATAATGCATATTTTTTACTATGCACTATAAATTATGTACTTTTCGGGGGTCCACCTGAAAGGTAAAAATACTAACTATACACCTAGATTAATTTATGGAGGAGTGTAGTTTCCAAAATAGGGTCAGTTCTTAGGGGTTACTACTGTACTGGTCCTTATTGGCATCTACAAATCTTTCATGATCCAAAAAAAAATGTACAATGTCTGTGCTCCAAAAAGTTATTCCCTTTTTGAGCTCTGCCGAGTCTCCATCCTAAAGATTATTGCAGCCTATGGGGTATTGCGCTAACAGGGTAACCAAAAGAATGAATTTTGATGTGTTTCTCCCCAGTGGCATGAGTTGGGCAAAATACTTTTGGTCACTACAATGTTATATTTAATAAATTGCAAAACAAATGTTTCTCTGCACTACTCATTTTGTAATAGATTGGGACCAGCATCTTAGGGGTTAAAATGCTCATACAACCCTACATACATTCTTTGAGGGGTGTCCTTTCCAAAATGGGGTCACTACTTGGGGGTTTCAATTGTACTGGTTCCACCAATCAAGTGAAAACGGAGCTTGAAAACTAGAGATGGGCAAATCAATACAAATTTCACAAAAAGTTGGATTTGCCAGAAAGTTGTTTTTTTTAAAACTCTTTTTTACCTCTAAATGGGCGCGAGCACAACATGTTACATGGGGAAGAGAACTCTGGGAAGGAGAAAGGAACAACCCCATGACATGTGCAGACTTGTAAGCCAATCAGCGACTGGCAGGTTTATCTGATGTCATACAGGATCACAGCACTATAAAAACTGTCGGCCATTTGCAATCCTGGCATTTTACACTGCATGTGCTGCCAATAGCATCTAGCTGCTGCTACTATACTGTGCAGTAGCGATTCCTGCTCCAATCCCTGGGTTTTCTTTAAGCTGGATCTGAATACCCCAAATAGCAGTTCTATTTAGTGACAAAGTGGAATAGGAAGAAATCTGTTTCACATTCATGCATCTGCTGTAGCGATTTGTGGACCTCTCATTGGGTGTCAGTTGTTGGGTATCTGTATAACACAAAACATACTTTTTTGTGGGTATAGTTTAGAGCCAGATTAACTAGATTGACAAGTCAAATTCACGTAGTTTATAAACCACTATGTCAGACAGAAAGGTGTCAGATGGAGCAGGCAGAGGTAAGGGGACATCGCAGCAAATTGACGATGTAGCCGATCGCACTTGGGAGCTGGGTGTAGCAGGGGATTCATCATCGTCAGACGAAGAGTGTGTCAGCTTACGCGTCAGGCAGCGAGGCGGGCAGCAAGTCACTACTGTGGCCGTGAGTCAGGGTGGCAGCAGTGTGAGGACGGGACCCAAACATCCGTGGTGTACAAATCCCGATTTGCATGTCCAAGTAAGCAGTGGCACGGGCTCAACCCATGGCGCCAGCAGTCGTTCAGCGAGGCGATTACAAAGAGACAACTATGCATCCAGCCATCCTAAGGTGCAGAAGCTAACCATGCTCTTGTCCAAGTTTTTGATACTGCAGCCCCTCCCATTTCAAGTCGTGGACTTTGCACCCTTCACATGGCTTGTGCCGAACCGAGGTGGAGAGTTGCAAGCCGCAATTCTTTTTCCAAAAAGGCAGTGCCAGCCCTTCACCAATATGTACAACAGAAGGTGGGCCAGTCCCTGAGCTTATCAGTTTCTTCCAACGTGCACGGCAGCGCGGACATGTGGAGCTGTAACTATGGTCAGGGCCAGTACATAACCTTTACAGCCCACTGGGTGAATGTGCTTCCCGTCTGCCAGCCCTTCACCAATATGTACAACAGAAGGTGGGCCAGTCCTTGAGCTTATCAGTTACTTCCAAGGTGCACGGCAGCGCTGACATGTGGAGCTGTAACTATGGTCAGGGCCAGTACATGACTTTTACAGCCCACTGGGTGAATGTGCTTCCCGTCTAGCCCCAGCAACAACTTCCACAAGAGACGGCGCTTTCTCCTCCACGTTGTCAAACTGCTGCTACTGCGCCAGTGTCTGCCTCCTCCTTCTCTACCACCACCTCAGCCTCCACAAATGCTGCTCCATCATACTACATGTGCAGGGCACAGCGGTGTCACACAGTTCTACACCTAGTTTGCCTGGGCGAACAAAGTCACACAGGGGAGGAACTGCTCTGCATCATGCAACAACAAATCAATGTAAGACTTTCTCTGTGACAACTAATATTGGAATCATGGTGACAGACAATGGGAGGAATATGGTGTCCGCGCTGCACCGAGGAGGGATGGTCCATGCGCCCTTCATGGCGCACATGTTTAATCTGGTTGTCAACAAGTTCCTTAAGTGATCCACCCATCTGCAAGACATTCTAAAAATGGCCAGGACACTGTGCACGCACTTCAGCCATTCTTACAAAGCCAAGCACACCCTCCTCGAGTTGCAGCGTCAGAGCGACCTACCCCAAAATAGTCTGATATGCGATTTTTCCACCCGTTGGAATTCCAGCCTCCATATGTTACACCGCCTCTATGAACAGAGAAAAGCCATTAATGATTTTTTGATGATGCAAGCGGACCATAGTACTCGCTAGTGTAACTTTGATGTCAGCCACTGGTAGCTCATGCGTGACACCTGCCGTTAGCTCAGGCCCTTTGAAGAGGCCACGTTATTTATCAGTTGCCAGGACTGCAGGATGGATAACGTCATTTCACTGCTTCATGTCCTGGAACTCATGCTGTCTGATCAGGGCACTGGAGAAGTGGAGACAATATCTCATGGTCACATGAATCCAGTGGGGTGTGAACTGGAGGAGGAGGACATTGGAGCACAAGCAGAGTCTGGTGCAATTTGTGGTTTTTCTACTCAGATGACAGGAGAGGAGGAGCAGGAGCACCCGGAGGCGGTAGAAGACGAGACAGATGACCCTGAAGCATCTTGGCAGTATACAGTGAAGATGGAGGCCGGCAGTCCCTCAGAGTCACTTGTACAGATGGCTCGCAGCATGATACTTTGCCTAACTAGAGACAGCCGAATAGTCAACATCCACCATATGGATGACTTTTGGCTCTCCACCCTCTTGGACCCTCGCTACCGGTCAAAAATGGGTGACTTTTTTCCAGCTGCTGAGAGGGAGGAACAACTGGCATACTATAGAGAAATACTGTGCATACAGTTGGCCACTGCCTATGTTTGCCATTGTCCATCCTCTGTCAGGTCTGACTGGAGGATTCCTGGCAGTCATCGATCACGTACTACTGCTGTGGGGAGCTGTGGGGGAGGGGGGGGAGGAGTAGTAGCAGTTCCATCAGCAGCAGCTTAAGTCTGGATTCCTTAATGAGCAACTTCCTTCACCCACCTATTGAGGAGGGTAGTCGCCCCAGCAGCAGCTGGACATGGAGAAGACCCTGCACTAGCAGGTGGTGGCCTACTTTTATGCACTTGAGGTAGACGTTCCAATGGACTACTGGGCAGCCAAACTTGATGCGTGGCCATAACTTGCGGAGAGTGGGTGTTCAGTGCGGCATGGGACATCGTTACCCCAAGGAGAACCCGCTTGTCCACCTGTAATGGGGAGAGACTGACCTTTGTCAAGATGAATCAGGCTTGGATCGGCCAGGATTTCAACACACCAATGCCTAATGTATCAGATTAGATCAGCCATGACGGCTCCTCCAAACGAGTCTGGGTTCTAACTACCTGCCTCAGCCACTATTCTGATGCTGCCACCCGCCTGATGCCACACATCTGCTACCAGTTGCTCCATTTGCCTCCTACCATCTTAACCAGGGACTGGAATTGTCCGCCACCTCCACACTATATCATGTTGCCACTCTGTGGGCTCCTGCTGCTGCTGATACCACATTCACACTATATCATTGTGCCACTCTCTGAGCTCCTGCTGTTGAAACAAAATCCACACTATATCATGGTGCTACTCTGCGGGCTCCTGCTGCTGCTGATGATGCCACCTTCACACTATATCATTGTGCCACTCTCTGAGCTCCTGCTGTTGAAACAAAATCCACACTATATCATGGTGCCACTCTGCGGGCTTCTGCTGCTGCTGACGCCACCTCTACACTATATCATGGTGCCATTCTGTGTACTCCTGCTGATGCCTCCTTCACACCATATCATTGTGCCACTCTGTGGGCTCCTGCTAATGCTGCTGACGCCACCTTCACATTCTATCATTTTGCTACTCTGTGGCCTACCATGGTACCACCAACTCCACATCTCTGACCTCATGCTGCTGCTGCTACTGGTGCTACCTTTGCAGTTCTTTTTTGGCAAAGACCTGATATTTTCAGGAAAACTGTAATGTATTATCGATGTGCCATCTCTGATCTTCAAATTGAAATGGAAAATTTCATCTTCAAATTTATTTCAAACTTTATCATTGTGCCACAATGTCGCCTCCTCTGCTGTTGGTTATGTGGGCTCCTGCTGCCGCCACCTCCACACTCTATTATTGGGCCACTCTGTGGCTTTCCATGTTACTGCCACCATGTTGCTGCCACCTGTGGGCTCCTGCTGCCGGTACCTCCACAGTCTATCATTGATAAGATGGCAGGGAAAAATGAACAATTATGTTTGTCTCAAAATGTTTCCATTTTCTCCCTGTTTGCCATGGTTGTTTTACTTGCCCACTGCCCATCTATTCCACCAGTACCAACTATCCATTTCAATGCCTCCCTTCTTCATTCACCTTTCTTTACCACTCACACACTCTATACGTTATGTAACCATACTAACTTGTCACAGTCTTCTGCCGTGAAGCAAGAAATAACTTCTTATAAATCTCTGCAGCATCTTTTGTCTCTTTTCTTTCTCCTTCTGCTTGCTGCAGAGGACGTCTCTCCTAACCCAGGCCCACCTTCTGCTTATTTTAACCCTTCACACAGAAACACTGCTAACCTTATAAAGATTCAGTGTATCCCCTCTTCTCCTTCTCCACCCGCAACCCCTTTTAAATGTGCCCTATGGAACGCCCGCTCTGTGTGTAATAAACTAGAATCAGTTCATGACCTATTTCTTTCTAAGTCTTTTGACATGCTTGCCATTACGGAAACATGGATCCAGCAGGATGACTCTGCCTCCATTGCAGCATTGTCTTATGGCGGTTTACATTTTTCGCACTGTTCCAGACCTGAGAATAGGCAGGGAGGTGGGGTAGGCATACTCCTCTCTCCACAATGCACTTTCCAGGTCATTCCTCCTGTACCTTCTCTTACTTTCCCATCTTTTGAGGTCCACACCCTCAGACTTTTCCGCCCTTTCTCTCTTCGTGTGGCTGTTGTAAACTGTCCTCCTGGCTCACCCTATCAGTTTCTTGACCACTTTGCCTCTTGGCTCTCTCACTTTTTATCCAGTGACATTCCAACCATCATCATGGGAGACTTCAACATCCCTGTTAACACTCCCATTTCCCCTCCTGCCTCTCATCTCTTAGCACTAACTACTTCTCTAGGTCTTTCACAACTCTGCGTTTCCCCCACTCATAGTGAGGGAAACATCCTCGATTTGGTCTTCTCTCGACCATCTTCAATATCTGATTATACCAATTCCTCCTTTCCACTTTCAGACCATAATCTCCTTTCTTTTACTTTCAATAATCCTTCACCTTCTCAGAATCCTTCCACCCATCATTCATACCGGAACCCATGTGCAATAGATACTCCCCAACTCACAGAAAACTTACAGTCTGCACTGTCCCCCATCTCCTCTTTCACCTGTCCAAACCTGGCTACTAACCACTATAATCACACTGTCAGAAGCGCCCTAGATGAGATGGCACCACTCACTATCCGAAATTTTAAACACACACGCAGGCAACCTTGGCACACTGAACAAACTCGTTTCCTTCGGCAGTGCTCCAGGATTGCTGAACGTCTGTGGAGAAAATCGCGCACATCTGCAGACTTTCTACACTTCAAATTTATGCTAAAAACTTATAACTCTGCCCTTCACCTTGCTAAACAGGTCTATTTTACTAATCTCATATCCTCTCTCTCTAATTACCCCAAAAGGCTCTTTGATACCCTTCACTCCTTACTAACACCAAAGGTGCAGCCACCTGTCACAGACCTTGGGGCTGAAGATCTGGCCGCCTATTTTAAGGATAAAATTGATTGTATCCGCCAGGAAATAATTGCTCAATCCACTCACCCCTCCAATCCCCTTCCCTCTGGTACCTTATCTTGTTCACTCTCTTCCTTTGAGCCAGTCACAGAGGAAGAATTGTCTAGGCTCCTTTCCTCTGCTCGCCCCACTACCTGCATCAGTGACCCCATCCCCTCACATCTCGTACAGTCTCTCTCCCCAGCAGTCACTTCTCACCTAACTAAAATTTTCAATCTCTCTCTCTCTTCTGGTGTCATCCCCTCTTCTTTCAAGCATGCTGTTGTTACCCCTTTACTAAAGAAACCTTCACTGGACCCATCCAATGCTACTAACTACCGACCAGTTTCTAACCTCCCTTTCATCTCCAAACTCCTGGAACGCTTGGTCTATTCTCGACTAACCCGCTATCTCTCAGCTAACTCCCTCCTTGACCCACTACAATCTGGTTTCCTCTCTATGTATTCCACTGAAACTGCTCTTTCTAAAGTCTCCAATGATCACCTCACTGCAAAATCCAAAGGTGACTATTCTCTCCTCATTCTCCTGGATCTATCGGCAGCGTTGGATACTGTGGACCACCAGCTCCTCCTTAGGATGCTTCACTCCATTGGCCTAAAGGACACTGCACTCTCTTGGTTTTCTTCCTATCTCTCTGAAAGCACTTTCAGTGTCTCCTTTTCTGGATCTTTCTCTTCTAATCTTCCTCAGGGTTCCTCGGGGTTCCTCAGGGATCAGTCCTAGGTCCTCTTCTCTTCTCTCTCTATACTGCCCCCATTGGACAAACCAGCAGATTTGGTTTCCAGTATCATCTTTATGCTGATGACACCCAGCTATATACTTCTGCACGTAACATCACCCCTGCCTTACTCCAGAACACTAGTGATTGTCTCTCTGCTGTCTCTTACATCATGTCCTCTCTCTTCTTGAAACTTAATCTTTCTAAGACTGAACTTCTTGTCTTTCCACCATCTACTAACCAAACCACCCCTGATCTCTCCATCTCGGTCTGTGGGATCACTATAGCACCGAGGCAGCAGGCCCGCTGTCTTGGGGTTGTGCTGGACTCTGACCTCTCCTTTTTACCATATATTCAATCTATTGCTCGCTCTTGCTGGATGCATCTCAGAAACATCTGCAAAATACGTCAGTTTCTGACATTTTGAAACTATTCACTCTCGACTAGACTACTGTAACTCCCTACTAATTGGTCTTCCACTCTCTAAACTCTCTCCTCTTCAATCTATTCTTAATGCAGCAGCCAGGCTCGTCTTTCAGGCCAAACGCTACACGGATGCCTCCAGTTTGTGTCAATCACTGCACTGGCTACCTGTCTCCTTCCGTATTCACTTTAAAATAATAACCCTCATCCACAAAGCTCTGAATAATGCTGCACCTCCCTATCTCTCTTCTCTCATCTCAGTCTATCGTCCTTCCCGTGCTCTTCGATCTGCCAGTGTCATTAGATTAATCTCTACCTTAATTTGAACCTCCTATGCACGTCTCCAGGACTTCTCCCGAGTTGCACCAATTCTCTGGAATGCCCTTCCCCAGACTCTCAGACTAATACCCACCCTCCAAAGATTCAAACGTGCTCTTAAAACCCATCTCTTTAGGCAAGCCTATCACACTCGCTAACTGCATGAAATGTCAACTCTCCCTTTACTAATCCATCCTATCTGTTATCGGGCAAACAGCAGACATATACCAAGCTCCAGGCTTCTCTGCAGTCTTTTTCACCTAGGACCCTGTAAATAAGATGGCGGCTGATGGCTGGTTCAAGCAGCAACATCGTTGTTTAGTAAATTATTTATTAAATTATTTTATATTGTTCCCTTATAAAGAATGGCTGGACCATTATACAACCTCTTGTGTCACCCCCTCATCCTCGTAGTCTGTAAGCTCTTGTGAGCAGGGCCCTCACTCCTATTGTTCCATATGACTGTTTGTTCTTTGTAATGTAATATAGTTGTATATGTCCCCTATGATTTGTAAAGCGCTACGTAATTTGATGGCGCTATATAAATAAAGATTATTATTATTATTATTATTATTGGTCCACTCAGTGACTTTCCATGTTGCTGCCACCATTTTGCTGCCACCTGTGGGCCTCTGCTGCTCCTGCCGCCACCACCTCCACACTCTTATCATTGTGCCACTTTGTGGCCTCCTGCTGCCTCTTCTGCTGCCACCTCCAAACTCTATCATTGTGCCACTCTGTGGCTTTCCCTGTTGCTGCCACCATGTTGCTGCCACCTTTGGGCTCCTGTTGCTGCTTCTGCTGCCACCTTCACATTTTTATCATTGTGCCACTTTGGGCCCTCTGCTGCTGCTTCTGCCACCACCTCCATGCTCTGAAATTGTGCCACTCTGTGGCCTACCATGTTTCCGCCACCTCCATAATTTGTCATTGTGCCACTCTGCGGCCAACTCATCCTGCTGCCAACTGACCGCTGTCTCCCTGGAACACCCTGTGATTTTCAGAATTCTCTTTTCACCCTCCATCGCTCTATGGCCTCGCCACTATGTTGTTTCCACCTTTATTTCATCTTTCAGAAGGAATGAAAAGCCTCAGGATTGATAGCCAAAAGCAGGAGGGGATACAGAACACAGAGGACATGTAAATATCCCATTTAAGGGTCATCTCTGTTTTGGATTCACTCCTGTTTGTTTTTGGCTTTAGCAATACTGATTATGGACTATTGACCGATTGAAAGTGGACACTGACGGACGAAATGAAGGGAAAAATGAGTTAGTGACGTCAATGCAGAATTACTGTTGACACCCTTTACACTCTTTTGGGGGGATTTCTACATGTATCAGGGTTTTAAAAGAACTGGTTCTGTCATAATCTATGGAATCATCTGATGTCAGTGTAAAAAGAGAGCACTTTTTGATGTTATAGTTGGATCATGGCTCTCGGCTCAGTCCTTTCGAGCTGGCACAGACACCCCGATTCGCTTATTTGGTGAAGTTGGCCTCTATAAGTGCACATGGAATTGAAGAGTGAAGCGTGTCATACTAAAACGCAGCATTGTTTGAGGACCAAACCATGCTCCCTATACATACTTAAGCATGGCACAACGTTCTACAACACCCTACAGGTTCTCTGCAGCCAGGAAATACATGTTTGTTAACGTGATTCTTCATGTTTCGATTCATGTCGAAACTAATTTTTTTTTTACATTTGGCAAATCGAGACGAACCGAATACTTGACAAATTCGCCCATCTATGGTAGCTAGCTTTGAAATTTACTTTAAACAAGGCCTTGTTTAAAGATGTCTGCATATTTCGACAACATTTAATTTCCACCTAGATGACCCTGAATGTATTAAGGGCTGGCACAAATTGTTAACAGAGAACTCCCTACGCATGATTGAATTTCTATGCAACTACGAAAGAAACTATCTCCTAAAAAATTAGTGAAAGGCTATAAAAGGATACCCTTGAGAGCAAGCTACAGAAAAATATTGAGTTTCTGACCAACGATATGAAAAACAAAAATATAAAAAGTACTTACGTGACAGACGTGACAGGTCAAATTTACCCTATAAGAACTCTCAGGGTCTGCAGAATTTCACCAAAAACCTCTACACAGACGTCTATGAGTCAGAGTACTCTGGCACAGATGATTCAGTGGTATCTTATCGTATAATATATCAACCCCCAAAGGCACATAAGTGAAAGAATTCCAGAAATCGCAGATCCCCACAATATAAAAGACCAATTCCCAACAACACGGTAGAGAGGCCCTCTAACAACATGCACCACTCCGAATGTTACTCAATTAATCACCACTGTAAACATAAGTTCACAACCGGGTACATCCTTTCGACAATCCTTGTCAGTTCCTTCTTCCTTCTCCTCACCCCCAAGGACTTTGGGAGAACAACAAAGAATCATTGTGACAAATACTCAGACCTCTATTTTGGCACATTTCACCCCTACTCCTCCTCAAATTCAAGCATGAACACCTTTTTTAGGCACACCCCTACCGACCCCTGGGGTATAACTCAGAGATCGGGAGAAGTGGGGTTACAATGGGAAGTGATCCCCCCATTTTGAACAAAGATCACATTCACGTGGATAATAAAGTTATTAACCTCTCTTCCACATCAATTGATTTTGACACTTTGAGTCTCTTACAAAAGGGTATCTCTTTTACACCTACAAGGATCAAGGATATCAATTTATTTGCTTGCAAATTAGCTTTGCACAAACTTCACAAAGAAGAGAATACTGAAAAAATAAAGGCTGCATAGAGAGAGATGATAGCTTTGGAGGCTCTAATATCCCTTAGAGGATGAAAATATAGTGGGTCCACAACCTCTGAAACCACCACTGACTAGTCTCAAACCACGCTCTAAAATGACACCATCCTTTTCTGAATACTCCTTCCTAGACACCTTTGTGCAACTTGTCACTCAAGACATCGAATCACTTAAGTTGGACAAAAAATGTCCATTCTTATCTGACACTGGCAGAGAGACATGCCCTGGTTTCCTACAAAATAACAACGATCTGATCATAAAACCATCAGACAAAGTGGGCAATATCGTCAACATAATGTGTCTGACTATAGGAGAGGTGGTCTTGAGGGATACAAGTACCTGATATAGTAAGACAAGTAATGTTATACGTGTCTGAGTTGGAAGCTATTTTGAATGAGACTTTTTCTTTCTTTGAGAAGTATTTATTCCGTGAGAACCCGACTATTGCGACTATTTACGCATAACCCAAAGTACATAAGCAAAAAAATCTGGTACCTGGGAGACCAATAGGGTCGTACAAACTTTACCTTCATTACCTCCATAAATGACACAAAGGATGCCATTTCAAAACTTCCAGATATGGTGATCACAAAACAGACGAAATTAGCGAGCCTTGATGTAGTCTCTCTGCAGTAACATAGCACATCATTTAGGCCTTAATGCAGTACGTCATTTCATTAGTACCAAAGGGGTACAGTATAGAGCCCATAATGATTTCATGATCAACCTACTGGAATTATTTCCTTTTTGAAGGGGCCTACTACCACCAAGTTAGAGGGACTGCGATGGGGCGACTTGTGCGCCTTCATATGTCAACCTCTTTCTTGGTTGGTGGGAGAATAGTTTTTGTGGGGTGATTAACCAGTATATAGGTCGCGCTGCTAGTATCATGAATGAATGCTTTTTAGTTACTATAAATTAATATACAATTCTTCTTGTAGAAATCAACATAAAAAGATTTATTGCATACATAAAATGGTTGGCATAGAGAGTAATTCAAAGAGTGGGACGACGCGTTTCGGGGAGGATTTTCCTCGTGAATGTGGTTTTTGTAGCATCATGCTCCTGCCCCGAATTATATGATGGGAAGACAGTAAGGGAGCTACGAAGATGAATATCTGGCCACCTTTAGCTCCATTAACATGAAAAAGGATACAACCATCTCCCAAAACACATCTGGAGTCATCATGGGGATGACTCATTGAAATTCTAGGGGGTTGATCGGATTAAAAAGGGCCCAAGACAGGGTGAACCCAATCAAAAGCTGAAGTCTCATTGGTCTTAATGAAGGATTTACCTTTACACTTTTCCTATAACTGTTGTCCTTTGTTAATCAATATAATAGCCTGCTCCTATGAATAATTTACTGTATTTTACATTATAGGAGTCCAATTTGGAACCTGAATATCTAATACCAACCATCATTATTTCACATAAATATTTTTTTGACGAAGTGAAGTACTACTTTTGATATGCGTGTGGTCCATATAGGAGTCCCTTGTGGATAACATAATGACTAGTGAGTACTCTAACGGTAAAGCTTTGGGACAATATACTTGCCTTTATTTGTACTCATTTGATGGCCAAATGTGGAGTAGAATAATCAATATGCAGAAAAATACCTGCTGTTTTTGGGCGGGTAAAATTCTCCTGACATTTTTATAGTGATATCCAATGTCGTTATTGACAATAAGGTTGTTGATATCATGTCAGGTGTCATATTGCCCCTTCGATGACCCGTGACACTTCGATGTATTGGAACAATGGATTGCCTACTACAAGTGACGTATTTTCTCACATTTCCTGGGCACTGGGCACTCCCATCTACTATATATGGCACCTATGGGATGCCGCATGCAAGCTAATCTCTATACCCCTGATGATGCCGTTGATTTGGTGAAACATGTTGGGGGGCTTCGGTATGTGTGTTTTAACAGGCAGTATTAGCTCATTAATGATGTGATGAAAAAAACAGCTCTAGAGACTACAACAATCGAATACGTTAGCTCAGTGTGTCCAATACAGTGTTAAACCATGTCACGACCCTGGTAAACCCATGCCCTTCCCTGTGGCGTGGTGTTCCCCAGCCCATACTCACCTCTCCAGGCTCGGCTCTGGTCCCCTGGCTAGGCCGCGTGTTTCCCCGCTCACTAGGGAACCAGCGTCCACTTGATTAGTTTTTGTTAATCTGGTTCGCCCTTATAATCCAGCACCTCCCTTCTCCTAGGATCTCTTTTAGTTTCCATACCAGGCTTCCCTAAGCCGTTCCTGAGGAAGAGAAAGCCAAGCTGCATTCCTATGCTTCCTATGTGTCTCCAGTTGTTCCCATACGCTCCTGGTGTTTCCAGTGTACCATTACACTCCTGGTGTTCCTGTCTCCAGCGTTCTGATACGCTCCTGCTGTTCCTGTCTCCACCGTTACCAGTGTCCCTCTGTGTTCCTGTTTCCAGCATCACCTGTGTTCCTCTGTGTCTCATGTGTGCCAGCATTCCTTCGCTCCTGCAAGCTCCTGCTGAAAGGTTCCAGGGTTTCTTCTAGGGTTGTACCCCCGCTGTCATTCCGGGCACGGACAGTCTCCTGCATCCCACCCTGGACTGTTTCCTCAATCCCACCTTGACTGCCACCGCGGGACTAGTCGCACCTGCAGAACGACCTGGTGGCACCCTGCCACAGCAAGTCCATCCTGCTTTGCGGCAGGCTTTGGTGAAGACCAGGTGCCACTTAGACTCCGGTTCCAGGTTGCGGCTAGCATCAACTCCTGTGGTGGTCCAGAGGGTCCACAAACTCCTTGCTACTCTCCAAACAGTAGCCTTCAACCATACATACCTGACAAACCATATCAGAGCATATCAATTGAGTTCTGAGACTAAGGACTGTTAAATCCTAAGTACATCAACTTAGGGAATTTAGCATAGTGTTGATTAGTGTAGAGTGTGTATCGACCGTTTAGTGCAATCACCATATGTTATAAAAAGTCTAATCTAGACAGTGTCCGACTAGGCTGACATAATAACCATCAGCCAAGTGGAGGGAGCATATTGATATTTATAACTCCTCCTTCTTAGTTGGCTAAGAAGTCATCACTGAAGATGGACACCTAAAAATAACAACTACTATTATAAGTGGATAATCTGTTCCAAACATCTGACTGCCACTACAACACAGCTCCAGATGCCCATTTGAGTAGTAGTTACCAGCAGCACTTCTCCAGCAACAACTGGGCCTCCAGGGATGACATTTGTTCAGTGATGCACTGCTTCCAACATGCCATCAATATGTGCCATCAATATGGTCACACATGACCACATTCAGAAAAAAATATACAAAAGAATTGCATTAAGTGCATACCCACACTGTTGGATTCAAACATAGAGCATCTAGTCCTGAATCAGTCCAGCCACTCAGAAGTAAAAATATAAAATTATAAAACTGGAGCTCAAAGTCTGCAACTTGTAATGATCACATCAGGCTGAATTGTGGCTAACGATCTTCCTCCAATTCCCAAGGGAAATGCAGATTAAACTTCAATTAAGGATAGACTCCTATTCAGACCACAGGATCACCAAGCTTTTTTTTCCTCCTTTTTCACCTCCTTCTTCCTCCAAAAATGGTGTCACTACAGGAGAAAATGTATAAACATAGAATAGCATGCACATATTTTGAAAAATATGTGTGTTTGCTGGTAATCCACGCCCAGCCCTGGGTTTTGGCTGCCTGACTCCTTTGATTTAGTCATTGTCTGTTCCCGCTTTTTCTGACCCAGTTAATCCACTATGCCTAAGTTTTTTGTTTATTTGTCGTATTTCGTGTGCACACATAGACCTGAGGAAGGCCTGTGTTTTAGTTGTCTACCCTCTACTTAGGGGAGGGACGTAAAATAGGAAGTGACAGCTGGAAAATGGGTTTAGCAACAGGGCCCACTGTATGTGTCATCAGTCAGTTCCAGGGTTTGCTTTACATGCATAGTTTGAAATTAGGTTGGTTGTATTATTGCCTATTTAGAGTTCTCAGAAGTGATCTCAGCCTTTATTTTTTAATCTTCAGTGGGAAAATGAAATCTGATCTCTGGTTGCCAAGAGCAAAAACAATAATGTTGATATCAGACAATTCTGATAAGATAATCTCCCCCATGTCTCAAAAATAGATGTAAAAAACCAATATACCTTAACATTTGCATACTACTGATAATCTCTTTTCACAAGGACAGCAGCCCTACTGAACCCAAATATAAGTATCTAATATTCCAGATACTATCAAGCTTATGGTTACGTGAGCTACAGAACTGAATATACAGGGAATTTAATATAGGCCAGCACTGGAGCTAGCATTTATGTCTTTTGGCTTTGACTTTGAATAGGTGAGATTTCACATAAAAAATGAGAATTATACAAAGGACATTTCATAAACTTCTGAGGGACCTGGTGGTGAGGTAAAACTTGGTGGCAGGTTCTCTTTAAATAGACATGAGCGAGCACTAAAATGCTCGAGTGCTCGTTACTCGAGTCAAACTTTTTCAGATGCTCGAGTGCTCGTTTCGAATAACGAACCCCGTTGAAGTCAATGGGAGACTCGAGCATTTTTCAAGGGGACCAATAATATGTGTCATTTTATTGAGAAATAAGAAAGTCAGTCCTGTTTCTTCGTTTTTTTTATTCAATGGAATATCTGTGGAACTTCAAAAAGGAGAATGACCCGTGTTAAACATCTGCAATGTGTTCTTCACATACTATTGTGATGAACACCTTTCTGCACTAATGTCTTCTGATAAGTTAGCAGATGTACGGAAACATCTGCAATGTGTTCTTCACTGTGTTCACTGTGTTCTTCACTTAAATGATCCTTAATGATCCTTAAATGATCCTGTTTTCACTGTGTTCACTGTGTTCTTCACTTAAATGATCCTTAATGATCCTGTTTTCACTGTGTTCACTGTGTTCTTCACTTAAATGATCCTTAAATGATCCTGTGTTTACTATGTTCTTCACTCTGTTTGCTTAAGTGAAAGGTCATTCTCGAGCAGGCGAAATACTCGTCCGAGCAACAAGCCTTTTCGAGTGCGCTAATACTTGAACAAGCATCAAGCTCAGACGAGTATGCTCGCTCTTCTCTATCTTTAAGCTCATCCTGTGATAACTGAGATTTACTAAGTCAAATGATTTAGATGATATCAATGGTCCATAAAAGCACCAACAGTGAAAATCGACTTGTGGATGAATCCCTTCTGCAAATTCTCCTTTATGTAGACTGACATAGCCTCTGTATCGGGCACAGATAATGGGTATATCCGTCCTCGTGGAGAAGATGTACCCGGCAGCAGGTCAATGGGACAGCGCGGTGCGGTGGAAGAAGATGCACTTGCTTCTCAGAAAAATCTTTGTTTGGCATTGAGAGATGTAGCCTGGGTTCACCGGCAGGAAGACAAGCCGGGGTAATACGAGTCACAGAAGCAGCCTCAGGGACCTGTTGCTGATGCTAGGTAGCTAGCAGCTGTTGCAGCATGGTGGTGACTTGCTCCAGCTGATCGCGCTATGCGGCAATCAGCCGGGTTTGGTGGATCAAGATGGTGGCAAGATTGGGCCGATTGGGAGGCGGAACCTCGGATCCATGGCCAGAACTTACTGTCAGGCTCAGAGGCATCAAACTCAGCTTTCTCTAAGGCTTGAGGCATGATGGGAGAGGCGGATTTAACTGGTAAAGGACCGGGCCCTTTCCTGTTTTTTCATTTCCATTTTTCACTCCCCACCTTGAAAAATCTATAACTTTTTTATTTTTAAAAGTAAAGAGCTGTGTGATGGCTTGTTTTCTGCGTAACAAATTGCTCTTCATAGTGATGGTATTGAATATTCCATGCCATGTACTGGGAAGTCAAAGAATATATTCCAATTGCACTCCCTTATGGTGTCCAAGGTGCACAGGATTGGAATCCGACTCCAGAGTATAGTATGCAATAAATCCTGGCACACAAGTAGTTTTGATGCAACAAAGTGAAGACTTTTTTATTTGCCGCAAAACTACTTGTGTGCCAGGATGTATTGCATACTATGTACAGGGAAGTGGGAAAAAAACTTAAAATGCAGTGAAAATGGTGAAAAAACGCATTTGCAGCATTTTCTTGTGGGCTTGGATATTACGGCTTTCACTGAGCACCCCAAATGACATGTCTACTTTATTCTTTCAGTTGGTACAATTACGAGGATACCAAATTTGTATAGGTTTTATAATGTTTTCATACATTTTCAAAAATTATTTATTTATTATTATTTTTTTTATTTTGCCATCTTCTGGCGCTAATAACTTTTTTATACTTTAGTGTATGGAGCTGTTTGGGTGTTGTTTTTTGCTAAATTTTATAATATTTTAAATTATATCATTTTTAGGACTGTACAACCTTTTGATCACTTTTTATAGATATTTTTTATATTTTTCAAAATGGCAAAAAAAGTGCCATTTTTCAGACTCCCTAGGGTACTTTAACCCTAGGTTGTCTGATCGCTCCTATTTAATACTGCCATACTACAGTATGGCATACTACAGTATGGCAGTATATTGGGATTTTCCTCCTCATTCATTACAATGTGCTATCAGCTAGCACCGATCACGGGTGTTACTAGTTAGTCTTTGCTGCAATATGCCCGTGAGCCCTCTCCATGCAGCGGGACCCGACCACCGTCGTGAACCAGTTAAATAGCCTTATGGGAAAACGGCCAGCTCAAATTAATGGTGCACTGGCCCTTTAAATTTCCTGAGGCTGGCACGTGAAAATTCTATATTTAGTAGGGATCAATGGAAAGTACAAGAAGTGCTGATATCTCATATTTTCACAAGGAAGCATAGCTCGCTATGTTTCGCTCTGGAAAAGTCACTTCGGCCTCACATTCAGGTATTTGGCTATTTTTTAAGGTGATATAATAAAAAAAAACACATACAATGCATGCATCAGCTGTTCTAATTAGATAGAATATATTGTTTTAGCATATGAAGCTTTACAAAGATCCCTCAAAATCATCTTTATTTCATATTTTTATTCTATATTGATTAACAGATTAATAATGGACGAATAAACTAATAACTATTTTTATTGTTTCATCACTATATGAAAATGATGATAACAAAGTTTCTATTCTGAGCAGTTTTGATTTCAAGTCACTTTGGCAGCTAAATGTTGCCATGGTGTTGGGGTAGGATTTAAGATATCCTCTTTTAGTGTGCGTTTGCTGTGTTTCTAACCAATAGGCATGCAAAGAATGCTGATGCAAGGTTTGCTAATACTGTTACCCAAGGCAAAAATCAGCACTGCACAGGTTTATTTGGTTTCAAAAATCTATATAGAAAAACAAGAGAGAAACAGAAGAGGGAGCAGAGTTCCCATCTTATGAAGTCTCTTGATTGGAACACTTCCCTGCTGTCGCACATTGACGTCAGGATAATGCATTTTTGAAATTCTTTAGCCTTGATGTTTTGATATTAAATATATTCTGTGTTACAATGCTTTTAGGAAAATAAGACAAGTAGAAATGACAGGATTTGATCATCTAGGTTTACCTTAACAATGGGACCTTATGAGTTTTGGCCCACTTCAAGAGCTGGATAAAACTACTTCAAAATCATATAAGGTACAGGTATATTGATGCCATTTTAAAATTTTTGCAATATTTTGTAAGAATCTATATCTGAGAGAGGAGAGGACCCTTGAGCAATATGTACTTGTCATCTGCACTGTATCATTCCCGATATCTTTTCTCTGGAAGTCCAGTATTGTGAAAGAAAAGTAGCCTTGTTTTTTTTCTGTTGACTCAAGTGTATGTCTGGGATCTCAGAATGTAACTGGATTTCCAGCGTTGTCGTCACCCTTTGATTCCATAATTCTTGCCACCTGTATTCCAGTTTCAGCATTTGCTGACTACCTTAGGTTCCCCAGTATTTGCGTTAACCCTGGGAGACCCCTATCCCCTTAACGCTTTGCGCCTTAGCTCTACGGCGCAGAGGTAAGGATGTGTGAAGAAGTTCACGGGCTGAGTCCTCTTCATACAGAGGTTGGGTGTTGCATATGCAGCAAACCCCCACCGCTAATAAACCGCGGTGTGCTTGCCACCGATCGCGGCTATTAACCCTTTCAAAGCCGCCGGCAAAGTTATTACGATCGCTGCGCCCGGGCGCGATCGGTTTGCCATGGTAGCCTGGGTCTTCGTTTGACCCGAGACTATCTGGCATTTGCAGATTCGTTACAATGAGCCAGTGGCTCATTGTAATGAATCTGCTGCAAAAATGCCATAATTGCAATACAGAAGTATTGCAGTATATGGTAGGAGGCGATCTGACTATATCTAGGGTTAATGTACCCTAGATGGTCTAAAAAATAGTGAAAACAAATAAAAAAAAGTTTAAAAATAAAAAAAATTTATAAAATATTAAAAGTTCAAATCACCACCCCTTTCCCTAGAACGATTAAAACATAATAAACGTAAAAATCACAAACATATTAGGTATCGCCACGTCCCAAAAATGCCCGATCTATCAAAATATAAAACGTTACGGGCGGCGGTGACCTCCGAGCGGGAAATGGCGCCCAAATGACCGAAATGCGACTTTTACACCTTTTTGTATAACTAAAAAATGAAATAAAAAATGATCAAAAGTCGCACAGACCTCAATGCAGCAATGAAAACGTTGCCTCATTTTGCAAAAAATGCACACCTCACACATCTCCGTGCACCAAAGTATGAAAAAGTTATTAGCGTCAGAACATGGCAAAAAATTTTTTTCTTTTTTGTACCATTCGCTTAATTTTTGAAATGTATTAAAACACAATAAAACCTATATAAATTTGGTATCCGCGCGATCGCACCGAACCAAAGAATAAAGTTAGTGTGTTATTTGGGGCGAAGAGTGAAAGTCGTAAAAACTGAGCCCACACAGAACGTGCGTTTTTTTTCAATTTTTCCACATTGGAATTTTTTTCAGCTTCGCAGTACACGGCAGTTAAAATAAATAACTAACGGGAAGTAAAATTGGTTACGCACCAAAATAAGCCCCCACACAGTCTGTACACGTAAAAATGAAAAGTTATGGATTTTTGAAGTTGGAGAGCGGAAATGAGCCGAAAAACCCTGCGTCCTTAAAGGGGTACTCGTCTGGGCACTCACATTCAGTTTCACTAATCTTCCATATATACATTTCTCTCAATTAGATGTTTATTAAAAAAATGTTCCTGTGTGAAAATAATTTCACATAAAAACAATGTTGTGTCTCCCTAGAAACCAGCTTCCCGGATACGACCACGTCACACTCTAGCAGTGGTGGCCAGACTTGGGCTATATTGTCCTGTCGGACCACCAGCATTCAGCAATCATTACCACAGGACTGGCTGTGGGACCTGCAGTAACCCCGGACATTTTATATACAAACCTTTTTGTTTATTTTGCAATCTCTTGGCGAGGTGCCGTATCCGAGAACCATCTCGTTTTAAGGACATGACATAGACTATTTATGAGAAATTATCTTCACACAGGAACATTTTTTTAATAACATCTAATTGAAGAATGTTTATATATGCAGATTAATGAAAATGAGTTGAGTGCCCAGCGAGATACCCCTTTAAGGGTATTTGCCATTTCTATGGGGGGTCGACAGAAGTATTCTCTGCCCTGGGGGTCTCCAGTATCAGCCATCGAGGTCTGCAGTGTTTTTGTCTGCTCTAGGGGTCCTCCAACATTTGTCTGTTCTAGGTTCTTCTGTATTTTCATTTGGGGTCACTAATATTTTTTGCCTGGTCTAGATCTGTTTTTATTGTCTGGTGTAGTGGATTGTCGGGAGGGTATTTACTTCGTAATATGGTATAATTTCTGGATTAGCATTTTGTGCTGTGCTATAGTGCTCTATAGTGCTCTAGGGTGCTTGTTACTAATGTGCCCCCTCGAAGTTGAGTGGTATGATAATGAGGTCCTCAGACTCATAAAGGTTGTGCTGCCCATCACTATGGTATATCGGGCAATGGAAAATCAATGTGATGTTGCCCCCCTTCCATGCCTTTAAGAATGTGCTTGCATCGCTAAATAGTTAATCTAGCACTGCTTGTACATAAAATAAGAATCCATCTTTCTTATTTTTAATAGTATATTAAATAATGTATTTCACTTACAAAGTCTTAATAAAAAAATTATATGCGAAAAAAAACAATAAACTGAACCATATATTGGTAAGTATTGTAAATTCTAGGGTAAAACATTAATGAAATATCAAAGACTCAATGGTATAAGTGTAATTTTTACTTTTTACAGGACTATAATAGCAAAAAATGAATCTCGATCTAATATGCAAACAGAGAAGGTTCTTTGAGCAGCCCAATTCATTTTGTCTTCTTCAAACTTAATGAGCACCACAAAATATTGATTTACCATTTTCAAGAAATTACATAATTTACAACATGACAGACTCATTGGATAGTCATAACTTTATAAATTGTGTTAGGTAACATTTAAAGACGCTATTATTTTTCAACTAGGTTATTTTAAAGGGGAATTTTGGGGTGTTAATATCCCTTTATATGTAAACTACACACAGCCACGATCCAATATCCAATTCAGTGATTGATATGAGTGAAAAGTGCCCAGAATATCCTAAGGATTTTCTCATATGGTATTGCTTTAAAATGCTTCAATGGCATGGTTGGAGCTTGCATTGGCACAATTCCATTTTGGGGGGGGGGGTGTAGTGGGAGTGTTGGGATTTTTGGCAGCAAATGGGTCAAGTGTGTGTGCGGAGGTGTGGGGGATGGCGGTGGGGGGGGTGGTTTTGGGAGGGGGGGAAGGGGGGGGGCTCTGGCACTCGGGTTAGGGTGTGGGTTGTATTTTTGCTCTGGTTTGCCCAGTCACATGTGGGGGGGGGGGGGGACACACACACTAATGTTCACACTGTTATAAAATGTTGCTGTCATACACACAATACATCATTGTGAATTACCAATACATTCACAGATTACTGCATATGCACGTATCCCCTTTTTTTCTTTTTATGTTTCAGCTTAATTTATTCACATGGTATTTTACCATAATATCACGTATCCACATAAAAGGGTTACTCACTTCATTTTTTCAGCACTCACTCCACTCAACACTATTACACTAGTAAACATAATGTTTCACATTATCACACTTTATACATAGACATTAAAATCTACACATATATTAGTCAACTCCTATTATATTTACAATTTGATCTTGGTCCACTTATATTCTCATATAGAATGGGATTTTGAACAATTATATATAAATACTGATCATGTATAATCCATGTGCTTTCCTTCATTTACATCATCTCATCGCCATCCTCCTTCACATTGCGTGTCAAAAAAACCGCGCTCCCTGTATACCATCTTCCGTGCCGGAGACGTACCTTGGCTTCTGAGTAACGTGTTCTCATACAGTGGTGCGCTCCCCGTCTGACACTGGGGGCGGGGTCAGGGAGGCACGGCAGGGATGGGGGTACGTCAGTGCGCGGACGGATCGTGTGACACGGCGGTTTTGATCACGTGGACACGCTTGTAGGTTAAATACAAAAAGGCCACACACAGACCACACACAGGCCCCCTGAGGAAGGGGCGGCACGCAAACGCGCGTCGGGGTACCGGCATCCACACAACACAGAACACGGGTAAGACTGACCTTGTCATCTCTACTTATTGTGAGAAGGGCATATGGCACTTTAACTTAATATCACATGTTTAACACACCGGGTTGGACTACCATTGATTGTTGCAACTGGCACTGTTACGGTACTTTTCTGGATAACTTAGGTGTAGTTATCCATCCTGTTGATATTATATCATATACCTGTTGTTTTTGTGAAGTGTGGACGCTTTTGTGGAACTCCCGAGGGCAACATACCCTTGATGTATTCTACTACGCCATATTGTCATACTGTCATTTTTAAAATATTTATGTTTAAATAAAAGAGATTTGAATTTTAACATAATGACGTAATGGAAAATTTATGAACCAGACAGCACTCATATGTTATTCCAAGTCTTTCATGGAAAATAATATCTTGTTGCAAATGAAGCATCAGGGGGAACCTCGATACCTGTACACTCACATCGGCAGTTTAATCAATGGTACCAGGCTTCCTGCTTACTGCTGTGTCCGATGCTTGTACAATGTGAATATGATTTAAACACATGCGGCAAACAGTAAGTGCAACAATGACTTTTAATGTAGGATGACGGGTATTGATTACAGGATAACCCTTTAATGTGAACACGAATATGTTTTCTGCTATGATCATCATATTGCTTCTTGGGAGACACTTGAAATTTCAAATATCTTTACTATATGGCACAATAGGAAGCAAGGTCACTGGCTTAAAGTGAAGAAGTGTAGATCTGTTTGCTTTTTCTTACTTTAGACAAATATGTCTACAGTCTGCTTGGAGAATCAGAATCTTAACGCCATTGTTGACATTTATTTGACATTGTTAAAATTCTTATTCAGTGTTTACAAGTGGCTATAAAGTGGGCAGACATTACGTAGCCGCCCTGGAGAAGCCTGTACCAGACTATTTGTATGTTACAGGTGTTACTGTTGTTTATTATTGGCCTGATTGCTAAGAAATAGGTGGAACATCCTTTCATGGCACTGATTGTACCCAACCCCTGCATAATAAACTGATTATCTCCTGAAATAAAGAAACACTCCAGTCAGAGCTAATTTATTGAATAAATCATGTGCAGGCCTGAAGGAGGAGCATGACTCATTCCTTTTTATTCCTAGAACGTGCTAGAACATAGAGTCATGCTCCTCCCTTCGGCCCTGCACAATGTGCATTCACTAAATCAACTGTGCTGGATTGTTCCTTTAATGGACAGTTGTACTTAGTGACATAGGGTGTTGCTCCTGTGTTGTTTCTTCTTTTTTTCTGGAGGTTTAATTTGTTTTTATTTTTCATAGGAGTGCTTTGCAATGTTAAAGGAAATTTACCATTACCAAAAAGGCAAGAAAAAACGTTCCTCCTGTTCTCTTGATCCGGCGCTTGTCTTCTCTATCTTGAAAAGTGGGATCACCTAGAAAAAGAGACTTAATTTGCATGTCTGCTGCTAATTATGCACACCTCTTGCGATCCCTCTCCCCATGTTGAAGAGGAAGGTTACATCACGCAGGTTGTGGGAATAATTAGATAGAAGGAGTTCATATGGCAGCTTTTTTTCACCTTTTTTCTCCTTCCATATAAAAGTATCTGCTAAAGCCGAGGTGTAGGGGCATAGTTTTACACCTAAGGCCAAATCAAACAAGCAATCTGCTCAGCTAAGACAATAGGGCAAACCTAACAAGAAAACAACTCCTCCAATTTTGTCAACTATTGGAATAATGCAAATTGCTGTAAAAGGCCCCAAAAGAGAAAACAAAAGTCTATAACAAACGCCATAGGTTCTATCTGCAGGTGAAAGCTATAAGAGCTTGTTATCTGCAGGCGCTTATAATGAGGCAGGACCAGGGCCGATTAAGCTGGTGGGGGCCTGGGCGCAAAATCGGTGGAGGCCCCCACTCAGTGCGCTGCATACCGTCCTCTGCTCACTATCCACTATCCCCGCAGTAAACACCGCTACCTACAAGCCCCCTACACCCCCAGTACACGCTACTACCCGCCTGCCCCCAGTACACAGCTATCATACGCCGCCTTGCCCCCAGTAACAACACTACTACAGCCGCCTTGCCCCCAATAACACAGCTATACAGCCCTCACCCCCAGTAACCGCTACATACTGCAAGCCGCCTCGTCCCCAAACACAGCTACATACGCCGCCTCCTCCCATAACACGGCTTACATACCGCCCGCCTCGTCCCCAGTAACACAGCTCATACAGCCCACCTCCATCCCCAGTAACACAGCTAACATACAGCCGCCTCCCCCCAGTAACACAGCCTCATAGCAGCCGCCTCGCCCCAGTAACCACAGCTTACAGACAGCCGCGTGCCTCCCAGTAACACAGTCTAATACAGCCGCTTGCCCCCAGTAACACCGTAACCTACAGCCGATCGTCTGTCCCCAGTACACAGACTACATACTACAGCCGCACACCCCCAGAACACAGGTACATACATCCGCCTTGGCCCTCAGACACAGCTCCATACAGCCGTTCACTCCCATAAACGCTACTACAGCTGCCATCGCCCCCAGTACACAGCTACATACCGCAGCCTCACCCCAGAACACAGCTAACTACAGCCGCCTCTACCCCTTAACACAGCTACTCACAGCCGCTGGTCCCAGTCACCATCTACACACACCGCCTGCCCCCAGTAACACAGCTTACAACACAAGCCGCTGTCCCCCAGTACCACAGCTCATCAGCCTCCTCTCCCAAGTACCCGCCCATGCAGCCGCCTTGCCACCGAGTAACACAAGCTAGATGCATGCCGCCTCGCCCCAGTACAGCTACATACGCCGCCGTCATCCCAGTAACAGCAGCTACATACGCCGCCTCACCACATGCCCCTCACCCCCCCAGTAACACACAGCTCATACAGCACCCATCCCAGTAACACAGCTACATACAGCAGCCCTCACCCCCAGTCCCGGCTACATACAGCCGACTGTCCCCCAGTAGACACAGCCTACATACGCCGCTCTCCCCAGTACACACATCTCCATACATCCGACTGGCCCCCTAAACCGGCTACATCAGCCTCCTCGCGAACCATAACAACAGCTACATACAGCCGCCTCACTCCCCAGTAAAACAGCTACATACAGCCACCTCACCCCCAGTAACACAGCTACACACAGCCGCCCACCCCCTGTAACACAGCTCACACAGCCGCCCTCACACCCCAGTACACAGCTACTAACACACACAGCCGCCTCCCCCCAGTAACACCGCTATACACACCTCCTCCCCCCAGTAACACATTTTTGTATCTACCTTCACCCCTACAATATCAGTCCCATTACTACCCCTCAGCCCGCACCCACTCCTTTCCCGCAGTTTATACATTACACACATTTATACACTGATTATATCCACCCCTTATTACACCATAAAGTTTCTACACTCGTCATGCTTGCAACCCATATATATACATTCACACATTTATACACTATACACAGAGTATCACAAACTCATAAAGTATATACAACACACATACATATAGGTACATCCCACATACTGCATACCATTAGAATACAAATATATATAGACACACATACATATACACTGACCTCTATACATATACAGGCGTATTGAAACACCATATACAACCACATGCTTCATATAATTACGAATACACCCGTAGCGCAAATACAGACACATTCGTATGGTACACAAGCGTTTTCACACACATACGGGAAATCACACACACACCTTCATTAACGACAATACTGCATAACATAATACACAGCATATAAACATAACATACATCATCTATACAACCTATATGTGCAATAATTTAAATTGGCACATATCATATGCTTGTACAAATATATCGTTATCATACATTATGATTATCTCTACCCAGTATTTACATACTATACACAGTAGACTTCATACATATGTACATATTATATACACTATAGACCTTAGCTGCAATATACACGTATATACAATTACACTTTATGTTACACAGTAGAACATATATACACAAGTTATCTAATATCTAGACAGTAGGCGTGCAATATAACAGTATATACACATATAGACAGTCGGATTCATATACACCCAGTCTAATAAATATATAGACAGTAGAATCTATATACCATATAGAACAATAGATGCCAATACACAGTAGTTACACAGTACACGGTAGATGCATATATACCATATAACAAATCACGTAATCTACTATTACACTTTATATACACATAGATGCATAGATCCCCATACACAGTATATACATATGTACACATATGCACATTATATACCTATAATACGACAGATACACAGTAGCATACATATAACAACACATATACATCATATATACCACGGATAAATAAATCTTAATTATACTTACCCATTTTAGGTGTTCGGCTGTCCCCTCAGAGGGTTTTCGGGCCGGGTGGGGGTGCCTGATGACGCGCTTGTTCCAGCGTGCAGCGGGGGTAGGGGCTGCATCGGGGGGCCGTGTCGGGAGGATGACAGCTGTTCGTGGGGGGGGGTGGGGGGAAGGGCGGACGGAGGATGACACTTATCGCTCGGGCAGCTTCGGGTGGAGGTGGCTAGCGTGTGGAGCGTAGTCCGGCTCAATGTTTTCAGCGGGGGGGGGGGGGGCGTTCTTAGTGAGATGGCGGATGTTCCGGGGTGGGGGGGGGGCGGACGCTCGGCCATCATCTGAAGGGCGGGGAGGCGTAACTACTTGTGGACATGTGGGCTTGCAGGCCATGCAAGTATTTCTTTGATGTGTGACCTGTCCGATCGTCTACGACTAAGGGAGCGGCGGCGGCTGGTCATGGACCGGGACTTATCTGGTGGGGGCCCCCTGGGGGGGGCACAATGGTGGGGGCCACCGTTGCTCGACCCTGGAGCCCCCGCCTATAATCCGGCCCTGCGATGACCTATAAAAATGTTAGAATTTTTTAATAGTAAGCAATTATTTACACATACACCCTTTCTCGGACGGGACTGAATTACAAGTTGCACTGATATTTCTTTCAAAACTAATGCAATCTGTTAGCTCCCGCATCTGCTCTACAACCTACTACCTGCAATATACCACATGACACCTTCCTTACACCGTCCACTCTGAAGACCCCCTGCTTAGAAGACACTTTTATAGTCTGCTAGTTTTCTTCTGCTCGAGAGCATGCTGCCCAAAACAAAAAAAAAAAGGAAGAGCAATGGGCAGCTTTGTACAAATTTTGGGTCATTTTTTTCCTGGCTTAATAATTTGCTGAAGATTTAAATGGAGCCTACCACCTTTTCCAAACATGTTGTAGAGAAATGCTTTGAATAGACAAGTGAATCAATAGTTATGTAATACTTACTTCATAACTGCCTTTGATACCCAAGACTTTAGCACAATACAACAGATGATCAAGACAAGTGGTGTATATTTATAATATATATATATATATTTTCAATATAACCTCCCTTCTATATATACCTTTTGAGATACCATTTTGAGTTTGGAAAATTGCAATTCCCCAGAAAATTACGATAAATCTTTAATCTATTGGGTTATGAAGCTATTGAGACTTAAACCTATTATACATCAATATTCTCGTAAGATCATTAATACAGTGTTTATTTGGTAAAGATTGATGATGGTTCGAAATAGCCTAAGTCTCTAACAAAATAAATTTGCACAGAACATCTCTTCAACTTATGAGTTTTTTTTGTTATCATTATTCTCTTTATTACCGTGAGTATTGTTTAGAGTTGGCATCATATTAAATGCAGATTTTTTTTTTACTGCTCCTTGATGGCTGTTGAAATAGCTGTATAAATCATCTTAGGGTGATGTTTAAAGAAAAACCAATACTTTCCAATTGGTCTCCCAACTACATTCTGCTATTTAACAACTCCATCATGTAAGAGGAAACAAGAGATTATTCCTACTCACTACTGCCTTAACATGGTAACTGTATGATTAAGTTCTTGAAGGTAATCCTGTTTTTTCGATAAAGAAATTAATTCCAGTATGCCCTTGTTGTTTCTTGTTTATAATCTTCATTACAAGAATGATGTCGGAAGGAAGTCTATTATTTTCCCTCTTTTCATATTATTTTTTGTAAAATATATATAACAATTTAATGAGGGAAGCTTATTCAGTATTCATCAATATCTCATCAGTTTATTTAGTGGAGGGCTGTAATTGCCTCTAGTCGTGGGATGGATTACTCCGGGGAACACGGGTCATGTAAAATTAAGCAACAGAGAACTCTGGACTTGTGAAATAAGGTCACAAACTAACGCTAAGTAAGAAAACTTCATCACCCCTTTTTGCACTCTATTGGTGCGTTGTAGTGGGAACAGTCTGGCAGCTTGGCAGCCTCCCTGGAGGTCAGAGGTCCCATTTCCAGATATAGGACGCGGAGTATGCACTGTATCGGGCCCAAATGGTGTTTCGACAGGTTCGGTGCTTAAAGGGCACCTACACCCCATTCTACCTATAATGTAGAGGGGTGGGTGGGGTAGTGAATGGACGGAAGATAGCCTTTTTTTGCTCATCCTCATAGTCCCGGCTATCTTTTAGAAACTTTAATTGCAGGCATCTGTAAATTTTTTTATGCGGCTATTGGGCGATGGAGGTAGCCGACAATGAGGCTACTAGTCCGCGCTACTCACGCCCATAACCACATTACTCCGCCTACTGTTAATCTTGCGGCGGCGCAGCTACGAGGAGCTGCGCGCCGGAAGTAATAGTAGGCGGAGTAAATGTGGCTTACGGGGGCTTGGAGTATCCGCATAAAAAATTTTACAATATCCTGCATGAGTTTTCTAAAGATTGCTTGGACGTTAGGATTAGCCCAAAAAAGGGCTATATCCTCAACGTCCCATTCATCCACCTCCAACTCCTTCTACCTTTGGACGAAGGGGGGCGGAGGAAGGGAGGGTGGGGGGGGGGGGGGGGGGGGGCCTTGATGCCATTTTAAAATTTTTGCAATATTTTGTAAGAATCTATATCCGAGAGAGGAGAGGACCCTTGAGCAATATGTACTTGTCACCTGCACTGTATCATTCCCGATATCTTTTCTCTGGAAGTCCAGTATTGTGAAAGAAAAGTAGCCTTGTTTTTTCTGTGGACTCAAGTGTATGTCTGGGATCTCAAGAATGTAACTGGGATTTCCAGCGTTGTCTGTCCACCCTTTGAGTTCCATAATTCTTGCCACCTGTATTCCAGTTTCCAGCATTTGCTGACTACCTTAGGTTCCCCAGTATTTGCTGTTAACCCTGGGAGACCCCAGTATCCCCTTAACGCTTTGCGCCGTAGCTCTACGGCGCAGAGGTAAAGGGATGTGTGAAGACAGTTCACGGGCTGAGTCCTCTTCATACAGAGGTGTGGGTTGTTGCATATAGCAGCAAACCCCCACCGCTAATAACCGCGGTTGGTGCTTGCACCGATCGCGGCTATTAACCCTTTCAAAGCCGCCAGCAAAGTTATTACGATCGCTGCGCCCGGGGGCGGCGATCGGTTGCCATGGTAGCCTTGGGTCTTCGTTTGACCCGAGACTATCTGGCATTTGCAGATTCGTTACAATGAGCCAGTGGCTCATTGTAATGAATCTGCTGCAAAAATGCCATAATTGCATACAAAGTATTGCAGTATATGGTAGGGAGCGATCTGACTATATGGGTTATGTACCCTAGAGGTCTAAAAAATAGTGAAAACAAAATAAATAAAAAGTTTAAAAAATAAAAAAAATTTATAAAAATATTAAAGTTCAAATCACCCCCCTTTCCCTAGAACGGATATAAAACATAATAAACAGTAAAAATCACAACATATTAGGTATCGCCACGTCCCAAAATGCCGATCTATCAAAATATAAAAGTTCGGGCGGCGGGTGACCTCCGAGGCGGGAAATGGCGCCAAATGACCGAAATGCGACTTTTACACCTTTTTGTATAACATAAAAAATGAAATAAAAAATGATCAAAAGTCGCACAGACCTCAAATGGCAGCAATGAAAACGTTGCCCATTTGCAAAAAATGCACCTCACAACATCTCGTGCCACCAAAGTATGAAAAAGTTATAGCGTCAGAACATGGCAAAAAATTTTTTTCTTTTTTGTACACATTCGCTTAATTTTTGAAAATGTATTAAAACACAATAAAACCTATATAAATTTGGTATCCCGCGATCGCACCGAACCAAAGAATAAAGTAGGTGTGTTATTTGGGGCTGAAGAGGGGTGAAAGTCGTAAAAACTGAGCCCACAAGAACGTGCGTTTTTTTTCAATTTTTCCACATTTGGAATTTTTTCAGCTTCGCAGTACACGGCATGTTAAAATAAATAACATTACGGGAAGTAAAATTTGGTACGCACCAAAATAAGCCCCCACACAGGTCTGTACACGTAAAAATGAAAAAGTTATGGATTTTTGAAGTTTGGAGAGCAGAAATGAGCCGAAAAACCCTGGTCCTTAAAGGGGTTTCTCGTCTGGGCACTCACATTCAGTTTCACTAATCTTCCATATTAAACATTTCTTCAATTAGATGTTATTAAAAAAATGTTCCTGGTGAAAAATAATTTCACATAAATAAAGTCATGTTGTCCCCTAGAAACCAGCTTCCTCGGATACGACCACGTCACACTCTAGCAGTGGTGGCCAGACTTGGGCTATATTGTCCTGTCGGACCACCAGCATTCAGCAATCATTACCACAGGATGGCTGTGGGACCTGCAGTAACTCCCGGACATTTTATATACAAAACCTTTTTGTTTATTTGTGCAATCTCTTGGGCAGAGGTGGCCGTATCCGAGGAAGCCATCTCGTTTCTAAGGGACAAAATGACTATGACTATTTATGAGAAATTATCTTCACACAGGAACATTTTTTTTAATAACATCTAATTGAAGAAATGTTTATATATGGCAGATTAATGAAACTGAATGTGAGTGCCCAGACGAGAATACCCCTTTAAGGGGGTATTTGCCATTTTCTATGGGGGGTCGACAGAAGTATTCGTCTGCCCTGGGGGTCTCCAGTATCAGCCATCGAGGTCTGCAGTGTTATTTGTCTGCTCTAGGGGTCTCCAACATTTGTCTGTTCTGAGGTTCTTCTGTATTTTCATTTGGGGTCACTAATATTTTTTGCCTGGTCTAGAGTCTGTTTTTATTGTCTGAGTGTAGTGATTGTCTGGGAGGGTATTTACTTCTGTAATATGGTATTAATTTCTGGATTAGCATTTTGTGCTGTGCTATAGTGCATCTATAGTGCATCTAGGGTGCTTGTTACTAATGTGGCCCCTCGAAGTTGAGTGGTATGATAATGAGGTCCTCAGACTCATAAAGGTTGTGCTGCCATCAACTATGTTATATCGGGCAATGGAAAATCAATGTGATGTTGCCCCCCTTCCATGCCTTTAAGAATGTGCTTGCATCGCTAAATAGTTAATCTAGCACTGCTTGTACAATAAAAATAAGAATCCAATCTTTCTTATTTTTAATAGTATATTTAAAATAATGTATTTCACTTACAAAGTCTTAATAAAAAAATTAATATGCGAAAAAAACAATAAACTGAAACCATAATATTGGTAAGTATTGTAAATTCTAGGGTAAAACATTAATGAAATATCAAAGACTCAATGGTATAAGTGTAATTTTACTTCTTTACAGGACTATAATAGCAAAAAATGAATCTCTTAAATATGCAAACAAGAGAAGGTTCTTTGAGCAGCACCAATTCATTTTGCTTCTTCAAAAGCTTAATGAGCACTACAAAAATATATTGATTTACCATTTTCAAGAAATTACAATAATTTACAACATAGACAGACTCATTGGATAGTCATAACTTTATAAATTGTGTTTAGGTAACATTTAAAGACGCTATTATTTTTCAACCTAGGTTAGATTTAAAGGGGAATTTTGGGGTGTTAATATCACCTTTATATGTATAACTAAACACAGCCACGATCCAATATCCAATTCAGTGATTGATAATGAGTGAAAAGTGCCCAGAATATCCTTAAGGAGTTTTCTCATATGGTATTGCTTAAAATGCTTCAATGGCATGGTTGGAGCTTGCATTGGCACAATTCCATTTTTTTTTGGGGGGGGGGGGTGGTGGGAGTGGTGTTGGTTTTTGGAGCAGAAGAGGGTAGTGTGTGGGGGGGGCGGTGGGGGGGGGGGGGGGGGGGGGGGGGGGGCGATGAGGGGGTGGGGGGGGGGGGGGGAACACACACTAATGTTCACACTGTTATAAATATATTGCTGTCATACAACACAATACATCATTGTGAATTACCAATACATTCACAGATTACTGCATATGCACGTATCCCCTTTTTTTTCTTTTTATGTTTGCAGCTTAAATGTGATTCACATGGTATATTTACCAAATAATATCACGTATCCACATAATAAGGGTAGTCACTTTATTTTTTTCAGCACTCACTCACTCAACACTATTACACTAGTAAACATAATGTTTCACATTATATACACTTTATACATAGACATTAAAATCTACACATATTAATTAGTACACTCCTATTATATTTACAATTTGATCTTGGTCCACTTATATTCTCATATAGAATGGGTATTTTGAACAATTATATATAAATACTGATCATGTATAATCCATGTGCTTTCCTTCATTTGACATCATCTCATCGCCATCCTCCTTCACATTGCGTGTCCAAAAACCGCGCTCCCTGTATACCCATCTTTCTGTGCGGCGGAGACGTACCTTGGCTTCTGAGTAACATGTTCTCAGATCTAGTGGTGCGCTCTCCGTCTGACACTGGGGGCGGGGGTCAGGGAGGCAGCGGCAGGGATGGGGGTGACGTCAGTGCCGGGACGGATCATGTGACACGGCGGTTGTGATCACGTGACACGCTTGTAGGCTTAAATACAAAAAGGCCACACACAGACACACACAGGCCCCCTGAGGAAGCGGCAACGCGAAACGCGCGTCGGGGTACCGGCATCCACACAACACAGAACACGGGTAAGCTGACCTTGTCATCTCTACTTATTGTGAGAAGGGCATATGGCACTTTAACTTTATATCACATGTTTACACCGGGTTGGACTACCATTGATTGTTGCACTGGCACTTTACGGTACTTTTCTGATAACTTAGGTGTAGTTATCCATCCTGTTTGATATTATATATCATATACCTGTTGTTTTGTGAAGTGTGGACGCTTTTGTGGAACTCCCGAGGGCAACATACCCTTGATTGTATTTCTACGCCATATTGTCATACTGTCATTTTTAAAATATTTATGTTTAAATAAAAGAGAATTTGAATTTTAACATAATGACGTAATGAGAAATTTATGAACCAGACAGCACTCATATGTTTTTCCAAGGTCTTATCATGGAAAATAATATCTATGTTGCAAATGAAGCATCAGGGGAGGAACCTCGATACCTGTACACATCACATCATGCAGTTTAATCAATGAGTACCAGGCTTTCTGCTTACTGCTTGTTCCGATGCTTGTACAATGTGAATATGATTTAAACAATGCGGCAACAGTAAGTGCAACAATGACTGTTTAATGTAGGATGACGGGTATTGATTACAGGATAACCCTTTAATGTGAAACAGAATATGTTATTCTGCTATGATCATCATATTGCTTCTTGTGGAGCACCTTGAAATTTCAAATATCTTTTACTATATGGCACATAGGAAACAAGTACATGGCTTAAAGTGGAAGAAGGTGTAGATCTGATTTGCTTTTCTTACTTTATGACAAATATGTCTACAGTCTGCTTGTAGAATGCAGAATCTTACAGCCATTGTTGACATTTATTCTGACATTATAAATTCTTATTCAGTGGTTACAAGTGGCTATAAAGTGGCAGACATTACGTAGCCGCCCTGGAGAGCCATGTGACCAGACTATTTGTAGTGTTACAGGTGTTACGTGTTGTTTATTGGCCCTGATCTGCTAAGAAAATAGGTGGAACATCCTTTACATGGCACCTGATTGTACCCAACCTCCTGCATAATAAACTGATTATCTCCTGAAATAAAGAAACACTCCAGTCAGAGCTAATTTATTGAATAATACATAGTGCAGGGCCTGAAAGGAGGAGCATGACTCATTTCCTTTGTATTCCTAGAACAGTGCTAGAACATAGAGTCATGCTCCTCCCTTCAGGCCCTGCACAATGTGTAATTCACTAAATCAACTGTGACTGGATTGTTCCTTTAATGGACAGGTTGTACTTAGTGACATAGGGTGTTGTTCTCTGTGTTGTTTCTTTTTTTTTCTGGAGGTTTAATTTGGTTTTTATTTTTTATAGGAGTGCTTTTGCAATGTTAAAGGAAATTTACCATTACCAAAAAGCAAGAAAAAAAAACGGTCCTCCTGTTCATCTTGATCCTGGCGCTTGTCTTCTCTAATCTTGAAAAGCTGGGATCACCTAGAAAAAAGACATATAATTAGCATGTCTGGCTGCTAATTATGCACACCTCTTGCAGATCCCTCTCCCATGTTGAAGAGGAAGGTTACATCACGCAGGTTGTGGGAATAATTAGATAGAAGGAGTCTCAATATGCAGCTTTTTTGCACCTTTTTTCTTCCTTCCATATAAAAGTATCTTGCTAAAGCCAAGGTGTTAGGGGCATAGTTTTACACCTAAGGCAAGAATCAAACAAGCACATCTGCTCAGCTAAGACAAATAGGGCAAACCTAACACAGAAAACAACCTCTCCAATTTTGTTCAACTATTGGAATAAATGCAAATTGCTGTAAAAGGCCCAAAAAGAGAGAAACAAAAAGTCTGATAAATGAACGCCATAGTGTTCTATCTGCAGGCTGAAAGCTATAGAGCAGTGTTTTATCTGCAGGCGGCTTATTAATGAGCAGAGGACCAGGGCCGGATTAAGGCTGGTGGGGGCCCCTGGGCGCAAAATCTGGTGGAGGCCCCCACTCAGTGCAGCGTGCATACACGTCCTCCTGCTCACTATCCACTATCCCCGCAGTAACACAGCTACATACAGCCGCCTCACCCCCAGTACACGCTACTACCGCGCCGTGTTCCCCCAGTACACAGCTACATACGCCGCCTTGCCCCCAGTAACACAGCTACATACAGCGCCTTGCCCCCAGTAACACAGCTAATACAGCCCTCACCCCCATAACCCACATACGCAGCCGCCGCTCGTCCCCAAACACAGCTACATACAGCCGCCTCCTCCCATTAACACGGCTACATACGCCGCCTCGTCCCCAGTAACACAGCTCATACAGCCCACCTCATCCCCAGTAACACGCTAACATACAGCCGCCTCCCCCCAGTAACACAGCCTCATTGCCAGCCGCCTCGCCCCCAGGAAACACAGCTACATACAGCCGCCTGCCCCCAGGTAACACAATCTACATACAGCCGCCTCCCCCAGTACACCGCTATAAGCCTCGTCCCCCATAACACAGCTACATACGACAGCCGCACACCCCCAGTAACACAGCTACATACATCCGCCTTGGCCCTCAGAACACAGCTACATACAGCCGTTCACTCCCATAACACAGCTACTACAGCGCCTGCCCCCAGTACACAGCTACATACCGCAGCCTCACCCCCAGTAACACAGCTAGACCTACAGCCGCCTCTACCCTGCAAGTCATAACTACAGCTACTACAGCCGCTGGTCCAGTACACGCATCTACACACACCGCCTGCCCCCGTAACACAGCTTACACACAGCCGCTGTCCCAGTACCAAGCTCATCAGCCTCCTCTCCCAAGTAACCCGCATCCATGCAGCCGCCTTGCCACCAGTAACACAAGCTAGATACAGCCGCCTCGCCCCCAGTACACGCTACATACAGCCGCCTCATCCCAGTAACACAGCTACATACAGCCACAGCCTCACCCCCAGTAACACAGCTCATACAGCACTCCATCCCGTAACACAGCTACATACCGCAGCCTCACCCCCAGTCCCGCTACATACAGCCGACTGCCCCGCCTAGTAGACACAGCTACATACACGCCGCTCTCCCTCAGTAACACATCTCACATACATCCGACTGGCCCCCTAAACGACACAGCCGCGAACCATACACAGCCAAAGCCCCTCGACCCCAGTAACAACATAGCGCCCCCCTGCCCCCACCGACACTACACGCCACCTGCAACCCCCAGTAACACAGCTTACACACAGCCGCCCACCCCCTGTAACACAGCTCACACAGCCGCCCTCACCCCCAGTACACAGCTACTACACACCAGCCGCTCCCCCCAGTACACCGCATACACACCCCCCCCCCAGTAACACATTTTTGTATCTACCTTCACCCCTACAATATGCAGTCCCATTACTACACCCTCAGCCCGCACCCACTCCTTTCCCGCAGTTTATACATTACACACATTTATCACTGATTATATCCACACCTTATATACACACATAAAGTTCTACACTCGTATGCTTGCAACCCATATATATACATTCACATTCATTTATACACTATACACTGATATCACAAACTCATAAAGTATATACCAACTACAGTATAGTACATCCACATACGGCATACCATTATATCTAATATATATAACACACATACATATACACTGACCATATATACATGATACAGGCGTATTGAAAAACACCATATACAACACATGCTTGCATATACATACGAATACACACATACAGCAAATACAGACACATTCAGTATGTACACAGCTTTTCACACACATACGGGAAATACACACACACCTTCATTATACGAGCAATACTCATACATAATACACAGCATATAAACATAAATAATCATCTATAAATATATGTGCATATTTAAATTGGCACATATATATGCTTGTACAAATATATCGTGTATATACATTATAACTCTACCCAGTATTTACATATATACACAGTAGATGCATACAGTATAGACATATATATACACTATAGACTAGTGCATATATACACAGTATATCAATATACACTTTATGTACACAGTAGAATCATATATACACAAGTATATACAATATCTAGACAGTAGAGCTGCAATATATACAGTATATACACATATAGACAGTGGATTCATATACACCCAGTGCTATATAAATATATAGACAGTAGTAATCATATATACCATATAACATCAATAGATGCACATACACAGTAGTTACACAGTACACTAGTATGCATATATACCATATAACAAATCACGTAATCTACTATTACACTTATATACACAGTAGATGCATAATCCCCATACACAGTATATACATATTACACATATCACATTATATACTATATACACAATAACAGTAGATACATATACACAAAACATAATATACCCATAAATAAATTAATGTATACTTACCATTTTAGGTGTTCGGCTGTCCCATCAGAGGGTTTTCGGGCCGGGGGGGGGTGCCTGAGAGCGGCGCTTGTTCCAGCGGCAGCGGGGGTAGGGGCTGGCATCGGGGCCTTCGGGAGGATGACAGCCTGTTCGGGGGGGGGGTGGGGGGAAGGGCGGACGGAGGATGACACTTAACGCTCGGGCAGCTTGGGGGGGTGGGCTGCGTGTGGAGCGTAGTCGGCTCAATGTTTCAGCGGGGGGGGGGGGGGCGTTCTTAGTGGAGATGGCGATGTTCCGGGGTGGGGGGGGGGCGGACGGCTCGGCCATGCAGCTGAAGGGCGGGGAGGCGTAACTTGTGGACATGTGGGCGGGCAGGCCATGCAAGGGGATTTGCGTGGAGGTGGTGACCTGTGCCGAGGTCGGGCGGACGACTAAGGGAGGCGGCGGCTGAGGAGTCAGGGACCGGGGGACGCGATCTGGTGGGGGCCCCCTGGGGGGGCAAAATTGCCTATAATCCGGCCCTGCAGAGGACCGATAAAAAATGTTAGAATTTTGTTTAATATGTAAGCAATTATTTACACATACCCTTTTCTCTGACTGGGGAACTGAATTACAAGTTGCACTGATATTTCTTTTCAAAACTAATAGCAATCTGTATAGCTCCATCTGCTCTACAACCTACTACCTGCAAATATAACACTATGAACAGCCTGCTTAGACCGTCCTACTCTGAGACCCTGCTGAGAAGACACTTTTGTACAGTCTGCTAAGTTTTCTGCTCTAGAGCATGCTGCCTACAGATGGGAAGCTTTGTACAATTTGGTCATTTTTCCTGGCTTATGTATAGTTATGTAATACTTACTTCATAACTTCACTTTGATAACCCAGAGAACTTTGAGCACAATAAACAGATTATACAAGACAAATGGTGATATATATATTTGCAATATACCTCCTTCTATATATACCATTTTGAGAAATACCATTTTGAAGTTGAAAATTGCAATTCCTCCAGAGAAATTACGATAAATATTTAATCTATTGGGTTAGGAAGCTATTGATACTTAAACCTATTATACTACTCAATATTTCTCTATAAGATCATTAATACAGTGTTTATTTACTGTAAAGATTGATGATGTTCGGAAATAGCCTGAAATTCTCTAACAAAATAGAATTTGCACAGAACATCTCTTCAACTGTATGAGTTTTTTGTATCATTATTCTGCTGTATTACCGGGAGTATTGTTAGAGGTGGCATCATATTAAATGCAGATTTTTTTTTTTACGGCTCAGCTTGATGGCTGGTTGAAATACTGTATAAATCATCTTAGGGATGATGGTTTAAAGAAAAAAAATACTTTCCAATTGTCTCCCAACTACATTTCTGCTATTTAACTCCATCATGTAATAGGAACAAGAGATTACTGCCTTAAAATGGTAACTGGATGGATTAAGTTCTTGAAGGGAATCCTGTTTCGATAAAGAATTAATTCCCGTAATGCCCTTGTGTATTCTTGTTATAATCTTCATTACAAGAATGAGGCGGAAGTGAAGTCTATTATTCCTCTCTTTTCATTATTATTTTGTGTTAAAAAATATAATACATATTTCAATGAGGAAGCAGATTCATTATGCAAGCAAATAATCTCATCAAGTTTATTTAGTGGAGGGCTGGAAGTGCCTCTAGTCGTGGATGGATTACTCCGGGGAACAAGAGGTACATGGAAAATAAGCAGACAGAGAAGCGCTGGACTTGTGAAATAAGGTCAACAAACACTAACAGCTAAGGAAGAAAACTTCTCACCTTTTTGCACTACTAAGTGTGCGTTGTAGTGGAGAACAGTCTGGCAGCTGGCAGCCTCCCTGGATGTCAGAGTGTCCAGATATAGGATCGCGGAGTATGCATGTATCGGGCCCAAACGGTGGTTTCGAAGAGGTTCGGTGCTTAAAGGGCACCTACCACCCCGATTCTACCTATAAAGGTAGAAGGGGTGGTAGGTAGATGAATGGGACGTGAAGATAGCCCTTTTTTGGGCTAATCCTCATGTCCCGGCTATCTTTTAGAAAACTTTATTGCAGGCATATGTAAATTTTTTTATGCGGCTAATTGTGGCAGGAGTAGCCGGACATGAGGCTACTAGCGCGGCTACTCCACGCCCCAGTAGCCACATTACTCCGCCTACTATTTAATCGTCGCGGCGCAGCTCCTCGTAGCTGCGCGCCGAAGATTAAATAGTAGGCGGAGTAAGGTGGCTACTGGGGCGTGGAGTAGCTCGTAAAAAATTTTATATATGCCTGCAATAAAGTTTTCTAAAAGATAGCTGGGACGTGAGGATTAGCCCAAAAAAGGGCTATCCTCACGTCCCATTCATCCACCTACCAACCCTTCTACCTTTTATAGGTAGAATCGGGTTGGTAGGTTCCCTTTAAACAAGACTATTCCCAAAGGACAGGAACAATTCAAAATCTTCAGATTTATTACAATTTTAAAAAACTAAGTGTTTCGGCTCAGTACATGAGCCTTCATCAGGTATTATAATACATGTATACAGCACATATAAATACACTGGACAATGAGGGAAGCCTGGAAATGATTGGGCCGTGTTGTGTCAGAGGGAGAACGCTCACCAAATAAAATACAGTAAAAGATAAAGAAAAATCAAATATACATTAATAAAAATCGACTATTAGTTTATGAAAGATGTGTGTGTAATATGTATGTATGTATGTAATTTCATGAATTTGTAAGTGGTAGCCAGGCAAACGTAGGAGGAACTAGGTTCGTATTGTGCTGTGTTCTGGAAGTAAATCCCGGTTCACGGAAGCAAGACCCACCCACCACATTTGCAAAAATTCATCAGTGTCTTTCATATATCAAATCACATAATTACATATAGTATGTGCCATATACCAACTATGCAGATGATTAAAGTGTGAAGTGCTTGTTTTAAAGAAAACCACCATATTCAGTGAATGGACAAACCACGATATGCTCCTACTCCTCAGATTGACACTCTGTATATCAGTGTGTGTGTTTGATCGACAGCATATCGCTGGTACGCACATTTGGAACGCAAGCCAGGATTATCTGGCTGCGCATGCGTTGTAAAACCGGAGGTGACTATCTGTTGCCAGGGATACATGTAAACAGCCTGTCCACGGATGAACGCCGCTACATCGTAATGATTAAAGTAATTATCTGTACAAAAGGAAATTTTGCAGATTGATGTTATCACAACAGCAGATGGCACACTAAATGTAATGCAAAGTGTCCTAATATGTGGACACAAATATAATGCACAGTGTCACCAATATACGGAGGGGACATAAAATGAATATATAATAGGGATAACTGGAATGCCACAGTATATGCGGCCACAACTTTATGACCTCCTTTAAAATTAACAGTAACCCTCCTTACGGTAGACTCCGTGATGGTCAGCGGACAAAACATGATGTGGCCCTTGCAAAGTATACAGACGGCTGGACACATAATTTTTTTTTTAAATGGCATCATTCTACACATATGAAAAAAGAGATGAGTGATCAAAGAGGAGCAGAACACACGGAGGGCGTCCATATAGGTTCAATTTTCCTTCGATAAGTCCCTTCAATTTCAACATTTTCAGTGTGAATATCCATTGTAATTCACGTATTTTCAGAAGGTGTTCTCTGTCACCCCCACGTCTCAGTACAGGAATATGGTCAATTAATCTAAAATGTAAATGTTTCTACGTATGTCACACCTCATAAAAATGTTTTGAGACAGGTAAATGCTTGCGCCCTGATCATATAGTATAGCGGTGTTGGTTAAAACATACCTTGAATGCAAGATTGTTTTCACCCACATAAACCAACCCACATTGGGCAGTACAAAATGTAAATAACATACAAGCTGTTGCATGTCAAATAATGTTTAATATTATATTGAACCCCATTGTGCACAAAATTGGCCCCCTTGCCAATCAATCTTCAATTCATGCAGTTACAACACGGATAACAGCCCTTTCTTGTGTACCCCGATAAACTATGGTGTCTACTAATCTTAAAAGGGCCAACATCGGATTTAACTACCGTAATCGATCCCTGATACTTTTGGATCTCCTATATGAAAAAAAGTGGTGGGTTTTCAAATTCAGGGACCATGACATTGCTGCCTGACAATTTAGACCAGTGTTTGCGGACAATGTTAGCTATCGCATTACTCTGATCATTATTAGTGCTCACAAATGGAATTCTTTTTACATCCGTTACCCTTCTATATCATTGTCATCATTCCTGTCTTTGAGAAAGGGTCGTACAACCTGAAACACGTTAGTAGGAATTTCATACATTCTTTTTACTATTTATTTTTTATTGTTTATTTGATTATTTTATTAATAAATAAGAAATTACTTTTTTTATAAAAATTCTTTTTGGAGTCAAGTCAGTATTCACTGCTGTTGTCACTCCCCACACCGATGGTTAGCGCCCATGCATTCTAGCCGACCAATCATTGATTTATCAGTTACTACCGGCTCCATTTCTGGAACCGTTCCTTTTTTGGGCTAGTGGAGCAGCTGACCGTGTTCGGATGTGGATTCACCAGAAGATCCGTACCTCGGATACAACAACTATATGCATACTAGCCAAGGAGGCTAGTAAGCACCCACTTGGGAACCATCTTATTTCCTTTCACCTGATGATATCACCCGAGGCGCCGCCCTCCGTTGTCTCTTTTCTTTTCGTTACCCTTCTATTGTCCGTAAGTCTTCTTTAGTTCTAGTTTAAGTCTTATTCAGATTGTATGAAATTATAGCATCTGGATAGCCACATTTTTTTTTTTATTTTTTGTCCATTTTGTCCATGTTATCCGTCATTTTTGTTGGATCACTAGTGATCCTCTTTACCCTGAGCATTTGAATGTTAGGTCTGGAATTTCTATCTGTTGGTTTGGTATAGATACTTGTTTCAAATCCATCCCCCTGTCTAGTCACCAGAAATTGTAAACAAGTATCTGAAAAAACAACTGTAAATTTGATGGCCTTGTCTATTGTATTTAGAAAAGAGTGAAAGTCCTCAAGCTCCTCCTGTGCACCCGTCCACAGGAGGAAGACGTCATCTATAAACCTCCACCACTCCAAGCAATGCTCAAAGAGTGGGGAGGTGTAAATGGCGCCTTCCTCCAGGACTCATCATGATATTGGTGTATGTGGGCGCTATGTTGGCGGCCATCGCCACTCCAGTCTTTTGAAGAAAGAAGTCATCTCCAAACAAAAAATAATTATTTCTCAAAAATCAAAAGTAACAAAATCAAGTAACATCATGATAAATTCTTGTGTTTCAGGTGTGAGTTGTTTAGTAGTAAGCATACTCCGGACCGCCTCTAATCCCATAATGTGATTAATTGATGTATATAATGATACAACTTTGAAGGAAACTAAGAGAATCTTTTCATGCTCAGAGATGTGTATAGCGTTCAACTTATTGATACAGCAGTATCTCTTATATATGATCTACCATTTGTTGCTAAATCCCTCAAATTGATCCAGTACCCAAAACAATCGGCCTACCCGGGGGAGAAACCAAACATTTATGAATCTTAGGTAGCATATATATCACCGGATTGGTGGGATGTTCAATGATCAAAAATGTATAAAAATCGTCAATCGTCAATGATATAATTTCTCAAAGCACCATCAAGTATACTTTTAATCTCTCTTTGCAATGTGAATGTTGGATCTGATGAGATCCTTTGGTACGTGTATATATCAGACAGTTGTCGCCTGATTTCTGCCAAGTATGAGCTGGTATCCATGACGACGACATCCCCGCCTTTGTCGGCTGGCTTGATGGTTATGTCGCCATCATGGGCCCGCTCATCAAGGGCAGCAATCTCTGCTGTTTTAATGGTGTGTCATGGTTAGCAGAACCTAAATCATTAGGCTCCTTTTCAATGGATGTCACAAATGCAGTTATATCAGGGGTCTCAACTTCAGGACAGAATGTACTCTTATTAAATAAACCAAATTGTTTTAAATTTAGTTCAGATCGAGTTGACCATGGTCATGCAACCTGAAAATAATGTTTCAATTTGATGGAAAGAAAAAAATGATTCAAATCTATCTCCAATTTGGTTTCTTACATACACAGTATGCGAGTCCTTTGGACAAAACAGCTATTTGATCAGTGGCAAGAGTCTTAGACAAGATATTTACCACTAATTGTGCTGATTCCACCTCCTCAAGGAGGTGTACTGTTAATTTTAAAGGAGGTCATAAAGTAGGGCCGCATATACTGTGGCATCCCAGATCTCCATATTATTTATTCATGTTATGTCGCCTCCGTATATTGGTGACACTGTGCATTATATTTGTGTCCGCATATTAGGACACTTTGCATTACATTTAGTATTGGAATTGGTCAAGAGGCACAGTGTGCCATATGCTGTTGCGATAACATCGATCTGCACAGATTTCTTTTGTACAGATAATTGCTTTAATCATTACGATGTAGCGGCGTTCATGTATTCCTGGCAACAGATAGTCCCTTCCTGTTTTACAACGCATGCGCAGCCAGAGAATCCTGGCTCCAAATGTGCGTACCAGCTATATGCTGACGATCAAACATACACACTGATATTCCGGGTGTCAATCGGAGGAGTAGGAGCATATCGAGGTGTGTCCATCCACCGAATATGGTGTGTTTTTTTAAAACAAGCACTTCACACTTTAATCATCTGTGCAGTTGGTATTTAGCACCTACTAATGTCTGGTTGCTCTTTAATCCTAATGAAAATATGTTTATTACTTGTTTATGTACAAAAACTGCACACTGTATACTGTTTGGCTTGAGAAAGGCTCAATGATAGCTGAAACGTCGCTACTGCTACACATGAAATAAAGAGGACCACATTTTCTTTATATGGACGTCTGGAGTTTTTTTTACTTCTTTACATTTATTTCCCTGAATCCCTTAGCAGGGCGTTAATGGCTATAAGCCTCTAAATGCTTGCAAGCTCTTTTTTCCTGTCTCTAGACCCCAGAATTCCTGGAGCATAGCCCCTTAAGCTAATTAGACTCTTTGCTGTCAAGTGGGCAGTTCCATGCACTCAGCCACCTCAGGACCATACCTATTACAGAATAGAGCCACATTGGTTGCTGAAACTTAAAGCACCTTTTGCTCTGGAATAGTGGAAGCTTTTAAAACTCTAACTGAGCCTGGATCAGCCTGTGTAGCAGTGCATGCTGCCCAGGCAGACTTGAAATGGTATGCAGTGATATATTATTACTGTTGTTTTTTTATCTAAAAGTAATATTTATAGGACTATCATATTACATCCAGTCAATCACACCAAAGTACAGAATCCAAAATCATAGTTTTAAATTATGCTAATGAGCCCAGAAAGCTTTTGGGCGTGTTACCAGAGCCCAGATTCAGAGGCGGTTACATTATGAAGGAACACTTCCCCCTCCCACTGTGTGCTCACTGCTGTAGACATCACAGGAATGATAGAGGGTGAGACTGATGTGTCTTCAACTAAAATAAAAATGACATTTAAAATAACAGTGCAAAAAGCTTTATAGGCAGTCCCCGGGTTACTTACAAGATAGGTTCTTGTTTTGTATTTAAGTTGGAACCACTATATTTTATAATTGTATCTCCAGAAAAATATTTTGTCTCAGTGACAACTGATTTTTAAAAAGTTTTGGGCTGTAGTGGGAACAAGGATTATCAGTAATCATTGCAGACACCTTACAGCTGATCTTGCAGCCTAGGACTAAAGTAAAGCATTCAGAAAGCTTCACCAGAGGTCAAAGTGGGTAATGAGGTCCATCCGTAACAAGGTGTTGTCTGGGTGTCCTTAAGTCCAGGACTTTGAAGTTGGTACACGTCACTCTTAGTTAGCTAACTTCCCTGGTGCTCAAATAGGTTACAAAACCATCGATAATTATCAAGAAGACTGGGCACTCCTTATTTGCGTTTTGAAAAATCAGTGAATTTTATTTCACAAGAAAATTAGTGTGGCAATCCAATTTAAACATGCAACGTTTCGGTCCACATACAGACCTTCGTCAGGCACTGAAGAAACAAAGTGAATAAGGGTCAAAATGCTGGTGATACAATAATTCATTATATACATAATTATATACACAATTATACATAGTAAGTTCTGGAGACATCTAGATGGCTCTTTGTGTAGTGGAAGTCACGGTAGTTGCCACGTGTTTGTCTCTTGGGGGTAGATCTTGGCGATGTAATGGTCTCCGGAGTATCGCCAGTGTCAGCGAGTGGAGGAGGAGGTGTCGGTCAGGTATGGGGACAACATGTCCTAAATGTGTGAGACAATCCTCATAATACCAGGGAAAATGGAAATAAACAATCCTCATGTGACCGGGGGTGATGGACATGAACATATGGAAGATGATGCGTCAAAGACTTGGGGTATAGGGGTGGACGCCCCATGTATGTACATGCATATGTATCAGTAGATTAATCAACAGATAGGCATACAAAAGAATCCATAGTAAAGATTTTACAATATAATGTCCTGAGTACAAAGCATACAATAGTACAGGTAATGGGTACAGACCTAGCTAATACTGCTGAGCATAGAGTTACTTTAACTCACCGGATTGCATGGTATATGTGGAGAAGCTGAATAGATTTGCGGCGCTGTGGCCGCTATGGCGCTGGAAGAGAGATGGCGGAAGCGTCCGCTCTGGAGAAAAGCGCTGGCGTTCTGCAGCGATCGCTGGTATATATGGGAGCAGACCGGAAACCGGAAGTGACGTTCCGGTTTCAGCTATCGGTCGCTTGCGTTCCAGAGTGGAACGCGGAAGTTTATCAAGTCTCCTAAGCGATCGTGCAGGGAACGAAGCAGAAGGATAAAGAAATGAAGATGTAAGTATATGGTATGTGAAATGTAAAAGGTGTGCTGATGGGCCATGTGTCGCTAAATGAAAGGTGGAATGAGGGATATAAGTAGTTGTGATATGTACATAGAAGTAATGATTTAGCGATCGATTGAGTATTGTGGCTGTCTGTTTAAATAATTGGAAGAAATTATGCTATCATGAATCAGTGTGTCATGGATTATTTATGAGTGTGGGATGTGTATGCATGAGGTGTGGAGAGTGTAAGAGATGTAAGAAGAAAGAATGAGAGGAGAATATACCTATTGCAATGCGGTCTTCAGGAATTCAGGAAATCTGTAAGGGAATAAAATGTGATTAGTAAATGGTAATTAGAAGATGAGTCAACGCATATTCTGTATCTCATATTCTCTATTGAGACCGTTGGGGGCCATTGCGTTGAGTCGATGGATCCAGAATGCTTCTCGTCGTAGTAGTTGTTTTATCCTGTTACCGCCCCGTCTGGGCGCAGGAACATGTTCAACCACTTGAAATCTCAATTGTGAGATCTTATGTTTTGCTTGGGCGAAATGGTATGGTAAGGGTAATAAGAGCTTATTACACCGAATATCTGACTTGTGCTTGGATATGCGGTCTTTTATATGTTGGACAGTCTCTCCCACATACACAAGGCCGCAAGGGCATTTGATGACGTAAATCACAAATGAGGAGTTGCAAGTGAAATAATCTTTGATCGGATATGAAATGCCGGTTCTGGGGTGGGATATTTTATCCCCCCTCAGTACGTTGTTGCATTGAGAGCAGTTAAGACAGGGGAAGGTACCGTACTTTGGTGCTGATAGGAAACGTTGTCCCATTTTGGCTTTGAGTGAGCCCTCATCCGCTTTCACTAACCTATCTCTCAGATTGGGTAGGCGTTTGAAGCAGGGGCGAAAATGCCGTGTGAACTCAGGGATAGAGGGGTGGCTGTTAGTGAGAATTGACCAATGTTTCCGTATGCTCTTGTGTAATCTAAATATAGTGGGATGATACTGGTGGATGAAATTGATGCATGGTTCCTTCTGTTCGTCCCGTCTCACAGTGTGTTCTTGTGTCCTTAGTGTGTGTTCAGGGTATCCGCGGGTCTTAAATTGGTCACGCATCTCACGGCGACGTGTTTCTCTCTATATGGGATCGGAGACTATCCTGCGGACTCTCTGCATTTGGGAATTGGGGAGGGATCTTTTGCAGGGGATGGAGTGACAGCTGGAGTAGTGTAGGAGGCTATTTCTGTCTGTGGGTTTAGTGAATAGGTCACTTGTAAGCCTACCTGATGAGTCCTTTATGATGGTGGTATCTAGGAAATCAATTCTCTGTTGACTATGGTTAATGGTGAATTGTAACTCTGGCCATAACGAGTTCAGATAAGTGTGAAAATCGTTGAGCGTGTCTAGGGGTCCCCCCCATATGCACATTATGTCATCTATGAACCTTTTCCATAGTACAGCATGGGAATGAAAATTGACATTGGGGTAAACAAATTGTTCCTCAAAATCGGACTGTTAGCTGTTGGCATAAGGGGGGCCACATTGGAGCCCATGGCCGTTCCTCTGACTTGAAGATAAAACGTATCCTGGAACATGAAATAATTTCCACATAGGACTAAAGTAAGTAGGTCAAGGCATAAATGCTTGACCTCAGGGGGATGTTGTGATTTCTCTAGTAGTTTATTGACTGCTGACAGGCCCTTGTTATGCTGTATGCTCGTATAGAGGCTTGATACATCCCATGTTACTAGGAATGCTTCTGGTGGTATTGTGTGTAGATTGCGTATATGAAGCAGAAAATCGTTGGTATCAAGCAGAAAAGAACGGGATTGTTTAGTAAGGGGAGTGAGTATCTTCTCTACAAAGATTGCAAGTGGGGAGGGTGTGTTTAATCTTGGTGGAAAGTGTAGGGGTGGGGTCACATTGGAGCTTGTGGTAGACCTGTTCCTCTGAGAGTTGTGTCAGAATCTCATCAATATAATCCCTTCTGTCCATGGTTACTATGGCACCCCCCTTGTCGGCTGGTTTGACAATGAGTTGTTTATCATGGATGAGGGAGTTGAGTGCCTGTTGGTCTAAGTTAGTAAAATTGCTAGGGTAGTGTAGTATGCCCCTCTCCGTGTCTTTTCTGAATCGGTTGAAATCCTCTTGTACTAATGCTATAAAGTTTTCTACTGCATGGTCTTTTTTGGGGGGCATGAAAGTACTCTTAGTAGAAAGACCCAAATCTGCAGCTCGTATAAGAGCTTGTTGGGGTTCAGAGGGTGCCCAGGTATGGGTGTTCTCTGAGTTGAAATAAGTTCTGAGCCTTATGGTTCTGTAGAACCGATGTAGGTCCAACTCAAGTTGGAATGTGTCGAGTTTTTGTGTGGGACAAAAAGATAGTCCCTTCTGTAATAACCCCATTTGTGCTGGGCTCAAATTGGTAGAGGAGATATTCACTACTAGTGGGGATGGATTACCTGCGATCTGGTCGTCAGACATGCCCAAATGTTTCCATTATTTGTAGAATGTGGGGAAACGCTGTTTTAGGGTTAGTGACCATCATCAGGAGGTCGTCCGCAAATGCGGCATTTAGATGATAGGTGGTGCCTAGATTGATTCCTTGGACTCCGGGGCGTTCTCTCAGTGTTTGGAGCAGGGTTTCCATCACCAGGACAAATAGTGATGGTGATATGTGCCGTTTACTTTAATTTTGGCGCTAGGGTTGGTGTATAAAACCGACTGATGGCGCCATGCCCACGGATGGTAATTCGGAGGAGGAGGCGGTGGAGGAGGGGTGGGAGGATTTGGAGGTATAGTAGGCCTTTGAGACCTGGACCGAGGTAGGCCCCGCAATCCTCTGCGTCGGCAGTATATGACCAGCCCCAGGCTCACCCTTATTCACTTTGTTTCTTCAGTGCCTGACGAAGGTCTGTATGTAGACCGAAACGTCGCATGTTTAAATTGGATTGCCACACTAATTTTCTTGTGAAATAAAATTCACTGATTTTTCAAAACGCAAATAAGGAGTGCCAAGTTTTCTTAAGTCCAGGACCGCCTGTACTCATCTCATGGATTTAAACTTGTTCCTGACAATGTACTGACTGGCAGCATCATGAAACCGACATACAGTAGGAGCCTATTATTTGGATCATTGTTTTTAGTTGTAACATATTTTTATAATTGCAATAGTACCAGAAGAAGTGCATTTAAAGGGTAACACTTATAATTGTGTCAGCATTGTTTGCAGGTGTTACCAGTATGGGTAAGCGTTTATTATCGTCAGGTTTATTTAGTCGAGCACAAACAGTACTTTCAGGCCCCTATTTAAGACCAATCCAAGCATGGACAAATCTTCTCATCCCTAGTAAAAAAAAAACAATGGAGATACTTGTATGACACTTTAGAATTAGTACAGGTTGCAAAGTGGGTCCATAACTCACTGTTGGTTAAAAAAATTATGTTACCTGTTATGGCCTGACAATGGGTGTTAGAATAAAGAGGGAGTTGCTGCATAGCCCCCTTAAAAATGGCGTTGACATGGTGTTGAAACAAGGTATTGTTATACCATAGGCTAGTGGCTTATTTAATTAACAGCTCAGATATATCATTGACCTGTAGTGCTTTTTTTTCGTAATGTAAAGCAGTGTTACTGTACACCAAGTAATCCCTTTAATTAATCATATATTTGACAGGATGAATGTAGATATTCTACAAATCTAGACTTCTCTACTGACCAGTCATACTCTGAGGCTTTGACATTATCATAATAAGCCTACAGGCCCTAATTATCTAACAATACGCAGAGCATTAGGCAATTACTTGTACTAAGTTATACAGTGCCAATGAAAAAGTATTAAGTCGCTTACCAGGTAATATACAGTATAATGCAATGTTTATTGCTGAGCTTGTTTTTTGGCAGTCTTTTTCATCTCATTTTAATTTTCCATTGCATAAAAGCACAAAAAGTGATGACCTATCTTTACATCATTTTGTATTATACTTCACTTATTATGACTGACTATGTATTTGAATTAACTGTATGGTTGTATATTAGAGCATAGATGGTAGATATTTCTATGGGGTCATTTCAACAATTTCCTAGAAGCAACAACTTTAGAATATACTTTGGATGGCAATTATTTTTTCGAGGATATTTTAGGCCAGATTACTTTGATAGGTCGTTGTCCTCCTCTACTAAATAGAAGTTTTTGGACCTACTGATGGCAAACTCATCAAAATTGTTTATAAAATAGATTATGAAATTAAAAAGGGTATATACCATCTATAGACTTCTATGGGGCCAATTTTTTTTTTTTTTTTGGACATTTAGTTTATTTTTCATAAATCAGTAACAAGTTTCCTTTCTTTATCAAAATATAAAGGTATAAGATTCCTTAATACAATGGTGCAACTCGTAGTATATAGATGACTTGTAATAGGATTCACAAATAATCGTCGGTGAGTGAAGAAAAAAAAAAATTACAGATCTAATGTCTCACAAACAATTAGTATCCAAATAAATCATTCTAAAACATAAAGAATTGTGTGGTGCTAAATGCGGGGGACATGTTGCAAACTTTTGGCTTGCCTTTTTCTTTAATTTTGGAGACTTTTCATGGTGTTGTGCTCATTTGTGACTTTTTTGCACCTAAAACTGTCTCTCTTTAAAGTTTGCTATTGTCTAGTTTGCTGCAGTGTTTCCTGAGTTACCACCTGAATCCAGATGTAAAAGTCGCAAATTTTGGCACAAATCCTTGTCTGCCCCTGACCAGGCATAGAAATTACCTGGGGAACTTTTTGCAACTTTTGTTCGAAAAAGTTGCAAATTCACTACGGACCAAAAACCACAAGTATCATTAAAAACAAATGCTAAGATATATCTGATCAGGAGAAAAGCCAAGAAAAGTCTCAAAAAACAGACTGACGAAGCCGGACATATGGGTGTCACCTGCGCTGATTGGAGAAAGGAAAAACAGCGATCTATATGGGTAGAGTGCTGTAAAGTCATATCAATATGTGCAATAGGAATCGTATGTTTACCTTATACCACATGAATAATAGGGGAGAGGAAGAAAAAACAGGGCGACCAAATCAATAGCTCATGTGCTCTATTAGGACTGTAGTGGACTTAAAGTGTATGGGCCATATAATTATTTTTCTTGCTATGCTGTAAGTCTAGTGGAGTGTATGTATGCAGCAATGTTTTAAGTTAGCTTTTGGTTACATTTTTCCTTGCATACAATCCGTCAACCAGCTATCCCCTTCTACATGTGCTACATTTCAGTTGCTGGAATCGGGTCTGTCTACTTTCCGATGTCTGTATAGGGCTCCAGTGCCTGGCCATGCATCAAGTATGCTCCTACATCCTGTGTACACTCATTTCGGCATTCCCTTTTTTGACACTTGTATTCTTCTTCCAACTTCTGCTCGATGTCAGTGATTCCTGACTGGTTGAGGGTCTGCTTGGAAGTGTGGGCTGCGAGAGATTTCCCCAAAGTGAACCCATGGCATCATGGGAACTAATGGCAGCTCTGTGATGCTGTGTGTCCTGACATACATCACTCTTACTTTCCCCACCCCCACTTTTTGAAGATTTTACTGAGGACCTATGACAGGATAATTCAAAAATAATTCATTCAAATCACTCCCTGTGTGACAACATAGCTTTTATTTTTTTCTATTCAAAGTGACACTTAGCCCCAGCCAGTGGCTTAAAGGTTATGACTTCAAACAAAGTCTAAATTTATGGGATATACAAGCAGGGATTTTGAAGTTCGCAGCAATTTGGTGGATAACAGGAAGGAAGGAGCACCATTAGGTGCATATGAGTTTTTGATTTGGAAGCCCTGTCCTGATCCACTCCCCTACTATTCTTGTGGTATAAGGTAAACATTATATTCCTGCTGTACATATTGATGTGACTATACAGCACTCTACCCAAATGGATTGCTGTTTTTCTTTCTCTGATCAGCAAAGGTAACTTTGCGTTCCACATAAGGTTCTTTGTTTTTAAATTATTTGGATCCATGTAAAGGAAATAAGACCATGGGTCAGATACCTGCAATTTGCGCCTGAGTGTTTTTGTTGTTATTTATTAAGTGCAAAAATTACCAAACAGTTTCCTACGTCTGGTGGGGGTCTGGATTTCTTTTGCGTATTTTATGTGACTTTTTAGGTACAAAAAGGTAATGAAATCATGCATCAACATCTTTCAGCAGACTCAGTTGATGAATTTTGCACAAATCAGGAAAATCAGTGTGCCACAAGTTTAAGAAAGTCCCAAAAAATGCAAAAAGAAAAAAATATATATACATCTGCCCTCATATGTGTTGTAAATGGACTACATTTAGAATTTTGAGCAAAGAAAAATGTCAGCTCACCTAATGCAAAGAATCCATCATGTAACCACCGGTGCTCAGGAGAGGAGAGGGGGTAGATGAGAGCAATCATCCATCCTCCAAATCCGCGTCGGTGTCAGCTGGCAGCGATTTTTAGAAAAATATAGAAAAAGGTTCTCCAGTACTACAATAAAAGTAAAAATCTTCAAGTTTATTAGTTTACATTAAAAGCAGAAAAATGCTAAATTGCATGTGTGGTACACAGAACAACGCGTTTCAAACGTAGCTCTTAGTCATGGTCTAACAAATAACATATAATACCAGAGCAAGCATGTGAGGAAACGGAAATAAATTTAAGAAGAAACACCATAATAAAATCATCTTAAAATCAGGGGTAACAGGAGAGGTAGAAGTTTGTACACACCAGGGGGTATGGCATACAGGAGTACAATAATTTAACATATAAGTCAAAGCAGTTAGATTGTACACAAAAGTACTAACAGAAGTGGATATGACAAAAAATCCATAGTAGTATAAGTTAGGTTGCAATCTGTTGTGCGCATCATGAACGTACCTGGTGAGCCAGAGACCCACATTGCGCATTTTCAACCCGCCCGTCTTTTTCCCCCCTTGAGAAAGACCGGCGGTTTGAAATGCGCGTTGGGTCTTCTGTTCTCACCAGTCTACTGTGCATACCTGTATCCAGTTACATTGATAGCCCACAGATGCCACCTAACTTTACTGACAATGGTTTTTTGTCATATCCACTCTGTTATATTTCTTTTGTGAACTCGTTGGGCACATACACTCACGCGCCACTTTAGTTGAGTACACCTGTCCAACGGCTCGTTAACACGTTAATTCATCAAGCCATCATCATGGTGGCACTCATGCATTTAGCTGTAGACATGGTCAGACAATCTCCTGCAGTTCAAACCGACATCATGTATTGGGGGGAAGAAGTGATTTTATGCCTTTTAGAACGTGGCGTGGTTGTGTGTTCCAGAAGGCTGGTCTGAGTATTTCAAACTGCTTGATCTACTGTGATTTTACGCAAACCCATACCATCTCTAGGGTTTTACAGAGAATGGTCCAAAAAAAAACATCCGTGAGGCGGCAGTTCTGTTGGGGCGGAAATGCCTGTTGATGCCTAAGGGTCAGAGGAGAATGGGCAGAACTGGGTTCGAGCTGATAGAAGGCAAGCCATGACTCAATCACCACCTTACCAAACCAAGGTTAGCAGAAGAGCATCTCTGAACGCACAGTACGTCGGAACTTTGAGGCAGATGGGCTAACAGCATGCAAGATAACCACACCTGGTCTCACTCCTTTCAGCTAAGAACACACACTGAGCTACAATTTGTAACAAGTCACTCGAATTGGACAGTAGAAGTTGGAAAACGTTGCCTGTCTGAATGAGTCCTCGATTTCTCTGCTCGCATTCGGATTGTAGGGTCAGAATTTGGCGCAACAACATGAAAGCATGGATCCATCCTGCCTTGTATCAACGTTGTTCAGGCTGGTGTGGTGGTGTCATGGGTGGTGGGGATTGTTACCAATTGACATCGTGGCGATGCTACCAGTATTGTTGCTGACCTGTCCATCCCTTTATGACCAAATGTCCCCATCTGAGCTATTTTTCAGCAGAAATGTCGCCATGTCATAAAGCTGAATCATCTCAGACGGGTTTCTTGCACTGACAATGAGTTCACGGTAGATTCGCATCATGGATGTTCAGCCGACAAATCTGCGGCAACTGTTGTGAGGCCATCATGTCATATGGACCAAAATCTCTGAGGAATGCTTTCAGCACTTGTTGAATCTATGCCACGAAGAATTGAGGCAGTTCTGAAGGCAAAAGGGGGTCCAACCCGTTACTAGCATGGTGTACCTAATAAAGTGGTCGGTGAGTGAATAATGCTGTTGCAATTTACACAATCTAACTGCTTTGCCCTATATGTTAAATTATTGTACTCCTGTATGCCATACCCCCTGGTGTGTACAAACTTCTACCTCTCCTGTTACCCCTGATTTTAAGATGATTTTATTATGGTGTGTTAAAAATTAAGTAATAAAGTTGTTTCTTCTTAAATTTATTTCTGTTTCCTCACGTGCTTGTTCTGGTATTATATACTTATATATGTGAGGTGGACTTTAAGTTCCCTGGCAGACACCTTTGTACACGGGTATAGGTTTGTTCCTACCTCTAATACATTGACACTGTGTTGTGTGTTCTCTAGTTCTAACTAATAACATAGTACTCAGAGTTTAAATAGTCACATAAAAATCTGACGTGGCGGGGCAAGCACTTGGCACACCCAAGGGGGGGAGGAGCAGTAATCTACACAGCTGTGCAAGAAAACTATCCACACAATAACTAAAGAACAAATACAGGTAAGTGCATATCACAGAAATACATTGAATTCAGTATAAACTGCACTAAGTAAAAGTATTAGTAAACATGTATAACAAAAAACACATATGAGAGATGATTGGATTCAATAGAGATATAGCAGGTCCGTGCGATTGTTCATGCCCCTAGGATGTCGGGTATCCAGACCTTAGATCCAGTACGCCTCTCTGTTACGAAGCTTGTGTGTCCATTCTCCCCCTCTGAAAGGCTTCTCAATAATGGTAATTTTTAAAGATCCTTTAGACAGACTTGAGATCTTGCTAACAACTTTCATTGATCCACTCTTGCATCTGAGATCTGCTCTCCTATTTGTACCTTGACTAATCTTATGGTGCTACCAACATAATGTAATTTGCAGAGATTGCATTCCGCTAAATAGTCGGCATATTTGGTGTACCAGTTGGTGAAGGAGTCTATTTTGTATATTCTATTGTTTGACAGTGCCTGAAATTCCTTGGTTTTAGTAATATATTTGCATAAATTGCACCTCACTCCACCACACTTGTATCATCCTATTAATCCAAGCCAATTAATGCTCTTAGTGGTTGGAGTCATATACAGAGAGAGAGAAATACGATTACCAATTGTGCACGCCCTTTTAGCTTCGAATTTACAACCTGGTTGTAATGTATCCTTTAATTTGTCATCAACCATTAACATTGGCAAAAACTATTTTATGATATTCACTATATCCTCAAAATCTGTACTAAAAGCTGTAGAAAAGACTATTTGTTTCAGATTCTCTGTGGGTACTTTTTAGGGGCTAAGAGAGAGTCTCTACTTTTTTCTTTAACAGCATTCTTGGCTTTAACTATGCATGATCGGGAATACCCTCTATCACTCAACCTTTTAGTTACTTTGATGCATTCCTGTTTGAAATCAACATTAGTACTACAATTCCTACGTGCCCTCACTGGTAAATTCTTTGTCACATGTTTAGGGTGACAACTAGAGTACTGAATTGCCACTCACCAATATTTTGTATGTATTAGTACATACCTTTTTAGAAGAGACATCACTCGTAAGGACAAGGTCAAGGAAGGGTATGGACTTCCTCTGCACCACATAAGTGAACTGTAAATTAAGATCATTATTGTTCAAATAAGAAACAAAATTATGAACCCCATCCTCCATACCTGACCATATGTACAGGGTATAATCAATATATCTACCGTACCAATAAATGTACAGTGAAAACGGATTATTTGGACTATAAAGATAAGTCTCCTCATACGACAATACATATAGGTTCACCAATAAGGGGGAGAAACATGCCCCCATTGGACACCCCTGGAGTTGTAGCCATGTCCCTTAGAAACCAGAAAGCTTCCTCGGATACGACCACGTCACACTCTGGCAGTGGTGGCCTAACTTGTGCTATAGAGTCTTGCCTGACCACCAGGATTCAGCGATCATTATCACGGGATGGTTGTGTGACATGTAGTAACTCTCGGACATTTTATATACAATAACCTTTTGTTTCTTTGTGCACTCAATCCATCAGATGTGGCCGTTTCCGAGGAAGCTATCTCGTTTCTAAGGGACAACATGGCTACATTTATGAGAAATTATCTTCACACAGGAACATTTATTTTAATAACATCTAATTGAAGAAATGTTTACATATGGCAGATTAATGAAACTGAATGTAAGTACCCAGATGAGAATACCCCTTTAAGTGGGGCTGAAGAGCTAGGATGGCTTTATTGTGGTGTATACTCGTATATAGAGATATGATATCACATGAAACCCACATGTACTTCTTGTCCCATTCTGCCTTGTCCATATTTGCCAACTCTTCCTTAGTGTCCCTGAGAAAACCAGGCATTGAGCACACAAGTAAGCATCTGAACTGAGACGATCATCCAAGGAATCGATGCCTGAAATGATAGGACGTAAAGGAGGGGGAAAGGCATCTTTATGCACCTTGGGTAGTGCATAAAAAATAGGTATTTGTGAATGTTTAGGTAACAAATATGACACCTTCTTTGTAAGTACATGTAAATTATTACCCCATCTTAACCCCGGCTTTTTACGGCAGTCATTAAGGGTACTTCTTCTGACGCGATGCCTTTCTACGCCGGCATGTCAGAAGAAGATTTTGGGACATTGGGTTAGGTTGGTGCCGGTGTTGGGCTGTGATATCACAGCCCAGACCTGGCACTTTCACCCGGGATCGGAAAAACTCAGATCCCGGGAATTTAGCATGACTGCGGCGTGTCAGTGTCCACAAAGTGGATCAAACTCCCCCTCCCCCCCGGTGTGCTTACCGGGGGATCCGATCCCTCCTGCTACAGCCCTGGGTTCCGACGAGTGACTCGAGGCTGTCGGCTCCTCTCTGTGCCGGGTTCCGCCTCCTGGCAGGACCCGGCTGAATGTAACTGAGCATGCTCAGTTACTTACACTATACACTGCAATGCAGCCAAGAAGTAGAAAATGAGAAAAAGTTAAAAAAATAAAGATTTAGTAATTTTATAATATCATTAAATAAATAAATAAATAAATAAATAAAATAAAAGTCCCATAATCTCTACAGTTACACATAAAATACAAATAAAGTATATAAAACACAAAAACACGTACATATTTGGTATCACCGCGTCCGTATCAATCTGTACAATAAATCTAAACAATATTGAACCCGCTCGGTGAACTATGTAAAAAAAAACTCGAAAAACTTCCTGTAATATACAATTTTTCATCAAACTCCATCACTAAAAATGTTCTAAAAAGTGATCAAAAAAAGTTATGTTCTCTAATATGATACGACTGAAAAGAACAACTCTTTTCGCAAAAAAATAAGCCCTCAACCAGATCTGACAACAGAAAAATACAGAAGTTATGGCCCTAAAAATTTGTCAATAGTAAAAACAATGCGATTTTCTCCAATATTGGTTTTGCTCAGTAAAATTGAGCAAAGATAAGAAAAACTATATAAATGAGGTATCACCACAGCCGTAGCGATCCAGAGAATAAAGATAAAATATTATTTTTACATTACGCGAAGCAGGGGAAAAAAAATGCTAAAAATCCAAAATAAAAATTGATGATTTTGTTTGTGTCACCCTTGAAATAGTTAATAAAATCTCCTGAATAAGCTATAGACCCCCAAAATGAATTATTTATACATTGTATCTCATCCTGTAAATAATAATCCCTCATATGTTCTCATTACCAAAAAAAAAAATGTACAAGTCGTACATAGTGACAATACAAATCTGCTGTGAATGGCGCCTCCATTCATTCTATACTCTGCCGTGCACACATACAGCAGTTTACCACAACATATGGGGTATCAGTACACTCAGGAGGAATTGGGAATCAAACATTGCAGTGCGTTTCATCATTTAATTTATTCTGAGTGACAATACAAATCTGCTGTGAATGGCGCCTCCATTCATTCTATACTCTGCCGTGCACACATACAGCAGTTTACCACAACATATGGGGTATCAGTACACTCGGGAGGAATTGGGAATCAAACATTGCAGTGCGTTTCATCATTTAATTTATTCTGTCAGTTTTGGCCGAAATGAATGTACAGGCGGTCCCCTACTTAAGAACACTCGACTTACATACGAACCTTAGTTACAAACGGACCACTGGTTATTGGTAATTTATTGTACTTTAGTCCTAGGCTACAATAATCAGCTGTAACAGTTATCACAGGTGTCTATATTGAAGATTTATTGTTAATCCCGGTTCTTATTGCAACCCAACATTTTTCAAATCCAATTGTCACAGAGACCAAAAAAGTTCTGCTGGGATCACAATGATAAAATATACAGTTCCGACTTACATACAAATTCAACTTAAGAGCAAACCTACAGACCCTATCTTGTATGTAACCCGGGGACTGCCTGTATTTAAAAAAAAAATCTAAAGTTTCTAAATCGCAGGTCCATATTGTTTTAACCCATGTGAAACACTTAAAGGGTTAATAGACTTAATAGAAGTTGTTTTACATACATTTTGGGGTGAAGTTTCTATAGTGGGGTAATTTATGGGGTTTTACTATTATTTTGGCCTTTCAAAGTCACTTGGAATCTGAGTTGTCCCTTAAAATGTGAGTTTTGGCAATTTTCATGAAAATGAGAAAAATCGCACCTAAAGTTCTGCGCCTCATAACATCCTAGAAAAATGAGAGGACGCATAAAATATAATCTCACATAAAGAAGACATCGTAAATGTATTCCAACCTTTTTGGGTAGTTTTCTTCCTTCTGTACACATAACATTTTAAACTTGGAAAATGAAATTTTTATACAAACTTTTGCCAAATTTTTTCACTTTTTTTTCAGAATGAAATGCAAAACTGTATCACTAAATTTTCTAAGTATCATGAATGCAATTTCATGAAAACATCTCAAACCACCTGGCTATGGTTAAAGCGTTTCCAAGTTATAACCACTATCGTGAGACACGTCGAGATTTGAAAACGAGCTGAAAAACTATTGTCGTAATAATAATCTTGTATTTATATTTCGATGATTTAGTAAGGGTCCAGAGATAAGCCTTATAACAGTAGTTCCGCAAGTCATTGGCACAAATCTCCTTTTCAATCCAACACCACTGTCTAGTCTACCACCGGAACCACCCTAGTATCCGCTGATCTCAACAGTTATATATGGCTTCGTTTCAGTGCAAAAAATTCATTTTTGGATAATTGAACAGCAACGTACATTTCTGTTGTATAATTCCTAAGTTCTTTCTCCTCACCAAAATTGGGAATTTATCCATGATATTGAGTTTTACATTTAGCCACCCCATTTTTTAAGGATAAAATGAGGGGTTGGTAATTTTGCTGGTTGTGATGTCAGATGTATCATAACTACGGGTTTTCTTTGACAGACTGATCTCACTTGTTCCTGTAGCAATATATCGCATGCTGATCCTGAAAGTTGAGACCTTCATATTGAGTTGTAATAAGTTTTGTGCATGTTAAGGTATACTGGATTTTTGTCCTGAAAAAAAGTCTCCTCAATTAAGTTTCGCCATAAATTTATTAACGTCCAGTATGGTTTATAGTATGTAGTAGAACCAAAATTTAAAAACCTTTTTGTACAAACATAGATCATTTTTTCGATTTTTTCTGCTTTTAACTATATAAGTAAAGAAGAACTTAAAAAAGTTGAAAGAATCGATCACTCAACTGTTATCTTTTTATGTGGCTGTGCTTTACAATTTGAATGATATATTAGCTCATATGAAATCTATTCTTTATATTAGAGTCAATTGCACGATAAGCAATTTCAGGTTCTGCATATACATACTAACAATGAAGTACCATTTGGTGTCTCCTAGGCAGTAAACTTATTTTTTTATGTAATTTTGGTTTAAAGGTTTTCTGCTCTAAGATGTTAACACTATGCTTACTATAAAAGGTTGTACATTTCGGATTAAGAAATATTATTGTGGATACTGAAAAGTTATTAACATTTCTAATATACTGTCTGTATCAATTACTCCTCAGTTTTTTGAAATTTCTAGTCATTTGATTGGAAGCTCAGTATTTACATCCCAGATGGATAAAATCTTGTTATGATAGAAGTGTGCCGCTCTGATGACTCTGAGACTACAAACCCTATACACTGTATGTAGCATCACGTACATTGGGCAGATTTTACCACTTGAAGCTGGCATTAAATTTCTTTAACCAAAAACCACCTTAAGGACGCCCGTTTTTTCGCCTCATTGCTGCTCTCCAACTTCAAAATTCCATAACTGTTTCATTTTCCGTGTACAGACAGTGTTAGGTCTTATTTTGGGTGCGTAACAATGGTTACTTTCCCGTAATGTTATTTATTTTAACATGCCGGTACTGCGAAGCTGAAAAAACATTCCAAATGTGGAAAAATTGACAAAAAAGAAAAACCAACCGCACGTGCGTCACGGTTCTTGTGGGCTCAGTTTTTACGGACTTTCACTTTCTCGCTCAATAACACGCCTACTTTTATTCTTTGTCGTGCGATCAGCGTGAGGCCAAGTTTATATCAGGTTTTATTGTGTTTGGTTAAATACGTTTCAAAAATTAAACGAATGTGTACAAAAAAGAAAAAAATTTTTTTGCCATGTTCTTACGCACTAATTTTTCATACTTTGGGCGCACGAAATTGTGGGGGTCATTTTTTCGAAATGTAAGCACGTTTTCATTGCTGAGCCGTTTTGGTCCCTTTGCGCATTTGATCAGTTTCTTTTTGTTCATTTTTTAAGGCTTTAGTAAAAAGTTTTAAGTCCATTCGGACATTGGGCGCCATTTTCACCCCCCCCGCTCGGATTCATCCGCTGTCCTTAAACCGTTTTTATATTTTGATAATCGGGCATTTTGGGACGCGGCGATACCTAATAGATCTGTTGATTTTTACTTGTTGTTATGTTTTATATCCGTTCAGGTGAAAAGGGGGGGATTTGACAACTTTTTTAATATTTTTAAGTGGTTTTTCTATTTGTTAAACGTTTTTTTTTTTTCTTGTTTTTTTCCCCACTAATCTTTCGACCATCTGAGGTTACATACACCCTATGATGTCAGATCGCAGCTACATATACTGCAATCCTTCGGTATTGCTAGTGGCCATTTTTTGACAGCCCATTGCATTAAAGGCACTGGCTCAGTACGAATAGTGGCAGCTGCAGACATACCTCGTTGTCAAGAGAAGACACGAGGCACCCATGGCAACTGATGCCACCCCCGCCTATGAACGTTTCTGGAGGGCGTGGCCGATCAAAAAAAAAAGGCTGCGCCCACGGCGCCTCCGTCTTTTTAAAACGCACGCCTGCGACCTTTGCAGGCGGCCTTAGGGTGTTAATAGCCGCGATCCTTGCAAGCACCGACCCGCGATTATAGCGGTGGGGGGTTTATGCAATTTTGCAAAACCCCCACCTGTTGTATGAAGATGACTAGCCGTGAGCCCCTTCATACACTCCTTATAACTCTCGCCGTTAAAGCTACGGCGGCCGACGTAGGAAGTTAAGATAACAGACAGCAAGATCGACAAATCACTGAACTTAATCGTGCAATCTTTACCTTAACCATTCCTTTGTATAAAAATATTCCTCACATGAGATTCAAGCTCTTCAGACTCAGCTTAATTCCAACTGTATTTTTATTGAAATTTTTTTTTAATACAATAGCATAAGACATGTAACGATTTAGATTGTCATTTAAACAAGGTCTCTGTAGTACATTACATCGATGTCAGAGGAACATATAATAGAGCATTAGCATTGTGCAATCTACTTCTCTAATCTCTATATCCCCTCTGGGGGTTGGGGGGGGGGCTAGAAGCAATTGGCTCAGCCTGCGACCTAACATAAGAAATATAATAAACTTTAGAACCCCTGAATAGCTGAAACCTTCCTTCAGGTGAAACATTAGACTTATAATCACAAGACAGGGGGACAAACATTAGGGAAAGTAATACAGGTCTCGGATCTCACTATTGCCGCTTGGAGGGGGGGGGGAGTGGACACGCCAATGAGAAAGGCTAACTTAAACCTGGGATGTGTTGGACCAGTACTCATCCCAGGGAGCCCAAAACAAATCGAATTTGTCAACTCTATTCTGTAAAATAGCCGTCAGGTGCTCCATTGTTCTCACTTCTTTAATATGCGTAATTAAATCGAGCCGTGATGGCGGGGCAGCTTGTTTCCATTTGGCAGCAATGAGACATCTTGCCGCTACCGCCGCCCTCGTCCTTTTTTGGCTCTCCCGGCTCCCCCTGCTGCCACCCTGCGACGTCCAACAGTCGACTTCTTTCCCCGCTCCTCTGCCTGACGCGCAAGCTGACACTCTCTGCTACACACGGCTTACAAGTGTGATTGGCTACATCATTGTTGTTTGCGTTTCCCTGTCATTGCTACTCCTCCTCAACGGTGTCAGTATGCACAACCTGCCTACTGCACGAAGCAGAGGATGTCTGCCCCATCTTGACTGATTTCTGTCCTCAAACACTTCATCCTCACTGAATAGTGGCCTAGTAGCTCTCTGGTGGAGGTAATGACAGGACAGAGGCTGGTTAAGGACAGGTGAGGACCGTTGACCTGTTCCTGGCCATGCCAACTAATTGTTTATGACAATCCCACGGACTCTTGGCTGGGGGTTTCAGATGTTATATTTGAGAAATTGTTTACTTAGTCAACCAATCAACAACCTTTGGGTTGTTGATGAACACACTGCCGCAAGATGACAACATCAGTTCTGGCCTCACAGAGTCACCCCTGCTGCGACGTCTCCTTACTGTGAAGCAACCTCTCCTGCTCCACCTGCACCTTGCTGTCTGAAATATTGGTTATCACTTGTGCATTTGACACTTATTTGTTGCTCTCAACTTTAGCCACAAAAAAGTATTGGAATTTTTTATTATACAAAATCCACAACGGACATCCTTTAATTAGAGAGAAATCACTCTAATAAAGTATGTGAATTTGACTCTTATTTGTTGCTCTGAAAGTTAGCAACAAAAAGTATTGGAATTTGCATTATACAGATACCCCACAATGGACACTCTGTAGCTGGAGCGAAAATCAATCTATAAAGTATGTGAATTTGACACTTATTTGTTGCTCTGAACTTAAGCACAAAAAGTATTGGAATTTGCGTTATGCAGATGCCCCACAACACAACGATGCCCGTAATTGGAGTGAAAATCACTCTATAAAGTTTGTGAATCTGACTTATTTGTTGCTCTGATCTTTAGCAACAAAAAGTATTAGAATTTGCGTTATACAGATACCCCTCAATACAACCTATATTAGAGCGAAAATCACTCTATAAAGTACGTGAATTTGACACTTATTTGTTGATGTGAACTTTAGCAATAAAAGTATTAGAATTTGCAATATACAGATACCCCACATGCTCACCCTGGAGGGAGCAGAAATCACTCTATAAACTAGTAGATGTGACACGTATTTCTTGCTATCAACTTTAGCAACAAAAAAATATTGTAGTTTGCATTATACAGATGCCCCAAAATGCTACCTGAGAGTGGTACACAATAACTACAGCAGCACGTGGATATGAAACAGATTTCTTCCTATGGATTCATAACTAAAAAGAACTGCTATTTGGGGTATACAGATCCACCTAATTGCACACCCTGGGATTGGAGCAAAAATCGTACAGCATAGTACGCTAACAGCAGCTAGACGCAACAGACACCACTGCATGTGAAGTCCCAGACATCACATAACCTGCGGGCGCTAATTGGCTTACAGGTCTGCAGATGTCATCGAGGCTGTTCCTTTCTCCTTCCCAGAGTTTTCTGCCCCATATAACACGTGTTATAACACATTACAAAAAAAACTTTGTTCCCACGAATCAGTGTAAACTTTCTGTGAAATTCGTATGGAATTCCACTTCGTTCGAATTGATTCGCCCATCTCTAGCTTCTTATATAAGGTGTTTTAATAAAATTTGACTCACGTAGAGTTAGAGGAGGCATAGTAACTTGTATTCCCAGGTATTGGATAGTATTTGTTCCCAATCAAAGGGTTTTTTCTTTTGCAGGAAGAATAGGGGTTCAGAGTCTATAATACACAGGCAGTCCCCGGGTTACATACAAGATAGGGTCTGGAGTTGTTCTTAAGTTGAATTGTAGTAAGTCGAAACTGTATATTTATAATGAAGTTCTAGAAAAAAAATTTTCTTTGCCCCAGTGACAATTGGAGTTTCAAATTTTTGGTAGTAATTGGACCAAAATTATCAATAAAGCTTCATTACAGACATCTTACAGCTAATCATTGCAGTCTGGACTATAGTAAACATCCAGAGAGCTTCACCAGAGTCACAGTGGCAGAGGGGTCCTTCTGTAACTATGGGTTGTCTGTAAGTCGGGTGTCCTTAAGTAGGGGACCGCCTGTATTGGAAAGGCTTGGGTTTTTTGTAGTGTTGAGATTATAGTAAGAGATGTTTCCAGAGGCCTGTAGTATGGTCAATTACCATTTCTAGTGATTCCTCAGGGCTGTGAAGAGAGGTGATGTGACCCGCATACAATGATATGACATGGTCTGTGTATAACTTGTACACCTTGTTTTGTGGGAGAGTGCTGTATAGCATTGGCTAGAGGTTTTATTGATAAATAAAATATAGTGGGGACAGGGGCCACCTTGGCATGTGCCATTGGTTATGTCCCGAAGCAGGGCTGGTACCCCGCGGCCTTTTGGCTCTCCCGGCTCACCCTGCTGACTCACAGTAGCGACTTCTTTCCCGCTCCTCTGCCTGACGCGCAAGCTGACACTCTCTGCTACACACGGCTTACAAGTGTGATTGGCTACATCATTGTTGTTTGCGTTTCCCTGTCATTGCTACTCTCCTCAACGGTGTCAGTATGCACAACCTGCCTACTGCACGAAGCAGAGGATGTCTGCCCCATCTCTTGACTGATTTCTGTCCTCAAACACTTCATCCTCACTGAATAGTGGCCTAGTAGCTCTCTGGTGGAGGTAAATGAACAGGACAGAGGCTGGTTAAGGACAGGTGAGGACCGTTGACCTGTTCCTGGGCCATGCCAACTAATTGTTTATGACAATCCCACGGACTCTTGGCTGGGGTTGTCAGATGTTATATTTGAGAAATTGTTTGACTTAGTCAACCAATCAACAACCTTTGGGTTGTTGATGAACACACTGCCGCAAGATGACAACATCAGTTCTGGCCTCACAGAGTCACCCCTGCTGCGACGTCTCCTTACTGTGAAGCAACCTCTGCCTGCTCCACCTGCCACCTTGCTGTCTGAAATAGTGGTTAATCAACTATGTGCATTTGACACTTATTTGTTGCTCTCAACTTTAGCAACAAAAAAGTATTGGAATTTTTATTATACAGAAATTCCACAACGGACATCCTTTAATTAGAGAGAAAATCACTCTATAAAGTATGTGAATTTGACTCTTATTTGTTGCTCTGAAAGTTAGCAACAAAAAGTATTGGAATTTGCATTATACAGATACCCCACAATGGACACTCTGTAGCTGGAGCGAAAATCAATCTATAAAGTATGTGAATTTGACACTTATTTGTTGCTCTGAACTTTAGCAACAAAAAGTATTGGAATTTGCGTTATGCAGATGCCCCACAACGAATGCCCAGTAATTGGAGTGAAAATCACTCTATAAAGTTTGTGAATCTGACACTTATTTGTTGCTCTGATCTTTAGCAACAAAAAGTATTAGAATTTGCGTTATACAGATACCCCTCAATGGACACCCTATAATTAGAGCGAAAATCACTCTATAAAGTACGTGAATTTGACACTTATTTGTTGATGTGAACTTTAGCAATAAAAGTATTAGAATTTGCAATATACAGATACCCCACAATGCTCACCCTGGGAGAGGAGCAGAAATCACTCTATAAACTAGGTAGATGTGACACGTATTTCTTGCTATCAACTTTAGCAACAAAAAAAATATTGTAGTTTGCATTATACAGATGCCCCAAAATGCATACCCTGAGAGTGGTCCACAAATCACTACAGCAGCAGCATGGATATGAAACAGATTTCTTCCTAATGGATTCAGTAACTAAAAAGAACTGCTATTTGGGGTATACAGATCCACCTAAATGCACACCCTGGGATTGGAGCAAAAATCGTACAGCATAGTACGCTAACAGCAGCTAGACGCAACAGACACCACATGCAGTGTGAAGTCCCGAGACATCACATAAGCCTGCCGGTCGCTAATTGGCTTACAGGTCTGCAGATGTCATCGAGGCTGTTCCTTTCTCCTTCCCAGAGTTTTCTGCCCCATATAACACGTGTTATAACACATATAACAAAAAAAACTTTGTTCCCACGAATCAGTGTAAACTTTCTGTGAAATTCGTATGGAATTCCACTTCGTTCGAATTGATTCGCCCATCTCTAGCTTCTTTATATAAGGTGTTTAATAAAAATTTGACTCACGTAGAGTTTAGAGGAGGCATAAGTAACTTGTATTCCCAGGTATTGGATAGTATTTGTTCTCCAATCAAAGGGGTTTTTCTTTTGCAGGAAGAATAGGGGTTCAGAGTCTATAAATACAGGCAGTCCCCGGGTTACATACAAGATAGGGTCTGGAGGTTTGTTCTTAAGTTGAATTTGTATGTAAGTCGAAACTGTATATTTTATAATGGAAGTTCTAGAAAAAAAATTTTCTTTTGCCCCAGTGACAATTGGAGTTTCAAAATTTTTGGTGTAATTGGACCAAGAATTATCAATAAAGCTTCATTACAGACATCTTACAGCTAATCATTGCAGTCTGGGACTATAGTAAAGCATCCAGAGAGCTTCACCAGAGGTCACAGTGGGCAGAGGGGTCCGTCTGTAACTATGGGTTGTCTGTAAGTCGGGTGTCCTTAAGTAGGGGACCGCCTGTAGTGGAAAGGCTTGGGTTTTTGTAGTGTTGAGATTATAGTAAGAGATGTTTCCAGAGGCCTGTAGTATGGTCATTACCATTTCTAGTGATTCCTCAGGGCTGGTGAGAGAGAGGATGATGTGACCCGCATACAATGATATGACATGGTCTGTGTTACTAACTTGTACACCTTGTTTTGTGGGAGAGTGCTGTATAGCATTGGCTAGAGGTTTTAGTGATAAATTAAATATTAGTGGGGACAGGGGCAACCTTGGCATGTGCCATTGGTTATGTCAAATGGATCCAACAAAGTACCGTTAGTGTACACCCTCGCTAACGAGGCTGAGTATAGATTTTTTACTGCTTTAATGAAGCCCCCCCCCGAAGCCCATCTGGGAGAGGGTCGAGAAGGCATGTGACCAATGTATACATTTAAATGCCTTCTCTGTGTCTCAGGCTAGCAAAATAGAAGGTAATCTCTTTTGTTCTAAAAAGTTAACCAAGTCAATAACTTTCCTGGTGTTATCTGAGGCTTGTCTATTTCTTATGAAGCCCACCTGATTTTCACTAGGGCAGGATTTTCAAAAGGCGGGAGGCTAGAATTTTTGCATAGACCTTAGTATCTATATTAAGGAGATTGGCCTGAAGTTTTGGGGGTAATCTGGTGCTTTCCCAGGTTTTGGTATAGTAACAATCAAGTTCTCTTGGTTTTCTCTTGGGAAAGAGTTCAAGGCCATCATACAATTGAAAGGATTGGTCAAATGGTGGGCCACTATAGTGAAGTGTACTTTATAATATTGTCCAATGAACCCGTCAGGACCTGGGCCTTTATGTGATAGGGTTTCTTTAATGTGTCACTTCCTCTAGGCAGATTGGTTGGTTAAGGTGCTCTTTTTCAGAGTCTGATAGGGCCCTAATATGGAGCCCCTCCAGAAACAAGTTGATCTTTTGTTGAGAAGGTTGATCGGTGAAAGGGTCTTTCTTCAGATTGTACAAAGTCTCATAGTACTCTATAAATCTATGAGCAATATCCCCCTGGGTCAACAATTTGCCCTTTTTGTCAGCTGTATATAGAAATGGTATTTTTGCCCTGAGCTCTTTGTTTTTAAATCTGTTAGCCAGGATTTTACATGCCTTATTCTCCTGGACATAATATAAAGCTTGAGTCGTTTCTCATATACACAGTTATTTCTTGGCTGCAGAGAGCCTGTAGGGTGTTGTAGAATGCTGTGCCATGCTTAAATATGCATAGGGAGCATGGTTTGGTCTTCAAACAATGCTGTGTTTTAGTATGACACACACATGACAGCCGCCACTCTTAGAATCCAACAAAGTACCATCTTCTGGAAATTTAAAGGGCCAGTGCACCGCTAATTGGTGCACTGGCTGATCAATTCCCCTTTAAAAACCCTGCACCTGCCTTACACTCTTGCCGGATCTTTGTGCCTCACAGCCTGAGAGAAAGCTATTCTGCGATTTGCCTGCGATTCCTGCGTTCCTGTGTCTTCTGCGTTCCTGTGTCTCCAGTGTTACCTGACCTCCTCTGTGTTCCTGGGTTACCTGAGCTCCTCCATGTTCCCGTGTACCAGTGTTCCTCTGAGTTGCTGTCCTGTGTGCTGTGTTCCTGTACCCTTCTGCTTGGACCTCCTGTTGCTGACTCTGGACCGAACTCTGACGTTGCACCTCTGACGCCTGCCCTGACCTTGTGCCTGGACTTCTACCACGAAATTGTTTGCCGTCTCTGTACTTCTACCTTGGCCGCCACTGCAGACAAGTCACGCCTGAGGAACGACCTAGTGGTACCAAGGGCTCTGGTGCAAACCGGGTACCACTTAGACTCCGGTCCCAGGTAGTGGCTTACGTCATCGTCTGCAGTGGTCCAGAGGATCCACACCTGCAAGCCTGACAGTGGCACAATGATAAGAGTGTGGAGGTGGCGGCAGCAACAGGAGCCCACAGGTGTCAGCAACATGGTGGTAGCAACAGGGAAAGCCACAGGGTGGCACAATGATATAGTGTGGAAGTAGCAGTAGCAGCAGATCGGAGACGCCACATCCATTATACATTACAGTTTTCCTGAAAAAATCAGGCCTTTGACAAAATAGAACTCCAAAGGTGGCACCAGCAGCATGAGGTCAGAGGTGTAGAGGTGGCGGCAACATGGTAGACCACAGAGTGGCACAATAATATATTGTGAAGGTGGCATCAACAGGAGCCCACAGGTGGCAGGAACATGGAAAGCCACAGAGTGGTCCAATGACAGAGTGTGGAGGTGGCGGCAGCAGCAGCAGCATCCACAACGGCAACAGGAGGCCGCAAAGTGGCACAATGATAAGAGTGTGGAGGTGGCGGCAGCAGCAGGAGCCCACAGGTGTCAGCAGCATGGTGGCAGAAACAGGGAAAGCCACAGGGTGACACAATGATAAAGTGTGGATGGGGCATCAGTAGCAGCAGATTGGAAACACCACATCCATTATACATTACAGTTTTCCTGAAAAAATCAGGCCTTTGACAAAAAAGAACTCCAAAGGTGGCACCAGCAGCAGCAGCATAAGGTCAGAGGTGTGGAGGTGGCGGCAACATGGTAGGTCACAGAGTGGCACAATGATATAATGATAAGGTGGCATCAGTAGCAGCAGGAGCCCGCAGGGTGTTACAATGATAGAGTCTGGAGGTGGCGGCAGCAGGAGCCCATATAGCCAACAACAGAGGAGGCCATATTGTGGCGCAATGACGACGATTGAAATGAATTAGAAGTTGAAATTTTCCATTTTAATTTGTAGATTAGATATGCCACATCCATAATACGTTACAGTTTTCTTGAATATATAAGGCATTTGACATTAAAAAAAAAGGTGGCACCGACAGCAGCAGCATGAGGTCAGAGGTGTGGAGGTGGCGACAACATGGTAGGTCACAGAGTGGCACAATGATATAGTGTGGAGGTGGCATCAGTAGCAGCAGCAGCCTGCAGAGTGGCACAATGATATAGTGTGAAGGTGGCATCAGTCGCAGCAGCAGCAGGAACCCGCAGAGTGGCTCAATGATATAGTGTGAAGGCGGCATCAGCAGTAGCAGCAGCCCGCAGAGTGGCACAATGATATAGTGTAAAAGTGGCATCAGTAGCAGCAGGAGTCCGCAGAGTGGCACAATGATATAGTATGAAGGTGGCATCAGTAGCGGCAGCAGCAGGAGCCGGCCGGGTGGCACAATGATATAGTGTGAAGGTGGCATCAGTAGCAGCAGGAGCCCGCAGATTGGCACAATGATATTGTGTGTTGGTGGCATCAATAGCAGTATCAGCAGCAGGAGCCCAAACAATGATATAGTGTGAAGGGGGCAGCAGCAGCAGGAATCCGCCGAGTTTCACAATGATATAGTGTGAAGGTGGCATGGGTAGCAGCAGCAGGAGCCCGCAGAGTGGCACAATGATATTGTGTGTTGGTGGCATCAGTAGCAGCAGCAGCAGGAGCCTGCAGAGTGGCACCATGATATAGTGTGGAGGTGACAATTCCAGTCCCTGGTAAAGGTGGTAGGAGGCTTTGGTGAGTTGAAATCCTGGCCGATCCAAGCCTGATTCATCTTGACAAAGGTCAGTCTCTCCAGATTACAGGTGGACAAGCGGGTTCTCCTTGGGGTAACGATGGCCTGAACTCCGTCGCACTGAACTCCCGCTCTGATGCCACACTACTGGTCGGTCAGGACAGCTTTTCCACTGCAAACTCCGCAAGTTGCGGCCACGCATCAAGTTTGGCTTCCCAGTAGTCCATGGGACTGCAAAAGTGCTGTCTAAGTAGGCCACCACCTGCTGGTGCAAGGTCTGCTCCATGTACTGCTGCTGCTGGTAGTGGCTATCCTCCTCACAAGGCGGGTGAAGGAAGTTGCTCAAAAAGGAATCCAGACTTAAGCTGCTGCTGATGGAGCTGCTACTGCTTCTACCCCCCCAGCTCCCCACAGCAGCCTCGGCAGTAGTACGCGAGCGATGATTCCCAGGAATCCCCTGATCAGACCGGATGGACAATGTCGCACATAGGCAGTGGCAAACAGTGTGCACAGTATTTCTCTATAGTATGCCAGTTGTTTCCCCCTCTCAGCAGCTGGAAAAAAGTCACCCATTTTTGACCGGTAGCGAGGGTCCAGGCTTATGTTGACTATTCGGTGTCACTAGTTAGGCAAAGTATCATGCTGCGGGCTATCTGCGCAAGTGACTCTGAGGGACTCCTGGCCTCCATCTCCACAGTATACTGCCACAGTGCTTCTGGGTCATCTGCCTCATCTTCTACCTCCCCTGGATGCTCCTTCTCCTCTCTTTCACTTCCACTCACCTGAGTGGAAAAACCACTGATTTCACCAGACTCTGCTTGTGCTCTAATGTCCTCCTCCAGTTCAGCCCCCACCGGACTCATGTGGCCACAAGATGTAGTCTCCACTTCTCCAGTGCCCTGATCAGACAGATTTTGCAGCATGAGTTCCAGGACATGAAGCAGTGGAATGACGTTATTCATCCCGCAGTCCTGGCAACTGACAAATAACGTGGCCTCTTTAAAGGGCCTGAGCAAACGGCAGGTGTCATGCAGGAGCTGCCAGTGTCTGACATCAAAGACATCAAATTTACACAGGTGAGTACTATGGTCCGCTTGCATTATCAAAAAATCATTAATGGCTTTTCTCTGTTCATACAGGCGGTCTAACATATGGAGGCTGGAATTCCAAGGGGTGGAAACAATGCATATCAGACTATGTCGGGGTAGGCCATTCTGACGCTGCAACTCTAGGAGGGTGTGGTTGGCTTTGTAAGAATGGCTGATGTGCGTGCACAGTGTTCCGGCCATTTTTAGAATGTCTTGCATATAGGTGGAAGACTTCAGGAACTTGTTGATACCAGATTGAACAGGTCGCATGGACCATCCCTCCTCGGTGCAGCGCGGACACAATGGGGGTCATTTACTAAGGGCCCGATTTGCGTTTTCCCGACGTGTTACCCGAATATTTCCGATTTGCGCCGATTGTACCTGAATTGCCCCGGGTTTTTGGTGCACGCGATCGAATTGTGGCGCATCGGCGACGGCATGCGCGCGACAGAAATCGGTGGGCGTGGCCGAACGAAAACCCGACGTATTCGGAAAAAAAAATTGTGTCGCGAAAATTTCACTCACCTTCATCCTGGATAGGCCGGTGTATTTCGAGGCACTCCAGCGGACTTCAGCGCAGCAGCGCCACCTGGTGGACGGTGGAGGAACTGCTTTGATGAATCCCGGCCGGACCCGAATCCACCGCAGAGAACGCGCCGCTGGATCGCGAACGGACCGGGTAAGTAAATCTTACTTCCATTTCCTGTCACCATGGAACCGATTTTTAGTTGTTGCGGAGAAAGCCACACATTGATTTCTTGTTGCATGACATGGAGCAGTTCCTCCCTTGTGTGACTTTGTTCGCCCATTCAAACCAAGTTTAGAACTGCGTGACACCGCTGTGCCCTGCACATGTGGTGTGATGGAGCAGCACTTGTGGAGGTTGAGGTTGTGGTGGAGAAGGAGGAGGCGGACACTGGCGCAGGAGCAGCAGTTTGACAACGTGTCACGTAGCTCCGAGTCAGCGAAGTGCTACGTGTTTCAGTAGTGAGCGAGCCTTCCTTTGGTCTTGAGTGGTGAACAACCGGTTTAGTCCCAATAAAACAGGTACATAATCATAATAGTCTCTTGGCAACCTACCTACAGCTACCCCACAATGCTCACCCTGGGAGAGGAGCAAAATCACTCTATAAACTAGGTAGATGTGACACGTATTTCTTGCTATCAACTTTAGCAACAAAAATATTGTAGTTTGCATTATACAGATGCCCCAAAATGCATACCCTGAGAGTGGTCCACAATCACTACGCATCAGCGTGGATATGAAACAGTATTTCTTCCTAATGGATTCAGTAACTAAAAAGAACTGCTATTTGGGTATACAGATCCCACCTAAATGCACACCCTGGGGATTGGAGCAAAAATCGTACAGCATAGTACGCTAACAGCAGCTAGACGCAACAACAACCACATGCAGTGTGAAGTCCCGAGACATCACATAAGCCTGCCGGTCGCTAATTTGGCTTACAGGTCTGCAGATGTCATCGAGGCTGTTCCTTTCTCCTTCCCAGAGTTTCTGCCCCCATATAACACGTGTTATAACACATATAACCAAAAAAACTTTGTCCCCCACGAATCAGTGTAAACTTTCTGTGAAATTCGTATGGAATTCCACTTCGTTCGAATTGATTCGCCCATCTCTAGCTTCTTTATATAAGGTGTTTTAATAAAATTTGACTCACGTAGAGTTTAGAGGAGGCATAAGTAACTTGTATTCCCAGGTATTGGATAGTATTTGTTCTCCAATCAAGGGGTTTTTCTTTGGCAGGAAGGATAGGGTTCAGAGTCTATAAATAGTGGAGTCTTGCGGTTTTTGTATGTTTTGAGATTATAGTGAGAGTTTCAGAGGCCCTGTAGTATGGTCATTACCATTTCTTTGATCCTCAGGGCTGTGAGAGAGAGATATGTGACCCCATACAATGGATTGACATGGTCTGTGTTACTACATTGCTACACCTTGTTTTGTGGAGAGTGCTGTATAGCTGCTAGAGGTTTTAGTGATAAATTAAATTTAGTGGGACAGGGGCAACCTTGGCATTGTGCCATTGTTATGTCAAATGGATCCAACAAAGTACCGTTAGTGTACCCCTCGCTAATGAGCGCTGAGTGATAGGATTTTTTACTGCTTTAATGAAGCCCCCCCCAGAAGCCCATCTGGGAGAGGGTCGTAGAAGGCATGTGACCAAGGTTACATTCAAATGCCTTCTCTGTGTCTCAGGCTAGCAAATAGAAGGTAATCTCTTTTGTTCTAAAAAGTTAACCAAGTCAATAACTTCCTGTTGTTATCTGAGGCTTGTCTATTTCTTATGAAGCCCACTGATTTTCACTAGGGCAGGATTTTCAAAGGCGGAGGCTAGAATTTTTGCATAGACCTTAGTATCTATATTAAGGAGATTGGCCTGAAGTTTTGGGGTAATCTGGTGCTTTCCCAGGTTTTGGTATAGTAACAATCAAGTTCTCTTGTTTTTCTCTTGGTGAAGAGTTCAAGGCCATCATACAATTGAAAGGATTGGTCAAATGGTGGGCCACCTATGTGAAGTGTACTTTATAATATTGTCCATATGAACCCGTCAGCCTGGGCCTTTATGTGTAGGGGTTTTCTTTAATGTGTCACTTCCTCTAGGCAGATTGGTTTGGTTAAGGTGCTCTTTTTCAGAGTCTGATAGGGCCCTAATATGGAGCCCCTCCAGAAACAAGTTGATCTTTTGTTGAGAAGGTTGATCGGTGAAAGGTCTTTCTTCAGATTGTACAAGTCTCATAGTACTCTATAAATCTATGAGCAATATCCCCTGGGTCACAATTTGCCCTTTTGTCAGCTGTATATAGAAATGGTATTTTTGGCCCTGAGCTCTTTGTTTTTAAATCTGTTAGCCAGGATTTTACATGCCTTATTCTCCTGGACATAATATAAGTCTGGAGTCGTTTCTCTTACACAGTTATTTCTTGGCTGCAAGAGCCTGTAGGGTGTTGTAGAATGCGTGTGCCATGCTTAAATATGCATAGGGAGCATGGTTTTGGTCTTCAACAATGCTGTGTTTAGTATGACACACACATGAAAGCCGCCACTCTTAGAATCCAACAAGTACCATCTTCTGGAAATTTTAAAGGGCCAGTGCACCGCTAATTGGTGCACTGGCTGATCAATTCCCCCTTTAAACCCTGCACCGTGCCTTACACTCTTGCCGGATCTTGCTCTCACAACCGAGAGAAAGCTATTCTGCGATGTTGCCTGCGATTCCTGGTTCCTGTGTCTTCTGCGTTCCTTGTCTCCAGTGTTAACTGACCTCCTCTGTGTTCCTGGGTTACCTGAGCTCCTCCATGTTCCCGTGTAACCAGTGTTCCTCTGAGTTGCTGTCCTGTGCTGCTGTGTTCCTGTACCCTTCTGCTTGGACCTCCTGTTGCTGACTCTGGACCGAACTCTGACTGTGCTTGACCTCTGACCTGCCTTGGCCCTACCCTGTGTCGTTCCGACTGTCTACCAATTTGTTTGCCTCTCTGACTTCTCTTGCCTCGACCTTGCCGCCCTGAGCTGCTCCAATGCCAGGGCTCTGGTGCAACCCGAGTACCACTTAGACTCCGGTCCCAGGTAGTGGCTTACGTCATCGCGCAGTGGTCCAGAGGATCCACACCTGCAAGCCTGACAGGGCACAATGATAAGAGTGTGGAGGGCGGCACAACAGGAGCCCACAGGTGTCAGCACCATGGTGGTAGCAACAGGGAAAGCACAGGGTGGCACAATATATAGTGTGGAATGGTACATTAGCAGATCGGAGACGCCACATCCATTATACATTACAGTTTTCCTGAAAAAATCAGGCCTTTGACAAAATAGAACTCCAAAGGTGGCACCAGCAGCATGAGGTCAGAGTTGTAGAGGTGGCGGCACATGGTAGACCACAGAGTGGCACAATAATATATTGTGAAGGTGGCATCAACAGGAGCCCCAGGTGGCAGGAACATGGAAAGCCACGCAGTGGTCCAATGACAGAGGTGTGAGGTTGGCGCAGCAGCAGCAGCATCCACAACGGCAACAGGAGGCCACAAAGTGGCACAATGATAAGAGTGTGGAGGTGGCGGCGACAGCAGGAGCCCACAGTGTCAGCAGCATGGTGGCAGAAACAGGGAAAGCCACAGGTGACACAAATGATAAGTGTGGATGGGGCATCAGTAGCAGCAGATTGGAAACACCACATCCATTATACATTAACAGTTTTCCCTGAAAAAATCAGGCCTTTTGACAAAAAGACCTCCAAAGGTGGCACCAGCAGCAGCAGCATAAGGTCAGGTGTGGAGGTGGCGGCAACATGGTAGGTCACAGAGTGGCCAATGATATAATGATAAGGTGGCATCAGTAGCATCAGGAGCCCGCGGGGTGTTACAATGATAGAGTCCTGGAGGTGGCGGCAGCAGGACCCATATAGCCAACAACAGAGGAGGCATATTGTGGCGCAATGACGACGATTGAAATGAATTAGAAGTTGAAATTTCCCATTTTAATTGTAGATTAGATATGCCACATCCATAATACGTTACGGTTTTCTTGAATATATAAGGCATTTGACATAAAAAAAAGGTGGCACCGACAGCAGCAGCATGAGGTCAGGAGTTGGGAGGTGGCGACAACAGGTATCACGAGATGGCACAATGATATGTGTGGAGGTGGCATCAGTAGCAGCAGCAGCCGTGCAGAGTGGCACAATGATATAGTGTGAAGGGGCATCAGTCGCAGCAGCAGCAGGAACCCGCAGAGTGGCTCATGATATAGTGTGAAGGCGGCATCAGCAGTAGCAGCAGCCCGCAGAGTGGCACAATGATAGTGTAAAAGTGGCATCGTAGCAGCAGGAGTCCGCAGAGTGGCACAATGATATAGTATGAGGTGGCATCAGTAGCGGCAGCACGGACCGGCCGGTGGCACAGATATAGTGTGAAGGTGGCATCAGTAGCAGCAGGAGCCCGCAGATTGGCACAATATATTGTGTGTTGGGGCTCAATAGCAGTATCAGCAGCAGGAGCCCAACAATGATATAGTGTGAAGGGGGCAGCAGCAGCAGGAATCCGCCGGTTTCACAATGATATAGTGTGAAGGTGGCATGGGTAGCAGCAGCAGGAGCCCGCAGAGTGGCACAATGATATTGTGTTTGTGGTGGCATCAGTGCAGCAGCAGCAGGAGCCTGCAGAGTGCACCATGATATGTGTGGAGGTGACAATTCCAGTCCCTGGTAAAGGTGGTAGGAGGCTTTGGTGAGTTGAAATCCTGGCCGATCCAAGCCTGATCATCTTGACAAAGGTCAGTCCTCCCAGATTACAGGTGGACAGCGGGTTCTCCTTGGGGTAACGATGGCCTGAACTCGTCGCACTGAACTCCCGCTCTGATGCCACACTACTGGTCGGTCAGGACAGCTTTTCACTGCAAACTCCGCAAGTTGCGGCCACGCATCAAGTTTGGCTTCCCAGTAGTCATGGGACTGCAAAAGTGCTGTCTAAGTAGGCCACCACCCTGCTGGTGCAAGGTCTGCTCTCCATGTACTGCTCTGCTGGTAGTGGCTATCCTCCTCACAAGGCGTGAAGGAAGTGCTCAAAAGGAATCCAGACTTAAGCTGCTGCTGATGGAGCTGCTCCTGCTTCTACCCCCCCCAGCTCCCCACAGCAGCCTCGGCAGTAGTACGCGAGCGCATGATTCCCAGGAATCCCCTGATCAGACCGGATGGACAATGTCGCACATAGGCAGTGGCAACAGTGTGCACAGTATTTCTCTATAGTATGCCAGTTGTTTCCTCCAGCAGCTGGAAAAAAGTCACCCATTTTTGACCGGTGGCGAGGGTCCAGGCTTATGTTGACTATTCGGTGTCACTAGTTAGGCAAAGTAGCATGCTGCGGGCTTCTGCCAAGTGACTCTGAGGGACTCCTGGCCTCCATCTCCACAGTATACTGCCACAGTGCTTCTGGGTCATCTGCCTCATCTTCTACCCCCCTGGATGCTCCTTCTCCTCTCTTCACTTCCACTCACCTGAGTGGAAAACCACTGATTTCACCAAGACTCTGCTTGTGCTCTAATGTCCTCCTCCAGTTCAGCCCCCACGGACTCATGTGGCCACAAGATTTCTCCACTTCTCCAGTGCCCTGATCAGACAGATTTTGCAGCATAGTTCCAGGACATGAAGCAGTGGAATGACTTTATTCATCCCGCAGTCCTGCAACTGCAAATAACGTGGCCTCTTTAAAGGGCCTGAGCAACGGCAGGTGTCATGCAGGAGCTGCAGTGGTCTGACATCAAGACATCAAATTTACACAGGTGAGTACTATGGTCCGCTTGCATTATCAAAAATCATTAATGGCTTTCCTGTCATCCAGGCGGTCTAACATATGGAGGCTGGAATTCCAAGGGGTGGAAACAATGCATATCAGACTATGTCGGGTAGGCCATTCTGACGCTGCAACTCTAGGAGGGGTGTGGTTGGCTTTGTAAGAATGGCTGATGTGCGTGCACAGTGTTCCGGCCATTTTTAGAATGTCTGCATATAGGTGGAAGACTTCAGGAACTTGTTGATACCAGATTGACGGTCATGGACCATCCCTCTCGGTGCAGCGCGGACACATGGGGTCATTTACTAAGGGCCCGATTTGCGTTTTCCCGACGTGTTACCCGAATATTTCCGATTTGCGCCGATTGTACCTGAATTGCCCCGGGTTTTTGGTGCACGCGATCGAATTGGTGGCGCATCGGCGACGGCATGCGCGCAACAGAAATCGGTGGGCGTGGCCGACGAAAACCCGACGTATTCGGAAAAAAAAATTGTGTCGCGAAAATTTCACTCACCTTCATCCTGATAGGCGGCGGTTATTTCGAGGCACTCCAGCGACTTCAGCGCAGCAGCGCCACCTGTGGACGGTGGAGGAACTGCTTTGATGAATCCCGGCCGGACCCGAATCCACGCAGAGAACGCGCCGCTGGATCGCGAACGGACCGGTAAGTAAATCTTACTTCCATTCCTGTCACCATGGAACCGATTTTTAGTTGTTGCGGAGAAAGCCACACATTGATTTCTTGTTGCATGCATGGAGCAGTTCCTCCCTTGTGTTGACTTTGTTCGCCCATTCAAACAAGTTAGACATGCGTGCACCGCTGTGCCCTGCACATGTGGTGTGATGGAGCAGCACTTGTGGAGGTTGAGGTTGTGGTGGGAAGGAGGAGGCGGACACGGCCGGCAGGAGCAGCAGTTCTGACAACGTGAGGAAAAGCGCGTCTGGGAAGTTGTTGGCGTGGCTGGAGGGAACATTTACCCATTGGGCTGTAAAGGACATGTATTGTCTTGACCATAGCTCCGCAACGTCCCGCGGGTGTGCACCTTGGAGAAATGATGCTCAAGGACTGACACCCTCTGTTGTACATGGTGAAGGGCTGAGGTGCCTTTTTGGAAAAAAAATTGCGCTCTGGAACTCTCCACCTGTGGTTTGCACAAGCCATTAGTTCCTGTAAGTGTGCAAGTCCAGACAGGAAAAGGTAGAGACTGCAGTACCAACAACTTCGACAAGGACACGGTCAGCTTCTGCACCTTTGGATGGCTGGACTCATAGAGTTGTCTCTTTGTAATCACCTCGCCACGACTGCTGGCTTCCTGCGTAGCGAGGAGCAGGAGCATCTGAACCTGGAGATGATGTCAAAGACAAACGCTCCGTTCGGCAGAGGTGCTGGAGCCTTGAATTGCTGAAACAGCTGCTATGCTGCACCTGCAGTGAACACATCGACGACCGTTTCTCCCACCATTGGATGGTGACGCTGCATGTGTTGCACAGGGCTGTTGTCCAGTTAGCTCCCTGCCACCCTACACTTTCTGCCCGCAGATCACACTACCCACGCTCGGCTCCTCTGGTTCCTTGCTGAATGTGGCGTGTGGCCCAACCACCTGTACTCTCTGAACTGCAGGAAGAACAGGACAAGGCTGGTTTAGACAGGTGAGTGCCTCTGACCTGCTCCTGGGCCATGCCAACTAAATTTTGCATCTGAGGAACCCACAACTCTTGGCTGGGGTTGTCAGATGTTATATTGAGGAATTGGATGACCTATTCAACCATTCAACAACCTTTGGTTGTTGATCAACACACGCCGCTAGATGACAACGGCAGTTCTGTGCCTCACAGAGACACCCCTGCTGCAACGTCCCCTTACTGTGCTGCCACCTCTGCCTGCTTCACCTGCCAACTTTCTGTCTAACATAATGGTTTATAACATGTGGATTTGACTTGTAATCTGGCTGTAAACTATAAGCCCAGGGGTCTCAAACTCAATTACCTGGGGGCCCGCTGGAGGTAGATTCTGGGTAAGGCTGGGCCGCTCAAGTTTTCACACAAAATGCGCTTTACAAAATATCATTATTCAATTCAAATGTCACGGCGTCTCCCATGGCAAGGAAAGCCCATGCTGGAGACGTGTTTTCTCCTATGAACGCGTCCTGTGTACCGAGGGGTCCCACTCCTACCGCACTGAGCCCAGTCAGGGACACTCCTTCCATAAAAACTCCTGTACAAAAAATAATTTTTTTATTTGCCGGCAGCCATCGCTGTGAAAGGCACCCGCGATCGGTAAGCAGTGGCGTAACTAGAGTCCCTGGCCCCAGGGCAAAATTCCCAACAGGCCCCCCCCCCAGTATGAATAAAACATTGAACACCATCCACCAGTAGCAGTAATCAATGTCCCCCCCCACCACCAGAAAAGCCATAATCATGTCCCCCCCCCACCACCAGAGCATAATCAATGTCCCGCCTCACCAAAGCCATAATTAAAGTCCCCCCTCACCAGTAGCCATAATTAATCCCCCTCACCAGTAGCCATAATTAATGTCCCCCCCACCATTAGCCATAATTAAAGTCCCCCCCCAGCAGTAGCTATAATTAATGTCCCCCCCCCAGCAGTAGCCATAATAATGTCCCCCCCCCAGTAGCCATAATTAATGTCCCCCCAGCAGTACTATAATTAATGTCCCCCACTCCAGTAGCCATAATTATGTCCCCCCAGCAGTAGCCATGATTAATGCCCCCCCCCTCCAGTACCATATTATGTCCCCTCACCAGTAGCCATAATTATCCCCCCCAGCAGTAGCTATAATTCATGTCCCACCCTCCAGTAGCCATAATTAATGTCCCCTCACCAGTAGCCATAATTAATGCCCCCCCCCAGCAGTAGCTATAATTATGTCCCCCCTCCGTACCAATTAATGTCCCCCCCCAGCAGTAGCCATGCTTAATGCCCCCCCCTCCAGTAGCATAATTAATATCCCCCAGCAGTAGCCGTGTTAATGTCCCCATAGTGTATTCCCCCCAAATTTCTAACTTTCACCTATGCCCCCCCAAATAGAAACAGGCCCCATATACTTAAGCAAGATAAAAATAAAACTCTTACCTAGTTATCCCGCTCCTCTTCCGCTCTCTCTTCTGCAGATCGGCGCAGGCGACGGTCTGATGACCGCGTCTGCCAGGTCAGTTGCCGTCTGGACCTCAGCAGACCCGCCAGGCAGACGTGTCGTCGTCTTATGGATGCGATGGGTGGGACGGCCGCTGAGTGGGTGGGACGGTGGGCGAGCGGGGGCCCGTTCTTATTTGAATTGGGACGCTCCGGCCCTCCTGATCCAGCGCACGGACCAATACAGAACATCCGTCGCTGTAACGGGAAGGCCCGCGCTGTCACAATTTAAAACATCTGCCCGCTGGGCTGCGCCGAGTTATCATCGCGGCGCAGGGGTCGGTGCGCCTCTGCCTGACCATGGGCCCGGTCTCAGTCGCGACCCCTGGAACCGCGTCGTACGGACCCACTGCCGTAACCTTGCTGCAATATGCAGCAAAGACTTACCGGCTGACCCTCTCCATGCAGCGCGACCGGTTGGGGCCACAAAATATTGTCCCCGCGGCCCCGCAGTTGGCCCGCGGTCCGCGATTTGAGACCCCTGCTATGCCCACAAAGGTATGGCAGTGCGTTATACAGATACCTCACAATGACAGTGTAATTTCTGCGAAAATCACTGTATAAACTACGTGGATTGCACATAAATCTGGCTGTAAAATAACCTAGTGAAGTGGCCCCCCACCTTGTTCAAATCAAACAAACAATGGTGTCAAACGTTGTGCTACGTTTGTGCTGGTTTATGCAGCAGAAATTTTCATTTGTGCCGCTATCGTTTTTAAGATTTTAATGAAGTTTCCAGAGGTCATCAGAGGCAACCACCCCCCCCCCCCCCCACATTGTCCAAACACAAAACTGGGACCGAACAATTCTGTTACGTTTGTGCTGTTTTTGTTTCTGCTCAAATATTCTTTGTGCTGCTTTTTTTGGAATATATGATCAAAAATTATAGTCAAAGTTCAAACAGACCCCCCCCCCACACATTAACCGAATCAAACAAAACTGGCGCTCAAACGTTAGTGTTATGTTGTGCTGGTTTTGGCAGCAAAAATTTCCATTTGTGCCGCTATAATTTTTAAGGTAGTTCGGTGTTTAAGGTGTTTAGGATGAACTGGTAAAAAAAACCTAGTGACACTTCCCTGGTTTGATCACCAGGGGGAGCTAGCAAACACATTGTACTTTGGAAGAAATGAACTCTATGACCTCTGCAAAAAAGTAGAATATATGAAAATGATAGCGGCACAAACGAAAATTTGTTTAATGTGGGCTGTTTGACTTTTGACCTTTAATTTTTTGTTCATATATTCAAACAAAAGCACACAAATAAAATTTTGAGCAGCACAAACCAGCACAAACATAGCAGAGTTGTTCGGTCCCAGTTTTGTTTGATTTGGGCAATGTTGGGGGGCCGTTGATCTCTGATGACCTCGGAAATTTCATTAAAAACTTAAAAACGATAGCGGCACAATGAAAATTTCTGCTGCACAAACCAGCACAAACCAGCACAAATGTTGACACCAATTTTGTTTGATTTGAACAAGGTGGGGGGCCAACTTCCCTCAGGTTGTAACATATATCCCAACAGATATTGCATGTGCGTTATACAGATCCCCAAACTGACAGTGTATTTCTGAGAAAATCACTGTATAAACTACATGGATTTGACATGTAAATCTGGCTGTAAACTATAGCCCAAAAGGTATGGCAATGTGCGTTACACAGATCCCACAACTGACTCCGTGAGAGGTCCACAAATCACTACAGCAGCTGCATAAAGAAATCGCAACTCAGTGCATGAAAGTCAAACAGATTTCTTCCTATTCGATTTCGTCACTAAATAGAACTGCTATTTGGGTGTACGATCCCCCTTAAAGAACAAGAAGCAAGATTGTTACTACAAGAACAGTAGCAGCAACTAGGTGCTACAGGCAGCACATGAAGTGTAAATTGCCGAATTGAAAATGGCTGGGTCTTATAGCGCGTGTGTGACATCACTTAAGCCTGCTGGTCGCTGATTGGCTTACAGTCGCAGATGTCATCGGGGCTTTTCCTTTCTCCTTCCCAGAGTTCTCTGCCCCATGTAACACATTGTTCTTGCACGCACTTAGCTGAAAAATGAGGGAACTTCAGCTTTGTGACGAATCAAATTTTCCGGAAATTCTAACCGAAGTTTAGAATCTTTAGAATCTATTCGCCCATCTCTAATTAAAGCATTCACAACTGTCACGTTTATTCAAGAGTTCTGATGTTATATCTGGTCTTGGGATTTGTTGTTAAATAGTTCTAGTCACTGTATCTCCTGCATGATGCTTCTGTATCTCATGTCCTTCGTGCTTTATCTGAATTCCCTAATTTAAATAAATGTGCCCCTTTTGAATACTTTATTGTGCATTCCAACCAGATAGGATCAGGAACAGATGGAGTATTGTAATAAAATTTCTTCTTCTCAAATCCCTCTCAAATATGGCCCTATATTGGGTTGCTTCAATAAGTATTCATTACATCTCCACATGAGGTGGGCATTTGGTCTTGATTATCGAATATAGTTATATTTATGGAGTGTAGTGTAAACATTAATGTAGTTGTCAAGGTGTTATCGCAACCCTATTCGGTCGCGGGCTCACCCGTGCCCCTCCCTGAACTGGGCACAGTGCCGACGCAACTCATCTGACCTGGCTCCTGAGTCTCGTCCTTGCTCCGTGCGCACCCCGCCCCCTGGACCTACCGTTGCTGACCCCAGATTGGACATGACAATCTGCCCCCTGCCCTGACCCTGTGCATGGACTGACCCGGAGACTGTCGGCTGCTAAGGTACCTCGACCCTGTGGATTGACCGGTGGTACCCCTGCCACAGCAAGTCCGTCCCGTCTTGCAAGACGAGATGCCACTTAGACTCAGGTCTCAGGTATTGGCTAGTACCACTCCCTGCGTGGGCCAGTGATCTACGCATCCCGACTTCTGACATTAAGGTTCCGCTTCCTGTCTGGCCCGACCTTGCCACCATCATGTCTGCATCATCCCGGCAGATTGCAGATCAACGCGAACGCTTGTACAAGTCACCGCCATGCTACACAGCTGATAGCCTCCCAAGAAACTGTTCCTGATACTGAACCTAGAACTGATCTGTCTCAATTTGTCACGGGGTGATCCAAGGTGGTATTCATCGTCAGCCTCCTGCCTGGCTACCCCTCTTTGGGACAGAATGACCCGGTCAGGCTACTTTCACGTGCATTCTTGGTGGAGTTTCTGGTCTGTGTTTAAAGAACCTGCAGGGCCTCCTCGGCTGAGACTCCACGGTTAAATCTACTCCAAGGAACTCTTCTTGGGAGAATATGCGGTCCAGTTCCGTACCCTGGCCTCAAACTCTCCTGGAACGACATGGTCCTGTCTTGCGGCTTTCAAAAATGGACTCTCTCTCATGTTGAGGACGTGATTTGCTGTCTACTTGAGGGGCCCCATTACCCTGGCCACCGGTATTGATGTGCGGTTTAGGGAGCATGCTGAAGCGTTACACCTCAAGCAATCCCAGTCTGTCCACAACACCTTCCTAGTCTGGCTACTGCTTTCCAAACCCCCCCTCCAGCCCCGGTCATACCATCTGCAGAAGAGCCATGGAGGTGGACAGAGCCAGACTTTCTTCCTAGGAACACATCAAATATGTCTGGGAAACCTCTGCCAGCCAGAGCACTTCTTGGGACTTGTTCAGTCCTTCCTGAGCGTCCAAGAAATGCCAACACCTAGAGTGTAAGCGTCCCTAGGTGTAAACAAAGCTTCTCCACGCCTGAAATCGTGGTGCTCTTAGCATTGGCCCCACACCCAGATCAAAGTCTCTGCTTTCCTTGGATAGAATCAACGTCTTCCTCTTCCTCTGCCTGTGTTCTCGGATGTCCCTGCTGTTGAGGAGTTGGTACGAGATCTGAAGTCCATCTGGGAGAAGACTCACTTTAGTTGTTGCAGGCTTCTTCCGTACAAAGCTCCAGGTTGACAAGACGCAGACCTCCTCCTTCCTTATATCCTGGTTATCCTCTAGTACATCTGGCTGAAGATTCCGGGAACAAGCTTGGTCTATGATTCTTGGGTCCTTTTGAAGTCCTGACGCGCATCAATCTGGTGTCCTAAAAGCTGCTCCTTTCTCGCAGCATGCGCATTCTGAACTCCATCCATGTCTCCCTACTCAAGCCTGCGTCCTGAACCACTTCTCCTGAGAAGTATCTCCTCCTGCTCCTGTGGCTGACTCCTCTGACATCTATGAAGTAAAGGAGATTCTCTATATGAAGACGGTGAAGGGTAAGCGGTTTCTTCTTGGATGGCTGGAAGGGGTTTGGGCTGGAGGAGAGATCTTGGGAGCCCAAGGACAACACCTGGACCATCCCCATAGGGGGCGGCCTATGGGGGCGTACTGTCACAACTGTTTCCTGAGACTCAGCGTCCCCTCGCTGCCCACAGGCGCAGTGCCACTCCACACACCTGACCCAGCTACCGATTCCTATCCTCGCTCCGTTCAGGAGGCGGACACTGGCGCAGGAGCAGCAGTTTGACAACGTGGAGGACAAAGCGCCGTCTCTTGTGGAAGTTGTTGGCGTGGCTGGGAGGGAAGCACATTTACCCATTGGGCTGTAAAGGACATGTATTGTGCTTGACCATAGCTCCGCACGTCCGCGCGGGTGTGCACCTTGGAAGAAACTGATAAGCTCAAGGACTGACCCACCTTCTGTTGTACATAATGGTGAAGGGCTGGAGGTGCCTTTTTGGAAAAAAAATTGCGGCTTGGAACTCTCCACCTTGGTTTGGCACAAGCCATTAGTTCTCTGAAGTGTGCAGAGTCCACGAAAGGAAAAGGTAGAGACTGCAGTACCAACAACTTCGACAAGAGCACGGTCAGCTTCTGCACCTTTGGATGGCTGGACTCATAGAGTTGTCTCTTTGTAATCACCTCGCTCAACGACTGCTGGCGTCCTGCGTAGCGAGGAGCAGGAGCATCTGGACCTGGAGATGATGTCAAAGACAAACAGCTCCGTTCGGCAGAGGTGCTGGAGCCTTGAATTGCTGAAACAGCTGCTATTGCTGCACCTGCAGGATGGAACACATCTGACGACCGTTTCTCCCAGGCCATTGGATGGTGACGCTGCATGTGTTGGCACAGGGCTGTGGTGCCAAGGTTAGCTCCCTGGCCACCCTTCACTTTCTGCCCGCAGATACGACATACCCACGCTCGGCTCCTCTGGTGTCCTTGCTGAATAGTGGCGCTGGGCCCAGACCACCTAGTAGCTCTCTGAATGCAGGGAAGGAACAGGACAGAGGCTGGTTGAGGACAGGTGAGTGCCTCTGACCTGCTCCTGGGCCATGCCAACTAAATGTTGTATCTGAGGAACCCACAGACTCTTGGCTGGGGTTGTCAGATGTTATATTTGAGGAATTGGATGACCTATTCAACCATTCAACAACCTTTGGGTTGTTGATCAACACACTGCCGCTAGATGACAACGGCAGTTCTGGCCTCACAGAGACACCCCTGCTGCAACGTCCCCTTACTGTGCTGCCACCTCTGCCTGCTTCACCTGCCAACTTTCTGTCTAACATAATGGTTTATAAACTATGTGGATTTGACTTGTAAATCTGGCTGTAAACTATAGCCCAAAAAGGTATGGCAATGTGCGTTATACAGATACCTCACAACTGACAGTGTAATTTCTGCGAAAATCACTGTATAAACTACGTGGATTTGACACATAAATCTGGCTGTAAAATAACCTAAGTGAAGTTGGCCCCCCACCTTGTTCAAATCAAACAAAATTGGTGTCAAACGTTTGTGCTACGTTTGTGCTGGTTTATGCAGCAGAAATTTTCATTTGTGCCGCTATCGTTTTTAAGATTTTAATGAAAGTTTCCAGAGGTCATCAGAGGTCAACCAGCCCCCCCCCCCCCACATTGTCCAAATCAAACAAAACTGGGACCGAACAATTCTGTTACGTTTGTGCTGTTTTGTTCTGCTCAAATATTTCTTTGTGCTGCTTTTGTTTGGAATATATGATCAAAAAATTATAGTTCAAAAGTTCAAACAGACCCCCCCCCCCACATTAACCGAATCAAACAAAACTGGCGTCAAACGTTAGTGTTATGTTTGTGCTGGTTTGTGCAGCAAAAATTTCCATTTGTGCCGCTATAATTTTTAAGGTATGTTCAGGTGTTTAAGGTGTTTAGGATGAACTGGTAAAAAACAAACCTAGTGACACTTCCCTGGTTTGATCACCAGGGGGAGCTAGCAAACACATTGTACTTTGGAAGAAATGAACTCTGATGACCTCTGCAAAAAAAGTATGAATATATGAAAAATGATAGCGGCACAAACGAAAATTTGTTTAATGTGGGGCTGTTTGAACTTTTGACCTTTAATTTTTTGTTCATATATTCAAAACAAAAGCAGCACAAATAAAATTTTGAGCAGCACAAACCAGCACAAACATAGCAGAGTTGTTCGGTCCCAGTTTTGTTTGATTTGGGCAATGTTGGGGGGGCCGGTTGATCTCTGATGACCTCTGGAAACTTTCATTAAAAACTTAAAAACGATAGCGGCACAAATGAAAATTTCTGCTGCACAAACCAGCACAAACATAGCACAAATGTTTGACACCAATTTTGTTTGATTTGAACAAGGTGGGGGGCCAACTTCACTCAGGTTGTAAAATATAGCCCAACAAGATATGGCAATGTGCGTTATACAGATACCCCACAACTGACAGTGTAATTTCTGAGAAAATCACTGTATAAACTACATGGATTTGACATGTAAATCTGGCTGTAAACTATAGCCCAAAAAGGTATGGCAATGTGCGTTACACAGATACCCCACAACTGACATCCAGTGAGAGGTCCACAAATCACTACAGCAGCTGCATAAAGAAATCGCAACTGCAGTGCATGAAAGTCAAACAGATTTCTTCCTATTCGATTTCGTCACTAAATAGAACTGCTATTTGGGGTGTACAGATCCCCCTTAAAGAACAAGAAGCAAGAATTGTTACTACACAGAACAGTAGCAGCAACTAGGTGCTACAGGCAGCACATGAAGTGTAAATTGCCGAGATTGAAAATGGCTGGGTCTTATAGCGCTGTGTGACATCACTTAAGCCTGCTGGTCGCTGATTGGCTTACAGGTCTGCAGATGTCATCGGGGCTGTTCCTTTCTCCTTCCCAGAGTTCTCTGCCCCATGTAACACATTGTTCTTGCACGCACTTAGCTGAAAAATGAGGGAAACTTCAGCTTTGTGACGAATCAAAATTTTCCGGAAATTCTAACCGAAGTTAGAATCTTTAGAATCTATTCGCCCATCTCTAATTTAAAGCATTCACAACTGTTCACGTTTATTCAAGAGTTCTGATGTTATATCTGGTCTTGGGATTTGTTTGTTAAATAGTTCTAGTCACTGTATCTCCTGCATGATGGCTTCTGTATCTCATGTCCTTCGTGCTTTATCTTGAATTCCCTAATTTAATAAATGTGCCCCTTTTGAATACTTTATGTGCATTCCATAACCAGATAGGATCAGGAACAGATGGAGTATTGTATATAAAATTTCTTCTCAAATCCCTCTCAAATATGGCCCTATATTGGGGTTGCTTCAATAAGTATTCATTACATCTCCACATGAAGGTGGGCATTTGGTCTTGATTATCGAATATAGTTATATTTATGGAGTGTAGTGTAAACATGTAATGTTAGTTGTCAAGGGTGTTATCGCAACCCATATTGCAGGTCGCGGGCTCACCCGTGCCCCTCACTGAACGTGGGCACAGTGCCGACGCAACTCATCTGACCTGGCTCCTGAGTCTCGTCCTTGCTCCGTGCGCACCCGCCCCCTGGACCTACCGTTGCTGACCCCAGATTGGACATGACAATCTGCCCCCTGCCCTGACCCTGTGCATGGACCTGACCCGGAGACTGTCTGCTGCTAAGGTACCTCGACCCTGTGGATTGACCTGGTGGTACCCTGCCACAGCAAGTCCGTCCCGCTTTGCAAGACGAGATGCCACTTAGACTCAGGTCTCAGGTATTGGCTAGTACCACCTCCTGCGGTGGGCCAGTGGATCTACGCATCCCGACTTCTGACAGTAAGGTTCCGCTTCCTGGTTGGCCCGACCTTGCCACCATCATGGTCTAGCAATCCCGGCAGATTGCAGATCAACGCGAACAGCTTGTACAAGTCACCGCCATGCTACAACAGCTGATAGCCTCCCAGAAACTGGTTCCTGAGACTGAACATAGAACTGATGCTGTCTCAATTTGTCACGGGGTGATCCAAGGTGGTATTCATCGTCAGCCTCCTGGCCTGGGCTACCCCTCTTTGGGACAGAAATGACCCGGTCACGGCTACTTTCACTGCATTTCTGGTGGAGTTCTGGTCTGTGTTTAAAGAACCTGCAGGGCCTCCTCGGCTGAGACTCCACTGTTAAATCTACTCCAGAGGAACTCTTCTGTGGGAGAATATGCTGTCCAGTTCCGTACCCTGGCCTCAGAACTCTCCTGGAACGACATGGTCCTGTCTGCGGCTTTCAAAAATGGACTCTCCTCTCATGTTGAGGACGTGATTTGCTGTCTACTCTGAGGGGCCCCATTACCCTGGCCACCGGTATTGATGTGCGGTTTAGGGAGCATGCTGAAGCGTTACACCTCAAGCAATCCCAAGTCTGTCCACAACACCTTCCTAGTCTGGCTACTGCTTTCCAAATACCCCTCCAGCCTCCGGTCATACCATCTGCAGAACAGCCTATGGAGGTGGACAGAGCCAGACTTTCTTCCTAGGAACACATCAGAAGATGTCTGGGAAACCTCTGCCAGTCCAGAGCACTTCATTGGGACTTGTTCAGTCCGTCCTGAGCGTCCAAGAAATGCCAACACCTAGAGTGTAAGCGTCCCTAGGTGTAAACAAAGCTTCTCCACGCCTGAAATTCTGGTGCTTCTTAGCATTGGCCCCAGCACCCAGATCAAAGTCTCTGCTTTCTTGGATAGAATCAACGTCTTCCTCTTCCTCTGCCTGTGTTCTCGGATGTCCCTGCTGTTGAGGAGTTGGTACGAGATCTGAAGTCCATCTGGGAGAAGACTCGACTTTAGTTGTTGCAGGCTTCTTCCCGTACAAAGCTCCAGGTTGACAAGAGACGCAGACCTCCTCCTGTCTTATATCCTGGTTATCCTCTAGGTACATCTGGCTGAAGATTCCCGGGAACAAGCTTGGTCTATGATTCTTGGGTCCTTTTGAAGTCCTGACGCGCATCAATCTGGTGTCCTAAAAGCTGCTCCTTTCTCGCAGCATGCGCATTCTGAACTCCATCCATGTCTCCCTACTCAAGCCTGCCGTCCTGAACCACTTCTCCTGAGAAGTATCTCCTCCTGCTCCTGTGGCTGACTCCTCTGACATCTATGAAGTAAAGGAGATTCTCTATATGAAGACGGTGAAGGGTAAGCGGTTCTTCTTGGATGGCTGGAAGGGGTTTGGGCTGGAGGAGAGATCTTGGGAGCCCAAGGACAACATCCTGGACCATGCCCCATAGGGGGCGGCCTATGGGGGCGTACTGTCACAACTGTTCCTGAGACTCAGCGTCCCCCTCGCTGCCCACAGGCGCAGTGCCAGCTCCACACACCTGACCCAGCTACCGATTCCTATCCTCGCTCCGTGCACACGCGTCCCAGGGTGCATGCTCGCCAGCTTCAGGTACTTTAAAGGGCCACCGCACCATTAATTGGCACTGGCCTATAGGCTATTTTAACCTGCCTCTCCCATCACACCTTGATGGATCTTTGTGCCTCACAGCCTTAGAAAAAGCACCCCAGCAATATTCCTGTTTCCTCCTGCGTACCTGTGTTTCCTGCGTACCTGTGTCTCCTGTGTTCACGTGTATTCTACATTCCTGCTCCCGTGTATTCCAGCTCCTGAGTTCCCGTGTTTCCGTTCCCATCTGCCTGGACCTCCTGTTGCTGACCTCAGATTGGACTTGACGTTCCATCTCTGCCACCTGCCCTGACCCTGTGCCTGGACCTGATCCTGAGACTGTCTCCTGCTAAGGTACCTTGGCTGCCACCGTGAGCTAGTCGCACCTATGGAACAACCTGGTGGTGCCCTGCCGCAGCAAGTCCATCCCGCTTTGTGGTGGGTTTTGGTGAAGACCAGGTGCCACTTACACTCCGGTCCAAGGTGCCCCGCGGTGGTCCAGTGGATCCATGCATCCCGAATCCTGACATTAGTTATGGTGGATTCATCAACCATAATGACTAGGTAAGTCGATTCTGGTGTAAGAATTATGCACTACTGAATGAAATGTGTAGTCCCTTTTGGAACTAAGTTGGGCCATCCATATGTCATAAAGATCTGTTTTACTTAATGCCTGGCTGAGGCCCTGTGGTCATCTGGAGGGGGCTGATGAGGTATCTGAGTGATATTAAAATCTCCGCCCAACAATATTTCTCCTTGTGAATGAGTCAACAATTCATTGTTAAGCATACACACAAGCAAAATATATTTCCACATATGGGTCCTGCATAATCTTAGCCTCTTGGAAAGCTATAGAATTTTTGAATGCTATTACAACACCTCTGCTCTTTGTGCGGTAATGGGAGTAGTACATGTGGATAAAACCAGGCTTACATAATCTATGTGCATCCTTTGCTAATAGGTGTGATTCTTGTACATATATGATATCGTCAGACTGGGTACGTGCTTCTCTCGAAATCTGTGCCCTCTTAAAGGGGTTATTAATTATATTATAGATCTAATTTTTATCACCATAACTTATTCAGTGTGTGGCTAATTCTTGACCCCTAAGCACATTAAAAGCCCTATTACGAGGAGAGAAATCGGTACATAAGACAGCTTAACTTTGCTCGCACATAAACAAAACACTGCAGCGTGTTAACTGCTCGGTATGGGTTATATGAAACAGTTCAAGAACAACATTACCAGTCCAGTAGGTAGAAAAGGTGAAACCAGATAATAGCTCCACAGTGAGTCTCTGGTGCGACCTTTGTTTCTGGACCTGACTTTATGCTACTCTCCCTCTATGTCATTTGGAGGGTTCTTAGATTTATTTGGATGTTCCGGAATGGGAATTCCCCATCTTTTAAGCAGTATGGCCCCTTCATCTGTCGATTACACCACAGAGATGATTCCATTTTTGGAAATTAACAACTTGGTAGGGAATACTGTTAAGGTGTTAGCTGTCTTCTGAGTTTCAATATTTTAGCTGATAAATCAGAGTTTCAAGGAGTCTTGACAGAGAGAGGGTCCGAGAGAGTGTCCACCCCCGAGGCAGGAAACCTGAGTGTATAGCAAATGCTCCCTCTTAACAGCCTCAATGGTTTACAGAGACTCAAGGGGAGTATTTGGTTAGTATAAATTAAATTTTAACAGAAACTTAGTTTTTCTTCTCTTCTTTTTTTTGTGCATGCTTCACTTGTGCACCTTCACCAATTTAATAGAACATCCAGGTGGGAATACTTGGTGCTGGCTCCATGTGACAACATTTACTGTTAGGTAACTACTGTTACTAATAATCCATAGGATAATTCTGTCAGGCAGCACTTGCAGATACCTTGGAAGACAGGGCTGCCAGTTCCTATACTCTTCTCGTGTAGCTAACCATGACCCAAAGGACCTGATTGAGACCACTTCAAATAGCTCAAAGGGGGGTCCCAACAGGGCTATAAAGACCCAAGATATATCTCAGGGGGATACTACTAATTTACCTAGAGTGCAACCCTCTGACTGCAGCCTTAAAAAACCTTTTTATTCCATTGGTGTTCTGCCAATGTAAAATCCAGGAGGGCACTAAGCACCATGCCTGTACTTTTAGAGTGGACGGTCTGAGACCTTTTTCTATTCCCTTCTGCAAAAATGACAGATTTGATAGATTTAGGTCTAACAGTGCTTTGTCCGCAAACTCAAGGAAGGTCTTACAGATTCTAACTTAGATCCCATACGTAATTGGTTTTCTGTTCATCTGTAGCGTAGAGATGACTACATCTGGGACTCCTTTATGCTTAAAAATTTGCCTCTCAGCCATTAGGCCATTAGATGCAAGTTATTAAGGCTGAGATGTTTCATCTGGCCTTGATGTAGTAGGTCCTCCGTGTTGGGGGGCACCCAGGGGTCTGATAACGAGAGTTCTCTTAACATGGAAAACCAGACTCTCTGGAGTAAAAAGGGGGCTGTTAGGATGACACTGGCCCTGTCCTTCCTGATCTTCCTCAGGGTTCTCATTATTAGGAGAAGAGGTGGGAAGGTATAAGTCAGCCCCCCAACTCTGGGAGAATGCATCGACTGCTAATGGCCTGTCCGAATGTGAAACCTCCAAACCTTCCTGTTCTCTCAGGTGGCAAAAAGGGCAATTTCTGGGGTACCAAATAGCTTGACTATATACTGGAACACTATTGGATTTAAGGCCCACTCTCCCTGTCTTAGGGGATGGTGACTGAGGAAGTCAGCTAACTAATCGTAATCATATTTACTAAGGGTCCGAATCACGCACTTTCGTCGGGTTTCCCGACGATTTCCGATTTGCACTGAATTGCCCTGGGATGTTGTCGGACACGATCGGATTTTGCCGCATCAACGCGTCGGAGAATCCTTGTCGGAGAATGCGCCGCTGGATCACGTCTGGACCGGGTAAGTAAATTTGCCCCATTTTCTCTGCCCCTGATATGAACTGCCACTAGGGAGGAAAGACAGGTGAGACAAAAGATCTGGATTTTTACCCCATGCCAGTTTACATAATCTACTACCATTGTGTTGTCCAAGAGGACCACCAACTGAACTACAGACTGCAAGGCCCTCAGGACTGCCAACAGCTCCCTGAAATTGGATGACCTGTCTTTGGTCACTGGTTCCCACATGCCCTGGAACACTAACTCTCCAAGATGAGCCCCCCAACCCCTTGGGCTAGCGTCCATGGACATTATGGCAACACTTTCCTGGAATCATGGGTGCCCCACTGTAAGTGAAATTGTACCCTAGAGACTGCTGGAATGGTCACTGTCATTAACCACACTAAGCACATGCCCTGACGGAGGGAGTCTACCGTTACTCAACTGATGGACATCCCTAAAATCTTTTCTACCTTCTCGGATGGGAGAAAGGACCTTTTGCACTGGGAGAAGAGAAACCCCATTGATATTCTGGCCATGGACCATGGCAGGTATGTAGGTAGTTGGGAACACGTTCTTTCTATTGCCAGCCTTTTCTGGACCAAACAGTGTTTTACCCGTACATGAGATACCACACAGCTTATACTTTTAAGTTCGCTGACTAATTCTTTAACCAGAGGGCACACCTGACGGAATTGGACAGCGGGTCTCTCCTGGCAGATAGTCTCTGTTACATAAATTGACAATGTTCTTTTACTGTTTAATAATAATCCCTGAATGTTCATAATTGATTCATCATCCCTGATGCTTCCTTCACTGGTGTGTGCAGACTCTCTGTGCACTCTGTAGGATGTTTGTTTACATATCTGAACACTGATAAATAGAAAGAACCTGTAGGAGATAATGGGGCAGATTTACTTACCGATGAGGATTCGGGTCTGCCCTGATTCACTAAAGTCCATGTGCCCGATATCCACCAGGTGTTGCTGCTGCGTCGAAGTCTGCCGGAGTTCACCCTCTTCATCCTGGTGCATGTAAGTGCTGATCTTGAGACACAATTCCGTTTTTAAACCCCACGGTTTGTCCAAATCCGTCAGGTTGTCCGACGGCCACTCCCCCGATTTCTGTTACATGAAAGCCAGCGAATTTGCTCCACAATCTGATCGCGTGCACCAAAAACTCGGGGCAATTCGGTGCAAAACTTAAATAATCATGAAACCCGACGAAAGTGCGGCATTCGGACCCTTAGTAAATGTGCCCCAATGACTCATCCTGCTGCTCCCCTCCTACATCCCTGTGTGTAAAAAACACACTGGAGGCTGGGATTACAGATAGACTGAAGGAGTGAGAGACAGGAAGTTGTGTAGAGATGCAAAGTGTGGCAGCATGCAGCATGTGGAGGACAGGGAATTATTATTATTTATTTATAAAGCACCATTAATTCCATGGTGCTGTACAATCATTGAGGGGTTCTCATATATTACATTGAAGCAAAAACAGACGCAAGTACAAAGTACAAAACTACAGAGATCAGGAGACAAATAGGAGGAGGACCCTACCCATGCGGGCTCACAATCTATATGGGGGGGGTAGAGACATGAAGCGAGGGAGCGGTGCAGTTAATGTGCATTGTAAGCGGACATGAACAGGTGGGTTTTCAGGTTACGTTTGAAGGTTTGGAATGTGGGGACAGTATGACACATTTTGGTAGAGAGTTCCAGAGTATAGGAGATGCACGGAAGAAGTCCTGGATGCGGTTGTGAGAAGAGCGGATGGTAATAGGATGAAGTTGAAGGTCATGTGAGAAACAGAGATTACTTGTGGGGAGGTATTGTCTGATGAGTTCAGAGATATATGCAGGGGACATGTTGTGGATGGCTTTGTAGGTCATGGTTAGTATTTTGAATTGAATTCGGAAATTTTGTAAATTCTGAATTGAGGAAGGGTCTAATATGAGAGATGTTCTTGAGATGGAGGCGGCAGGTTGTAGTAAGTGCCTGTATGTGAGGCTTAAAGGATAAGGCAACGTCAAAGGTGGCTCCAAGGCAACGGACTTTCGGAGAGTGTGGAGCCATGAATTGTGAAGGTTAGGCCAGGTGGGAGGGATGCGTTAGGTGGAGGAAAGATTATGAGCTTTGTTTTGTCCATGTAAAATTTTAGAAAATGGGAAAAGAAAAAAGAGGACCAGAAATATAGATCTGTGTGTTGTCTTCATATGAATGGTCTTTGAAGCTATGAAACCTAATTAGGTGTCCCAGGCCAGAAGTATAGAGAGTGAAGAACAGGGGTCCGAGAACAGAGCCCTGGGGGATGCCATCAGAGAGGGGGCGAGGAAAAGAGGCGTTGTGAGAGTGATAGACACGGATTGTCTGGTTGGAAAGGTATGAGGAAATCCAGGAGAGGGCACGGTTAGTGATACCAAGAGAACAAAGCATCTGCAGCAGAAGAGAATGGTCAACAGTGTCAAAGGCAGAGGACAGGTCAATGAGAAGGAGAAAAGATTAGTGATGTTTTGCCTTGTCAGTAGGTCATCAGAAAAATTTGGTCAGAGCGGAGTTAGTGAGCAGAGTGGAGTGAATTGGGTTGAAAACCAGATTGCTGTTTGTCGTTAAAAAGTTGGACGAGAGGTAGGAAGACAGTTCTAGGTGGACATGTTGTTCCAGGAGTTTTGAGGCAAATGTAAGTAGTGAAATAGGGCAATAGTTCAGCAGATTGGATGGGTCCATAGTAGAGATGAGCGAGCACTAAAAAGCTCGAGTGCTCGTTACTCAGGTCGAACTTTTCCTGATGCTCGAGTGCTTGTATTGAATAACGAACCCCATTGAAGTCAATGTGAGACTTGAGCATTTTTCACTGAAAGAACACTTTGAAAGAACACAGGGAAGAACACATTGCAGATGTTTCCGTACATCTGCTAACTTATCCAAAGGCACACGTGCCGAGCGGTGTGAAAAAAAGGTTGACAGTATATTTAGTCGATAACACAGCATGGCGGCGGCAGAGTGACCAAGTTCCATAACGTATCTGGTGAAACACCCAAAAAATGAGCCTGACACGCTCGTTTGCTAAGGGGACAACATGTGGAGGCAGCTGTGGAGACGACTTTTGTAGGCAGCTATGGAGACGACATGCGGAGGCTGCTATAGAGACAATGGGGCATATATATCATATGCTTGCGCTCGTGCGTATGATAGCCCCGCCGCTTCATAGTCGCAGCCCGATACATCAAGAGGCATATGAAAAATCGCCGACGTCAGTAAATGCGCAGGTACTGGGGTCACGCCCCCCTTCACGCCCCTTCACGCTCCAATGACATGAAGGTGGCGGATCGGGACAAATAATCACAAAAGCTAGCAATAAGCTAGCATTTGCGATTATTTCAGTGCCTCTTCGCCACTGGCGTTGTGCAGAGGTCCTGATAAATATGCCCCAATGTGTGAAGGCAGCTATGGAGACGGTGTGTGGAGGCTGCTATGTAGACGATGTGTGGAGGCAATGGGGACGGTTATGGCACCCAAGGTAAACGTAAGGAGGTGAGAAAAGAGGAGTGAAAAGATAGATTTTAGAGGTAAAAGGTTATAGTAGTAGATTAAAGTTGCTGCAGTTAAAACAATGTTAGTTGGATCTTGGGATGGAGCTGGAGGTCCGCTGCCAGACGAGCTTTCGCCTGTCCAAGCCCCTGCCTCTCGGCTCCTCCCCACTCAAAATGGACCTGGGGGCCCGAAGCGTTTACTTTGAAAAAATTATCATTTTCAAAGCAGGCGGGGGCTACAAACAGCATTTCTAAAAACCTTTTGTGTAAGATCAAGTGTAGTACTGTTCTTATAAGTATTTGGCCTGGTTATGGCGGGGGAGGGGAACGTAAAGAGATGCCCAAATAGTGCTGAAATAATATTGGTCAATGATAAAAGTTTGGCGGTATATTTTGTGTATAACACAGCAGGGTGGCGACAAAGTTAAAACAACCCAAAGCTGTTAAAACAACCCAAAATTCTGCCTGACACAGCTCGTTTGCAAAGGGAACGATGTATGGAGGCAGCTATGTGGAGGACGTGTGGGGCAGCGGCCGCATCCTCAGGCTGGCGATTGTCCAGGCGACATAATCAGAGTGTACTCCGGCTACAAACAGCATTTCTAAAAAAATTTTGTGTAAGATCAAGTGTAGTACTGTTCTCTACCAGCCTATAGGGCAGCATCTCCAGGCTCAGTAATTTGGAGATTTGGATGTTGAGGGCTTGGGCGTGTGGGTGGGTGGAACTGTATTTCCTCTTGCTCTCCAGCGTCTGGGGTATAGACAGCTGAACGCTGTGCATGGAGACATTGGTGGACGCTGTCGAGGATTGTGGAGGCGAAGGTGTGGTTTTCGAGCGGGAGGTATTTGTGCCGGGGTCCTGGGAAGGGGGCTGACTAGCAGAGGCAGCTAATGACACAGGGGAAGGAGCAGTGGTGTACCGGCCGGAGGTGAACGGCCTTGGTTCTATTGAGTGGGGTGTTTAGCATACTGGTGGTGGTTAAGCTAGTAGTGGTGGAACCCCTGCTAATCCTGGTGTAGCACAGGTTGCACACCGTCGGTCATCCGTTGTTTCTTTAAAGAACCTCCAGACTTGAGAAAACTAGCCCTTGCCACGGGAACTTCACTACGTGAAACATTTGGCGCTGATGCACCAGCTCTGGCCCTGCCTCTCCGTCTGGCCCCATCACTGCCTCTTCCAACCTGTTCTCGTATAGGACTTGCCTCCATCTCAGAAGCACTGTCTTCAACCAGCCTATCAACCCAGCTTGGGTCTGTCACCTCATCATCCTCCGATCCCTCAGTCTGCTCCCCCCTGGACTTCCTGCCCTGACAACAACTTCACCAATGTCTGACAACCGTGTCTCCTCATTGTCCGAAACCTCTATACACACTTCTTCCACTACGTCAACAATGTAATCATCACCCATAGACTGCGACCGTTGCAAAACCTGGGCACCGGGAAAGAGCCCAGCAGCAACCTGAGAAGTGGTGAGTGACTCTGGGAAGGGTCCAGCAAACAGTTCCTCAGAGTATGACGGCTCAAATGCCAAATTGTACTGGGAGGGGGCAGACTGGGGGGAAGGAGGCGGAGGTGGAGGAGCTGGAGGAGTGCTCACTTGGGTATTATGGGTGGACTGCGTGGAAGACTGACTGGTGGACAAATTACTTGAAGCATTGTACGTAATCCACAACACCTGTTTGCACTGTTCTGGCCTCAACATTGCTCTACCACGAGTCCCAGTAACTTGAGACATGAAGCTAGGGAGTAAAGCTCTGCGGCGTTCCCTTGCTCCCTCATCAGCAGGTGGTGTCTCACCCCACCCAGGACCACAGCCTCTGACCCCTGCAGTAATTGGATGCCCACGCCCTCTTCCTCTACCCCTAGCCCTCAGGTTCAACATTTTCAAAATTAAAGTCTATTTTATAGACAAAACAGAAATATAAACTGTCAATTTTTTTGTGTTTTGTTTTTCATGGGTTTTTTTGTGTTTTTTTATAGAACAAAACATGCAGAAGAAATCAGACAGCAACCACAGAAGATGATTGCTATGGCTAGTTTCTAACCTACACTGACAGCACACAAAAGGATTTTGTGCTGTGACTGAGTGTGTCACTTTAACTTTTGAAAAACGCTAATGTAGCCCTAACAAGGGCTGTTGGGTTCTTGGAGAATCACTCCTGCCTAACAGTAAGGTTCTTTTAGAATCACTCCTGTACAGTAATCTACAAGAACACCTATCTCTATCCCTGACCAGCAGCAGCTCTATCCCTAACGGCATCTAGACAGAGAATGATCCGAGCAGCGTGGGCAGGGGCTAGTATATTCCAGGGTCACCTGATCAGGCCAGCCAACCACTGCTATCGACATGTAAGTTTACCACGTGATGCTGAGTATACTGCAGAGTGTCCTGGCTTGTGATTGGCTCTGTTTATGGCCGCCAAAAATCTAAACGCTGCAAGACGCCATTTTCACGAGCGGGTGAAATACTGGTTCGAGCACTGAGCAGTTGCAAGTACACTAATGCTCATACGAGCATTAAGCTCGGACGAGTATGCTCGCTCATCTCTACACAGGAACATTTTTTTTAAATAATATCCAATTGAAGAAATGTTTATATATGGCAAATGAATTTCATTAATTGTGAATGCCCAGATGGGAATACCCCTTTAAAGAAATGAGTTAGGGCTGGATATTGTGGGTGGGTTGCAGGAGATGAAGGTTGAAACCTTCTTTGATGGCATCTATTTTGTTTTTAAAGTGTGAGGCAAATCAGCTGAAATGAGAGAGGTTCGGGAGGGTGCAGGAGGACGAATAAGATAAATAAAGGTAGAAAATAGTTACTTGGGGTTGTGAGAAACAGAATATATAAGATTAATTAAGTAAACCTGTTTGGCAGATGCAAGTGCAGATTTGTAGGTGAAGACCGTCTGCTTGTATGACAGAAGCTCTTTCTTTGAGAGGGATTTCTTCCAACGGTGTTCATCTCATCTTGCCTCAGATGTTTTGTGAGGTCTGTGTGCCACGGTTGTCGGTTAGGTTGTCTAGATGTATTGAGAGTGAGGGGGGCTACAGAGTCCAGGGCTGAAGAAACTCTCACAAGAGGCAAAGACACATGGAAAAACTTGTCTAAGGGAACAGATTTATTGAAAAATGACCAACTCCTTTAAGTGCAGAAATATCTTGGAAAAATTGAATTTAGCACCACCTAGCAACAAAACATTGCAAAAAAGAGTAAAAGGGTTGGAAGACTTTATAATGCATTTTTGTACATTGTACACTGACCAATTAAAAAATAGACACATCAAATAGGTGACATTGATCACAACATAGCAACTTATGCTACTAGCTTAATTATGCTGCATTGTTCTTGACGCTCAGAATTGCCTAACAAGAAAGCTGCTCAAACAGATAAAATTGAGACAATCAATGATCTGTGGGATCATTCATACGAACAGTTCCACTAATAGGAAGATATTTTTCTCTTTGCATATTTTCTGCATATTTTTTGCATATTTTCTGACCCTTCATTTCACACACATTTCAAAAAACTATGGTCAAATTTTTCTAACCTGATTACTGGCATAAGTTATTGCCCTCAGTCATCAATAGACAACATGGAGTCTCATAACTTTGAGCAGCTTAAAACCACAATGAGTAATTGGTAAATACATCACCAAATAAATGCAGAATATTGTTAATGCTCATCACTACTTGTTCTCTATTTAGATAAAAACTAATTTTAAGTCTTTGAATTGTAAAATTAACGAATTTTTCCATGACCAATTCAGGAATTTATAATAAGGCACTCTGAATTACATATGGTTCTCTTTGATTTCACATTTAATAGGATAATGTAATTTAGAAAACCTTGGCCTTCAGCAAATATTACTTAAAACATATTGGCAGTAAGTTAATTAAATCCTTCATCTTTTTCAAATACTTTAGGATAAATAAGGTAATTTAATAATTCAAAATATGTAGCTGTTAAAAAATGTCTCCAGCGAAGAGATCAGAAAGCTTAACCTTAGGATCATACACACACTGACCAGAAACCAAAGGGAGGTGCTGTTCATGCTGCTGCATACATACAGAATCGGATACAAACACAGAATACCAAACAAGATAGCAAGAGCACTAGATACACAGGTAAGACTCAAAATAACCAGCAAGGTCTGATGGGAGTTTGAAGGTATATAAGGCCTTTCACGGGCAAAACTGGGAAAACTGTCCATCAGGCTAGTAACCCTTGCTGGGCTGGGCTGAAGTGCTCACCCTGAGATGTCCCTGCGGGCTAAGGCCTTGCTTAAATCAGATAAACCGCCCTGATAAGGGCTAACCCACTATCAGGAACCTAAATTGATGGTCCCTGAGCGACCCTACAAGATGACAGGGAAGGCTTACTTCGTCCGGCAGCTGCGGGATGGTGGAGTGGATAGGTAAACCGAATACAGGAATATACCTATGTTCACACTGGTGCACAGAATACTAACACAGGTTTGAGACAGGGAAAGTGGAATAACACTAGGAGGTAAACGATACTGAGGGACAAACAACAGATACAATTGACACTTTGTTGAATAAAATGATTTTGTGATCAAACATTGGTTGAACCTGAAATCAATGTAGCAGTACACTGAGGAAGCTCCACTTTTTTCCCTTTAATCCACTGCCATTTGCAATACAGTCCTTCCAGGAGGAACCGGTAGGAGCACTGCAGCGCTACATCATCTCTTGACACACTCTGAGTAGTTATGCACTGAGCATAACTACCCCTCGCGAGAGCATAACTAACCTGACCTTAGTCACCAGAAATAGGATTATCTTGAACCAACGGTGTTTGTCCTATGAGCGCCATTGTGTCCTTTTATTTTTCATTTTAGTCAAACACCAGATACAGGCAGACAAGCGGAGACAAACAAACCGGGTCAAAACCAAGATGGCTGCAAAGGTACAGAATCGGATACAGAACACAGAATACCAAACAAGATAGCAAGAGCACTAGATACACAGGTAAGACTTAAAAAAAAACAGTGAGGTCTGATGGGAGTAGGAAGGTATATAAGGCAGTTTCCGGACACGCCTCCAGCAGCACACTAGGGAAAATGTCCATCAAGCTAGTAACACTTGCTGGGCAGGGCTGAAATGCAAGGAGCAGGGTGTGGATAAGTTAATCCAAACACAAACACTAAGCCACAGTTCCCACACAAATAAATGCCATCTATTCTACCAACTGTGGATAGAGCACCATTTAGGCACGGATGTTACAGCCACTTTATTTAAAATTAAAATGGAGTAAAAACTGAAAACAGAGCTTTAATGACAATAAAAACACACAAAAAAGAAAACACAATTAGTGTGTTTGCTTGTTAAACAGAGGATTCCTCTATTTGTAACAGCTCTACGGGAATATAGATTTTATTTTTAAACAGTAGAACCTATTCTACTTTCTATTTTGCTTTCTATTTTGCAATTGAAAGCACCATACATTTTAACATCCTTTACTACGGCTATGGATTAAAGACTATTACAATGACAGAAAATTACAACATTCTTTCCCTTGTTTAAGAAAAGATTAAGATTCTGTGAAGTCTGGCTGGTTAATGCCATAACATTGTAAAGTATTAAAGGCTGAATTTGTCTTTGTGACATATTTCATTTTTGCTTTTTTTTATGTCTCTGAATTCAATTTTTTCAGTATTTGCAGATGTGTTAAAAGAAGGTTTATAGTTATTAAGTTATTTTTTCACTTATATAATACTACTAACTGTAGATCCTGTCATTGCCTAGGATAGGAAATAACTTCTCTTAGCTATAACAAAATAGAATGGTTTAGTAAAAAATATTCTATTTGTATCTATTTCTCTCACTGTCTCCCTCTGTGTCTGTCTCCCACTGTCTCTTTCAGTGGCTGTTTCTGACCGTCTCTGTTTCTGACCACCTCTTTTACAGACTGTTGCTGACTGTCTCTTTCAGTGCCTGTCACTGACCGTCTCTGTCTCTAACTGACTCTTTCAGTGATTGTCTATGTCCTTGACTGACTGTCTCTGACTGACTCTGACAGTCTCTGTATTCGTCTCTGACTGTCTCTGTTTCCAATTGTCTCTAACTGTGACTATCTCTGACAGTCACTTTGTCTACGGGGAGTTTTATTAGATGTGTCTGACAGCAGAACTGCTTTTCTGATAACCAATTAGAGCTCAGGTTTCAATTTTGCACAGCTATTTATAAAAATAAAGCTGATCCCTAATTGGCTTCCATGATTAACAGTTTTACCTCAGACATTTCTGATAAATCTCCCCCATCTTACCTCACACATAAGTTGTCTTATACTCATTGCCTATAGTAACCAATCAAAGCTCCAAGCTCATACTAATGACCTTTGGCAGAACAGCAACTAATCACAGCTCAGCTTCTAACTGCCAAAGCAGCAGCAGACAATGGCTCCTATATATGGTGGTTAATAATAATATAATAATAATATATTTTGGAAAGTGTGGGGTCTCAGGATCTGTCCTTTGGTCGTAGAGTAATATCCTCTGTTGTGCTTCTCTAAGCTGTGTTTCCTATTTTACCCTATCTCGTGGTTTTGTCGTGGTGAGGAAGTAGTTGCTAATTATCCCCTTACTGACATAATAGTCATGGGCTGAGTGTTTACCCGCCGATCGGTGTCGCCAAAGCTGCCGGCTGCTTCAAAAGAATCTTGGCGAGGATTGTCACACCCCGTGAAGTCATCAGGGGCAGTGACCGGTCACCATGACAGCCTCAGGTCTTCCGAAGACCCGAGGCTGTCTAATTATAACCCTTTCATTACAATGTGCGAATAGCTAATCATACATTGTAATGAATGAGGAGGAAAATCCCCATATGTAGTATGGCAGTATATAGTTGGATCAATCAGACAAACTGGGGTTAAAGTACACAAGGGGGTCTGAAAAATAGTAAATATTAAAAAAATATATATTATAAAAAAACCTAAAAAATAAAATTACCCCCCTCTCCCTAGAACTGATATAAATATAAATTAACCGTAAAAATCCTAAACACATTAGGTACAAAAATAGTCACGGGTGGTCCCGCGACCCATATCGCCTGAATTCCTACCGAGCTCAGTGCGCGCGTCCCCGTCTCTTAGGAATCTCTGAAGTACAGAATGGTCTAGAATGTTGTCTTCTGGCTCCCAAACTGCCATGACCTAGTGCCTGGACCTGACCACTGGACTGTCAACTCCTAAGGTACCTCAATCTCGGCTGCCACCGTGGGCTAGTCCCACCTGTGGAACGACCTGGTGTTACCCTGCCGTAGTAAGTCCGGCAAGCAAGCCTGGTAAAGACCAGGTGCCACTTAGACTCCAGTCCCAGGTGTCGGCTAGTACCACCTCCAGTGGATCCACACATCCCGAACTCTGACATTGAGATACAGCCACGGATCCCACCGAGGTTGCGCTTCCCAGTCGGCCTGATTTTGACACAATGATGGTCGAGCAATCCCGGGAGATTGCCAATCAATGCGAACAGCTGGAACAAGTTACCGCTATGCTGCAACATTTGCTAGCCACCCAGCTACAGCAGCAGGTTCCCAAATCTGCTCCCACGGCTTCTGCTACCCCGGCTTGTCTTCCTGCCACTGAACCCAGTCTATGCCTGGCAAGTATGATGAAGATCCCAATATGTGCAGGGGCTTTATAACCCCTGCACATAGAACTCATGCCATCTCAATTCGTCACGGAGCGATACAAGGTGGCATTTATCCTCAGCCGCCTTTCCTGGAAAGCCCTGGCCTGGGTTACACCCCTCTTTGGAACAGAAATGACCCGGTCACGGATACTCTCACAGGATTTCTGGCGGAGTTTTAGTCCATGTTTGAAGAACCTGCACGACCCTCCTCGGATGAGACTGGGCTGTTGAATCAGCACCAAGGGAACTTTTTTGTGGGAGAATATGCTGCTCAGTTCCGTACCCTGGTCTCAGAACTCTCCTGGAACAATGCGGCCTTATCCATAGCTTTCAAGAAGCGACTCTCCTCTGGTCGCTCATGATCTGCTGTCTACTCTGATTGGTCTAATCACCCTGGTCACCTCGAGCAATCCCAAGTCCATCCATAACGCATTCCACGTCTGGCTCCTACTTTCCAAAGACCGCTCCAGCCTCCAGTCGTACCATCTGCAGAAGAGCCTATGGAGGTAAACAGAGCCAGATTCTCTCCAGGAATGCAACAGAAGGTGTCAGGGGGACCTCTGCATTTATTGTAATGCTCCAATTATCTTCCAGGAATTCATCAATGACATCTTTTGAGATTTACTGTATACCTGTGTAGTGGCCTACTTGGACGACATTTTGGTCTTTTCTCCAGTCTCCAGACGCAAGTTCTTGGCCATCTACGGGATAATCGTCTCTATGCCAAGCTCGAGAAGTGTCTGTTCCACCAACAAAGCCTATTTTTACTCGGTTATATAATCTCAGACAAAGGTCTGCAGATGGATCCAAACTGTCGGCATTTCTGCAGTGGTGCGTCCAGAAGGTCTTCAAGCCATCCAGAGGTTCCTGGGCTTCGGGAACTACTACCAGCAGTTTATCCCACATTTCTCTACTCTAGTCTCTCCCATCGTGGGGCTCACCAAGAAGGGCGCTAATCCATGCCTCTGGCCTTTGGCGGCTGAAGAAGCTTTCACAAAGTTTAAGTCTGCCTTTGCCACGGCTCCTGTTCTCTGTAGACCCAATACGGAGAAGCCTTTTATCCGGGAGATGGATGCATCTTCTGAAGGTGCAGGAAGGGCCTAAGGGCCGAACGCTCACGTGTGGCTTCTCTTCCAAAACCTTTTGGAAGAATGGCGATATATTTTGGAGGGAGCTCGCCATCCAATCTGTGTTTACATAGATCATAAGAACCTCTCGTACCTGCAGACAGCTCAACGTCTTAATCTCAGGCAAGCCTGTTGGTTACTCTTCTTCTCCCGCTTCAACCTGATGATCCACTTCAGGCCTGCAGAGAAGAATATCAAAGCAGGTGCCCTTCCTGTGCCTCAGATTTCGTTAAAGCAGAGCCGGTTCTAGCATATCATCTCTCCGGAAAAATTAGTTGCTGCCACTCCTGTGGATTTTCGGCAGCTTCCCCCAGGAAAGACCTGCAATGTGGAATAGGATTTTGTTTTGGGGACATTCTTCACACCTGGCTGGGCACCCTGGGGTGCAACGCTCCGTGTCCTTATCTCTGTTCGGGACTTTGTAGGATCCTGTACCTCCTGTGCCCGTAATAAGCCTTCCCGTCTGAAACCGTCTGGTCTCTTGCTTCCGTTGCCGATACCCAGTTGTCCATGGTCACACGTGGCTATGGACTTTGCCACGGACCTTCCATCCTCCTCGGGCAATACCGTAATCTGGGTGGTGACAGACCGGTTTTCGAAGATGTCTCATTTTGTCCCTCTTTCAGGTCTGCCATCTGCTTCACGTTCTTCCTGCCTCCAATTTCTGGCGTTCCTTGTGCAGCCAACTGCAAGTTAAGCTGGACTTCTCTTCTGCCTATCATCCGCAGTCTAACGGACAAGTGGATGGGATCAACCAGACTCTGGGCTGCTATCTACGGCACTTTGTTTCTGCTTGCCAGGACGATTGGGCTACCCTCTTACTTTGGGCAGAATTTTTATATAATTCTCTGGACTCCGCTGGTGTCGCTCCCTTCTTTGTTGTCTTTGGACGAAATCCCTGCCCACCTCTTCCTCTATCAGTGCCTTATGATGTTGCTTCATGAATTGCTTCAGGACCTCAGATCCACCTGCGAGCAAACACGGCAATCACTACTTCAGGCATTTGCTCGCACCAAGACCCAGGCTGACAAGAGACCACCAGTCTTCTCTCCGAAAGATAAAGTGTGGCTGTCTTCAAGATATGTCCGGCTGAAGATTCCCTGCTACAAGCTTGGTCCTCGCTTTCTGGGTCCATTTGAAGTACTGAAATGCATAAACCCTGTGACCTATATGCTGCACCTTCCTCCCACCATGCGCATCCCGAACTCCTTTCATATCTCCCTTCTGAAGCCTGTCATCCTGAAACACTTCTCCCGGCAAGTACCACCGCCAGCTCCTGTAGCAGACTCCTCTGATCTCTATGAGGTGAAAGAAGTCCTGAGCATGAAGTCAGTCAGAGGGAAGCAGTTCTTTCTCCTTGACTGGAAGGGGTTTGGGCCGTAGGAGAGATTTTGGGAGCCAGAAGACAACATTCTAGACCATTCTGTATTGCAGAGATTCCTTCACACCAAGAAGAGCAGGAGTCCGAAGGGGCACATCTCACCTCGCCGGGATCCAGCGGCGTCTCCTGCAGGTCCTATGTGCGTCCCGGCCGCATAGGGCATGTGCGCGCCGGCTTGGCCAGATTTAAAGGGCCAGCCATCGATAATTGTCGCTGGCCACATGCCCTTCTCTATATATTCCCAGCCCTTTGCTGTCTTCCCTGCCGGATCTTTGTGCCTCACAGCTTTAGGAAAAAAGCTCCCTTGAATTCTCCTGCGTTCCTGTGTCTCCAATGTTCCAGTGTGTTCCTGATCCCGTGTGTTGCTGCTCCCGTGTGTTCCTGCTCCTGAGTTCCTGTGTCCTGTGTCCTGTGTACCTGTGTTCCTGATCCCATCTGCCTGGACCTCCCATTGCTGACCCCGGACTGGACCTTGACGTTGCATCTCTGCCGCCCTACCCTGACCTAGTGCCTGGACCTGACCATGAGACTGTCTCCTCCTAAGGAACGACTTGGTGGTATCCTGCCGCAGCAAGTCCAGCTCTTAGACTCCCACTTAGACTCCCAGGTGTCAGCTAATACCACCTCCCGTGGTGGTCCAGTGGATCCACGCCTCCCGAACTCTGACAATAACACATAGTGAAAAAATTGAAAATGTTAAGAAAACATAATATCCCACATCATGTTAATAGGCTTCTTGTAAATCATGCATTAATATATTGGAAGCTGTATTTTAATGCTTGAAGTCTTTCTTATCCCAATCTGGAAAATGTATTTGCATATTTCCTTCCCAGTATCCACAGTAGAGGGTGCATTGCCTTTGCCATTGCCATTGCCTCTGAAAGGCAAAATCTCCATTAATAGTTGTGTTTCTTGTCCTATGGCCCTGGCCCAGCCAAATTAGTTCCATACACTGTGCTAATGAGATGCATAAACATTAAAACTGCAATTCCAAAAGCTGGGAGAATTGACTTATAGGGAGCTGTCTTTTAAGGTAGCACTGAGGGAAAGTTTTCGTTAACCCATTTTGGAAAACTTTATGCACTACTTAACATTTAGAATACAATACTTAAAAAACTTTCAAAACTGACTGTTCTGTACAATTATTAATAAATACTGGTTTAATTAAGTTTATTTTTTCATCTATTGGGGCACATTTACTTACCCGTCCCATTGACGCCGCCTATCTGGAATGTCTGATGAGAATTTGGAGCTGCCGCGATTCACTAAGATCACGCGTCCAAATTCCTGCATTGAGATTCTTCCTGGTACATGTGTGCCGATGCGCCACAATCTGATTGCGTGCGCCAAAAACCCGAGGCAATTCAGTGCAAAATGGAAAAATTTGCGAAAGACGACAGAAATGCTTCCGACGGACCCTTAGTAAAAGTGCCCCCTTATCTTTATTTACTGTATGCTATTTATTTATTTATTTTTTTTTTTTTTATTGAAATTTTACAAAGTGTACAAATAACATACTCGATAGTATTACATTATTCATATTTTTCAACAACCACATTAAATCCAATTGTCATATTGTTTTCATCCCTAATCCCCTCCCCCCCATTATATATTATTATTTATCAAAAAAAAAATCACAGCACCTTCCCCCTAAGACCCTGCTGGAGCTGAAAAAATAAATAAATAAATAAAATAAAAACACCCAGAAAAATTATTTGGCTTTTTTCGGACTCCCATTGATCCCACAGCTGCTTAAGTTTTCTACTACTTCTATATCTTTTTTCATATGCACATTCATACGACTTAGTACGCTCCACTATACTTTGCCATTCTCCCATCCCCGGAGCGATGCTATATTTCCAATGTTTAATCAGAACCCATCTTGCTAGGAAGAGAACCTTCAAAATCAGATCACACTTGGATCTTGGGCCTATGGTAGGAGAAATTAAGCCCAAGAGGCCAAGGGTAGCTGTTCGCACCAAGGAGCAACCTACCCGTCCTTCAATGGTCTCAAATATCTCCAACCAATACTTCTCGATCGTGGGACAATCCCATAGAATATGGAGGATGTCAGCATTGGGTCTGTTACACCTCGTGCAATTAGAGTTGTCCTTTAATCCTATCCTATACAATAGCTGTGGAGAAAAGTAAATCCTATACAAAATATTCAATTGTGTACATCTGTGATTTAAATTTATTGAGCTTCTGACCACGTTTTCATATATCTCCCCCCATTGTGCTTCAGTGATAACACCAACTTGATTCCCCCACTTAACTTGACTGGAGTGACTCAGATCCTGGTCTAAGTCTTTTCGTAAGAACCGATACAGTTTAGATAGTTTAATAGAGGTCACTCCGGTTTCTAATAATTTTGTGAATTCCCCACTCCTTTCAGTCTTAAAACCAACCTTATTTTTTTCGTGTTTATAAGCGTGTGATAATTGCCTATACCTAAATAAGTCTACATTTTTAAGAAAACCCGTATTGACCCAGTGTTGAAATGACGGTAGTTCCCCATTAACCCCGAATTGCTCTAGTGAAATAATTCCCCTTTTTTTCCAAAATTCAACGTCCTCCATTTTAAAAAATTCTGGAATGCTACAATTATCTCAGAGGGATGTAAATCTAAATCCACCCTCGATCCTTAACAACTTTTTCACTTCTCTCCAAGTATTTGACAAGAGGCTGACCAGCGGGATGTTTTTAATATCCCGTGCCCTCAGATGTCCCGACTCTAATAACACAAATATAGATTCAAATCGTTTTCCAATTTTGCTAGATAATGCCAAGAAAAAGGTGCTTTCCTTATTTTCTATAAGAAGTTGGGTTTGGGCCGCCAGAAAATAATGAAAAAAGGAGGGGAGAGAAAGACCCCCCTTCTTCTTGTCTCTCATTAGGATTTCCTGCTTAATGCGTACCCTTTTCCTCCCCCATAGAAGTTTATTAATAATGGAGCGAATAAGTCCAAACCATTTTTTGTCAATCCAGCGTGGGCAATTACACAATACGTAGAGAATTTGGGGCAGTAATATGGTCTTAACCAAAACAGCCCTCTCAGCTCGATTTAACGGGAGAGAGCTCCAAGTGTTCACCTTATGTTTTAGTTTCGCCAGAAGGGGAACCAGGTTCTGAATAATGTAATCGCTAACCTTGGAGCTTACCGCTAGGCCCAAGTACTCCAGGGATTGGGAAACCCTTAGATCTAAGGATTCTAAATTGACCAGCGAGTCCTCATCTAAGGGTACCAATACAGATTTTTTTACATTAATTTCAAATCCCGAATACCTTCCGAATTCATTGATCTTACTGAGCACCATCGGAACTGACGTGCCTGAATCCTTAAGGCAGAGAAGAATATCATCGGCATAAAGCATGATCTTATCAGCCGGACCCCCGACACCTGCACCTCTGATCTCTTCACATGCCCTAATCTTTATGGCCAGAGGCTCGATAAACAGAGCAAAGAGCAGGGGAGATAAGGGACAGCCCTGTCTCGTGCCTCGTGTCAGGGAAAAAAAGGAAGAAAAGTCACCATTAACCTTGATTCGTGCTTTAGGATCGATATAAAACAATCGAACCCACTGCACAAACCTCTTGCCCAGTCCAAATCTGTCCAGTACCTCCCATAGGAAGTCCCACTCCACCCTGTCGAAGGCCTTGGAGGCGTCCAACGACAGGATGGAGCGAGACCCCCCTCCACCCAACTGTATACTGGAGTACAGCCGCTGGATATTGGTGCCAATGTGGCGACCTCCCACAAAGCCACACTGATCTTTGTGAACCAAAGCCGGAACTATTAACTTTAATCTATTAGTCAGCAATTTAGCCATCAGCTTGGCATCAGCATTCAAAAGAGAAATAGGTCGATATGATTCCCCCTCCACTGGATCTTTGTTTTTTTTCCTAATTAGAGCTATACCCACCTCATACCATGATTCAGGAAGTCTACCCACTACCTGCGATTCATCCCATACCTCAATCATAAGAGGGAGGAGAAGGGAACCAAATCTGTCATAAATCTCCAAGGGCAGCCCATCCAATCCAGGGGACACATTACGTCTGGTGGAGGATAACGTCTCTTCTAACTCCCTGACCGTGATTGAGTGGGAAAGCTGCATTCTCTTTTCTTCAGAGAGTTTAGGAATGCTGATGCCGTCTAAGTATTGTTTAATATTTTCTTCAGTGGCATCAAGATCTGAAGAATAAATACCTTGAAAGAGCTGTAGGAATACCTCTTTAATCTCATTCTGGCTATATACTATTTCCCCAAAGTTATTTTTGATTGCCTGAATTCTATTCAGCTCCTGTTGTTTCTTTACTTTTTGTAGAAGCTTTTTAGTGGATAGGCCACTTTCACAATGTGCTGACTGATCCAGAAAAAATAATTTTTGTGTTGCTTTATGGGCCATATATTTATTATACATCTCTTGAGATTGAATATATCTCTCCAGAGTGGTTTGTGATCTGTTCTCCTGTAGCTCCTTTTCTCTATATTTCACTGTCTCTCTTAACTGTTTTTCCTGTTTGAAAAATTGCATTCGTAGGTATATCACTTCAGAATTCAATATTCCTCGTAGAAAGGATTTTACCGAATCCCATAGCAATCCGGGATTATCGATAGATCTATTAGTGGAAATAAAATAGAAGAGCTCTTTCTTAATTTTATCTTCATTCGTTATCAAGGAGAGCCAGTGAGAGTTTAGTTTCCAAAATCTACATACCGGAGCGACAGCATCAAAAAGCTCCAAGACCAGCGGAGAATGGTCTGAGATTGACCTATTGTCATATCTCATTTTTTTGATCCATCTTATCGCTGGGGTATTAACCAGTGCGAGGTCTATCCTTGATAAGGAATTATGGGAGCGATTAAAACATGAATATACAGGCTTATCTCCATATAGGGATCTCCACGCATCTATCCACCCTATTTCCTGGCAGAATCTAGCAAAGGGGGTATCACTGGATCCTAATTTCACCGGCTGATTTCTCCCTATTCGATCTTCCTTATCAGAAAATACAGCATTAAAGTCCCCCAGAAGCAAAACAGGGCATTCACCCACCTTCTCAATAAACCGTAAAAGCGCTAGCAATACGTCATATCTGAAGGGAGGGGGTATATATATCCCTGCCACCACACATTTAGTACCCTCCAAAACACCGTAGAGAAAAACGAATTTTCCATCGGGATCACATTGGCATTTAAGTAGTTTAAAGTTAATAGAGTTATGAATCAAGATTGAGACCCCCCTTGAGAATGTAGAGAAAACAGAACTATAGGTCTGGTTTGCCCATCTTCTTTGAATTAAATATAAAGTGTCCTTTACCAGATGGGTTTCTAGTAAAATAATAATTGCGGGAAGTTGTTTACAAATATAATTGAAGATGATACATCGTTTCAGGCGGTCCTTCAGCCCTCTAACGTTCCAGGATATAAGCCTAATAGAGCCAATCATTTAGAAATAAGAGAAAAAAAAAACAAACAAACAAAAAAAAAAAAAAAAAAAAAAAAAAAAAACCCCTCCAGCTCCAGTCGTCCTCCCCCCCACACCCCTTCTGTATGTCCTAACATTCTAGAACTCCTCCTACTAGAGCCACTTACCCCCCCCTCCCCCCCCCTCCCCGATGCCAGCCAGCCATATATTCACTAGTGAAACTTGAGTCACAACCCCTTCGAATCCATCCAATCGGAGACTTGTTCGGGGGTATTAAAGAAGTGGGATTGATTCTGATACAAAATTCTTAATTTCGCAGGATGTAAAAGAGAGTAGATGATACCTTTCTCTCTTAGTCTTTTTTTAACTTCGATGAAGCTTTTCCTTTTTTGTAGGGTGTCCCTGGAGAAATCAGGATACAGTGAGATTTTTTCTCCTTGAATTGTAAGATCTTTAATATCCCGTGCACGTCGCAAAATCATGTCCCTATCTCTAGAGAGAAGTGTTTTACATATAATTGTTCGAGGGGAACTACCGGGGACTTTGGACACCGCAGGGATCCTATGAGCCCGTTCAATTTCAAAATTAGCCGACAGGTGCTCTCTTCCTATTTTCTCTAAGAGCCACTCTTTAACAAAATTCACTGCGTTCTCACCCTCTGCTTTCTCCGGAACTCCTATTAATCTCAAATTAGCTCTTCTAGATCTATCTTCCATGTCCGCCTATCTGTTTTTGAGGGCCTCATTCTCCTTTTCTAAAAAAGAAGTCGTTTTTTTTACTCCGCCCACCTCCTTTTCAATTTTTTATATTTTTTCCTCAACCAGTTTCTGTTTATCTCTGACCTTGTTGAGGTCCTCTCTAAGCAGGGAGACATCCCCTCTCAATGCCCCCACCTGATCTGTTAATTCTCCAATTGCGTTACTGCAGACCTTTATGGAGGCAAGGATTTCCTTGAGCATCTCGCTGTCTCCCTGAGCCACCGGCTCCTCCTCCTCTTGTTGTTCTCCATCTAATACCGAAAACCTTGAGCCCTGTATTTTATTTTTAGGGTCCTGGCCCTCAGAGCCATGGTTTTTCAGCCCTGTGCGTGTTTTAGAAATCGGAGACTTCCAAAGTTTGTCTATCTTCGCTGAGTTGTCACCTTTCCCCGTCCCCCCTTTTTCCTTTGGGGAGGATGACCCTAGGGATTTTCTAGCTGAATTTTTGGGGGGCATGGTAATTCCTTTACCTTCCTATAGCTATATTATTGCCCTGTGTCTGCTGATAGCACAAAAAAGGAGAAAAAAAAAAAAAAAAAAAAGGTACAGCTGTTGCCCTCTAGGTATTCTAGAGACTTAAATAGATTGACTCTGCCCCATACAAGCCGTACATTAAAATAAAATAGGAGTCTCCAGGGTGTGATAGTTTAGGCATTCGCCCTTAAACATCAAGGGTAAAAAACAGAAAACACAGCAATAACAATTGTATATGCTAGATATAGCACCCCAATCACCTTGAGATAACAAGAAATAACAAGCAAATAAATATGCGCAGGGAAAGGGAGAAAACAGCTAAATACAGTTTACAGTTTAGTCACCGATTTTGATAGACAAAGACCTGCAACAAGCAAGTAGCGAAGTGCGCAAGGCTTGCTAAGTTATATCTATACTTAAACAAGCAGTCTAAGGTTCACAGAAATGAGGAACAGTTAATCATAAATTAGCAGAAGACATGAAGCTAGTAAACTGTAGGTAGGCAGAATCCAGAGTTGGCAAGCGAGTAAGCGCAGAACTGATGGCTTGTAGCCTAGCCAGGGAAGAAAGGATTAGTTGCAGCCAAGTTAGTATATATCTATATATTAGTGTATATCCAAATAGGTTATGTCTATACTCATACGTGCGGATCACAGTTCAGAGCAATAAGGCCGAGTTAGACAATAGTTAGCAGAAGACATGAAGCTGATATAATGTAGACTGGTAGAATCCACAATTTAGCAAGCAGGCAAGCAAGCAAGAAGCTGATGTAGAAAAAGATAGCGTTCAGGTATATGAAGGTATGCCAGCTGCTTGCGAAGATAGGTGAGGATTGTAATTTAAGGCTTAAGAGAGGTAGAGTGTTGCAGCACTCTAGGTAATATATTAGGCAGTGGTTAGATATTAGCGGTTATATAAGCAGATAGTTCTCACCACTCCAACGAAATGACCAGCCCTCAATGAAGCCCTCAGTCTCACCGCTGCGTATCCTCCGTAGAGCGTCTAGTAGAGGTCTAGGGGCATGGGCCCCAGCATCCAACAAACTTTTTCCCGCGGACCGGCAGCGCCGTTCTCGTGGCACCAGCTCAGGGCACGTCGTTCCCACGGCGCACCTTTCGCTTTCAGCCACCAGGTGGCGCTTCTCCGAGCCCGGGGTCTAAGGGGCCGCTCAACTTGCCGACCTCATAGTCGGGACCTCGGGGTGCGCTGCAATCGAGTGATGTGTTTGCTGCTCACTATCGCCCAGCAAGCGGCACCGTTGCAGCGAGCGTCGCTGGACTTCAGGGCGCTCAGTCGCTGCGCCTCAGGATCGATGCCATCGGAGAAAGGCACACATCTCCAGTTCAGCGGTGGCGGCTAACCCAGGGAGGTAGGAGAGGAGGGTGCGAGCGGCTGTGCAGCGTGACTACGTCATGCCGTTACGCTCTGCCACTGTATGCTATTTATAATTTATGAAAAGCTACAATGCTGGCTTATATGGCATAAATTAACCGTTTCAGGACGGGGCCCTTTCCGTTTTTTTTCATTTCCATTTTCCACTCCCCACATTCAAAAATCTATAACTTTTTTTATTTTTACACATAAAGAACTGTGTGATCGCTTGTTTTCTGCGTAACAATTTGCACTTCATAATGGTGGCATTGAATATTCCTTGCCGTTTTAAATGTAGTGAAAATGGTGAAAAAATGCATTTGCGCCATTTTCTTGTGGGCTTGGAATTTACGGCTTTCACTGTGCGCCCCAAATGACATATCTACTTTATTATTTGGGTCAATACGATTATGCAGATACCAAATTTGTAAAGTTTGTATAATGTTTTCATACATTTACAAAAATTAAAACCTCCTGTACAAAATTTTTTTTATTTTGCTGTCTTCTTGCGCTAAACTTTTTCATACTTTGGTGTACTTGGTGTACTTTTGATCACTTTTTATAGAATTTTTTTTTAAATGGCAAAAAAAGTGCAATTTTTGACTTTGGGCGCGATTTTCCATTACGGGGTTAAACGCAGTGAAATACCAATAGTATATTTTGATAGTTTGGGCATTTACCTAATGTGGTTATGATTTGAATTTTTAGGTTTTTTTATTATAATTTTTAAAAAACTTTTTAAATATTTTTATTTTTACTATTTTTCAGACTCCCTACTTTAACCTTAGGTTGTCTGATTGATCATACCATATGCTGCCATACCACAGTATGGCAGTATATGGGGATTTTACTCCTCATTCATTACAATGTGTGAATACACGGCGGGCGGTCGTGAACCTGTTAAACAAGTAGCCAATGCATCAACACAAAATTCTAGTCAAAGGAAGAGATTACTATGCCACAGTCATGTTGCTTATCTTGGCTTTAATATCCTGTCCAAAATAAACACAAAAACTACTTGAGGCAACTCAATTATAAACTGCTCTCCAAAGAGCATTACCCAGACTTCAAAGAGCTTACAGCAGTTAGTATAAATTATAAACAAGAACATGCAGTTTTTGTATTTGGGCAATGTAGTCCTTCAGTGTATCAATTTTTTGGAGCCATATTGCTTTATACAAATAAATTAGAAAGAAAACACTGCTTATAGCATAATTTCCATCAAACATAGGGCCTTCCAGGCACGTTATTACTTAACCTTTACCTCCATTTCATTTAATTAAAAGCCATATGTGCCGGCTCAGGAGATAATAGACTATTTAATTTATAGGTCCTGTGTAGCAGAGCTGCCACCTGAAAAGTGGAAAAAAGTTTGCTGCATCATTTTTATAGTTACTGTTTGTTTAAAATGTAAAATATTCAAGATGTGGAAATATATATAAGCGTGTATTGTACTTTTGAAATGTGTTCTCAACCCCTGGAGAGTATTTGTAAACATTGTATATATTTATTTGTATTTTTGCTGGGTACTTTTGTAGCTGAAACTCTCTAGCCCCTTCCCGCACTGTGGCAGATATATCTGCCACTGACATGATGCCTGCTCAGCTCTGGATCTGAGCCGAACCGGCATCGACAAACACTGGTTGCTGGCTGTAATATATAGCCGACACCCCAGTGTAACAACCGCGGTCGGAGTGTGCTCGGAGCGACAGCGGCATTTAACATGCCTTTGGAGAGTCTTTCCCCCACGATCTGCGCAGCCACACGATCTTCTGGGGGTGCCAATCGCTACTATGGCAACTCTGGGGTCCAATCAGGACCCCAGAGGTGCCTGCTGGCAGTGCCTGAAAGATGGCGTCACTGACACTGCTAATACCCTGCAATACATTAGTTTTAGATGATTGCTTGTTCATGTCCCATGCTGGAAGCTGTGAAAAAGTATTTAAAAAAATGGTATTCAATAAAAAATAAAGCAAATCAATAAGCCCATAAGCCCATAACATATAAAGAGAAATATAATCCAAAAAAAGTCTAAATCATAACACAAACCCCACATATATAGTATCACCACGTCCATAACAACACATAGAATAAAATTAAATCATTATTGAACCCACACAATGAACACCATTAAAAAAACTGTTAAAAGCACGCCCAAAATTATGATTTTTCAAAAAAATGTTTTCTTTTTTTTGTAAATAAACGCAAAATGTATCATCCAACATTTACCATTAAAATGAAGCACAACATGTGGGGAAAAAACAATCTCAGAATCGCTTTGATAAGTAACAGTGTTCAAAAGTTATAACCATATACAGCGACGCAAGTCAGAATCCCAAAAATGGAGCTAAGCCTTAAGGCTGTAAAATAGCTGCGTCCTTAAGGGGCTTGGAAAAAGCTTTTATGCCAGTGGCACATAACCATGGTCGGATCGTTAAAAACAGACTATGCACTGGCAGAAATTCACAAACTATTCACTGTATGGGAAAGGGACTCCCTGCATTATAGTGATAAAGGATACCCCTTGAACATATATTTATTGTTTTCAATTCTACTAACAAAGCAAACATTGTATTATGTTCTATACAGAAGATACAATGATTACCCAAATGCGATCCCATTTGAAGCAAATCTCATTTGCTACCAGTGGCGTTGCTAGGGTCACAATAGATCTGGGGCACTGGCCCCAATGCATACGTACCAGATTCTCAGTTTTGTCCCCTTTCGTACACCCCCCCCCCCCAATAGGCTTCCACCTGAAAAAACTGTACTCAAAAACAACTGTACAGCTACAGAAAACACAGTAGAAATGCTACCTATTATATCCAGAGCAGTAGTTGTTCTTCATGTTCTCCATCAAGCCACCCATCATCAGTTCTCTTTATGCAGCCATGCGCAGTGCCTATGGAGATTACCACATCTTATGTTCTACACTTTTCTATCGTCCCTCAATCTTTGTCCCCTAACAGTGTTATCATTCTTCTACCCCTAAAACTCTTCAACCAAATAATGTAATACAGCTGCACACAAAGTCCTAAAAATACTAGTAATGCCCCCAGTGTAACACATTATGAAATCCACCTTTCTAAGCCGCACATTTTACAATTAAGCCACATTGTGCCACCCACCTAATAATAATCCCTAAATGTGGCCTGTAACATGTAACATGTAACAATGCCACCTACACTCAGTAATAGAACCCCACACAGTAAGTGCCCCACATACTCACTCATAACCCCCTATACACTTTGTAATAACCTCACAAACTCACTAGTAGCCCCCCACACTTAGCAATAACCCTTCTATGCTAACAAATAGCCCCCACATTCAGTAACAGCCCCCTTACTATTATCCCCCATATTTAGTAATACTCCCCACACTTAGTAGTAGCCCTCCACTAATAGCCAAACAGCCACTTATAACCCCCACTTTCAGAATAGACCCTTCACTCACTAATAGCCCCCATATTTAGTAATACTCCCCACACTTAGTAGTAGCCCTCCACTTGCGAATAACCCCCTACACTCAAAAATAGCCTCCATACACACTAATAGCCCCACACACACTAATAGGCCCCACATTCAGTAACATAGCTCTCCACTTCTAATAGCCCCCCTAAACTCACTTATAGGGCCCACATTTAGTGATAGTCCCCTTACACTAACTAAAAAAACCCTCATAGCCCCGTCACACTAATAGATCCCCACATTCAGTAATAGCTCTCCACTTGCTAATTGCTTCTATACACACAGAAAATAGCCCCCACACTTACTTATAACTCCCACACTCAGTAATAGTCCCCTTTCACTCACTAAAAGACCCCACATATCCTCCTCACATTAATAGCAACAAACACACTCAGTAATATTATAGCCTCCCACTACTCAGGGATAGCCCAACAACACTCAGGAATAGCCTCTACATAAAGTAATGACCCCAAAACTCCATATGCACACTGTATTATTAAAAAAGAAGAGTTAAACTTACCTCTCTTCACTCATGATTTCCTTTTCCGCTCCACCTGCTGGACGGGATGCAGTGACGTCACTACATCGCGTCTCCGGCTCCAGGCTGCTAGAGGGAGCTGCTTGAAGCAGGAGACGCTTCCTGCAGCTCTCACTACAGCACAGAACTGCTGTATGTGCTCTGTAGTGGAGCAGGATGCTGACGGCACCCTGCTCCACTACAGTAATCATCTCTATAAGCATCCAGAGGATGCAAATAGAGCTGAAAGTAGAGGGAGCCAGGTGACAACATTCGGGGCAACAGTCAAAAGATCCGGGGCTCGTGCCCCGGATCTTTTGACCTAACGACGCCCCTGTTGGCTACAATTTTAACCACTCAACCAACTCACTTGATAAAACTCTAATTCAAACCTGCCTGTCGGAAAATGTCACCGGAGAGAATTTACTGCATATGGACCATGGAACACAGTGATAATACTTGCACAGTTCGCATAAAGCTAATGTATATGTGCATTAGCAGGCTTCAAAAATATTAAAAGCAATTTTACCTCAAGGGCTTAAAGAGAACCTGTCAGGCAAATTAACCACCAAAACTGAATATATATTTCAGAAACTGCCATTAGAAAGCATTGTTACTATCCCTACATTGTCCCTCTACATGCCTGGAAACTTAAACAATTAGCTCCCAAAGCTGTATGGAAATGACTTGAGAGAGGTCCAATGAATCATTATCATACAGCAGCTGAGCTTATTCATGAGTGGAAGGCACAGTCACACACCCTAGTGATTTACTGTCAGCCTGTATAATGATGTGACACTCCTGGTGCTGGCTCCTCTATGTGCTTCCTGGTTCTGGTGGCCGCGCCCCTGCAGCTTGTATGTGTATGAGATACACCTGCTACAGGATGCAGCCATGTGTATGGAAGTACACTAATTGTGTAGCTGATGTCTGTGTCTCTCAGGGTGCGGTCGCACGTTGCAGTTAAAACTGCATCCCAATTAGTTTTAGGTTGGTTTTAGGTGGTATTACTTATATTAACGAGTGAAGGACATCAAATCAGCAGGTGAATGAAATTTGTGGAACCGATTTCTCCTTCAAAATCAAATTCACCCATTCAGTTCATCTCTTTCACCTGTGAAATTGACAAAACTGCACCTAAAACCCCTTCAAAACTAATTGCGATGCAGTTTTAACTGCAACGTGTGAACGCACCCTCAGATAAAGTACAGACATTAGCAATGCTTTAATATACATTACACACAGACATAAGCATGGGGAGGAGAGGAGAGAGGTAACAGGCATGATATCACTTTCTCTCTTCATGTACCCACCTCATTTACATAATAAATTTACATAATTAATGTATTCATTAACTAGATAAAGGCTGAGATGGAATCCTTGTGAGCTACAGGTAGTGGTTAAAGAATTAGTTACAGAGACCTGATGACAGATGTTCTTTAGAGAGGACCTGTCAAATCGATTTGGGACCTTAACCCAACTACATGTTCAAATAGAAATGTGGTTTAGGATCCAAACTCGGTCTGTATATTTGTTTTGGGTTGCCACCATTGCACAATTGTGTCGCAGCAAGTGAAGCTGGGAATATAAGTTTAAAAAAAGTCTGCCTCATAGTGGATTCACTCCTCCTGCTCCTCCACCTCAACCTCCTTCCCCCCAGTCTGTCGCCTTTCAGGAAAATTTGGCATTTGAGCCGGCATACTCTGAGTAATTGTTTTCTGGACCCTACCAGAGTCACAAACCACTTGTCAGGTTGCTGCTGAGCTTTTTCCCGATACCCAGGTTTTCCAACGGTCGCAGTCTGTGGGACTTGATGACATTGTTGACATAGTGGAAGAAGTGTGTAAAGAGGTGTCGGACGATGAGGAGACACGGTTATCAGACAGTGGTGAAGTTGTTGTCAGGGCAGGAAGTCCGAGGGGGGAGCAGGCTGAGGGATCGGAGGATGATGAGGTGACAGACCCAATCTGGGTTGATAGGCGGGATGAACACAGTGCTTCTGAGACGGAGGCGAGTCCTCGTAATGAACAGGTTGGAAGAGGCAGTGGTGGGGCCAGACGGAGAGGCAGGGCCAGAGCTGGTGCATCGGCGGCAAATGTTTCACGTAGTGAAGTTCCCGTGGCAAGAGCTAGATTTGCGGAAGTCAGGGGGTTCTTTAAAGAAACACCGGATGACCGATGGACTGTGGTGTGCAACCTGTGCCACACCAGGATCAGCAGGGGTTCCACCACTACCAGCTTAACCACCACCAGTATGCGCAGGCATATGAATGCTAAACACCCGACTCAATGAAACCAAGGCCATTCACCTCCGGCCAGGCACACCACTGCTCCTTCCCCTATGTCATCTGCTGCCTCTGCTAGTCAGCCTCCAGCCCAGGACCCCGGCCCAAACACCTCCTGTGCGAAAACCACACCTTCGCCTCCACGATACTCCACAGCGTCCACCAATGTCGCAAGAGGTAGTACAGTGCAACCCATCCACACGCCCAAGCCCTCAACGTCCACATCTCCAAGCTACTTAGCCTGGAGATGCTGCTCTATGGGCTGGTAGAGACCGAGGCCTTTTGCAACCTTATGTCGGCGGCCGCCCCTCGGTATTCGGTCCCCAGCCGCCACTACTTTTCCCGATGTGCCATCCCAGCCCTGCACCAGCACGTGTCGGACAACATCATCCGTGCCCTGACCAACGTCGTTTCTGACAATGTCCACCTGACCATGGACACGTGGACGAGTGCTGCTGGGCAGGGCCACTATATCGCTGATGGCACATTGCGTTAACTTGGTGGAGGCTGGGACCGAGTCTGACCCTGGGGCTGCTCATATACTGCCAACGCCGAGGATTGCGGGGCCTACCTCGGTCCAGGTCTCTCAGGCCTACTATGCCTCCTCCGAATTACCATCTGTGGGCATGGCGACATCAGTCGGTAGCTCTAGGCACAGCAGCAGTGCCGTCGCTAAGCGACAGCAGGCGGTGCTCAAACTGCTGAGCCTAGGCGATAAAAGGCACACCGCCCAAGAGCTATTACAGGGCATCACGGCGCAGACTGATCTGTGGCTGGCACCGCTGAACCTGAAGCCAGGCATGGCTGTGTGTGACAACGGCCGTAACCTGGTGGCGGCTCTGCAACTCGGCAGACTGACACATGTGCCATGCCTAGCCCATGTGTTAAATCTCATAGTTCAGCGGTTCCTCAAGACATACCCCAATCTGTCTGATTTGCTCACGAAGGTGCGCCGCATCTGTGCACATTTCAGGAAGTCCAGCAGAGATGCTGCCCCTCTCAGTGCAGCTCAGCGCCGCCTCCAACTGCCCGCTCACTGACTGTTGCCATCCATGCATGCTGCCCCTGCTTTTTCCTGTCCATTTCCGTGGTGTTTCCATCATTTTCTGAGGTTTCCAGGAGTTTGGCCAAGCTTCCCTGTGCAGACCCTTGGTCCCCTTGAAAAATGCTCGAGTCCCCCATTGACTTCAATGGGGTTTGTTATTCGAGACGAGTACTCAAGCATCGGGAAAAGTTTGTCTCGAATAACGAGCACCCGAGCATTTTAGTGCTCACTCATCTCTAGTGAAATTCACAAGCTCCTCCAAGAAGTGATCCAAACAGTGACTGCTTGTTCAAGCTAAGGCCCCTTATAAATTTTCTTAATCAGAGCTTTTTTGAAAAATATTTGCCAGAGCAGAATGCGTTGGGGAGGAGTCCTCTTGAGCTTTCATGGCAGACTCAGCTTCTGCCAATATCTCCCTTTCAAACGGGAACAATACGGAATAATGCTATACAAGTTTTGTGAAAGCAAATCAGGTTATAGAGTACAACTGCCTTTAGGATTTATGAAGGCCATGATCGGACTATTGATCCTCCTGGGTGCTCTCCTGACCTCTCCACTGTCAGCAGGATTGTGTGGGAGATAATGCAGCCTACATAAAGGTTCCAGACAGTGCCACATGCCCATTTAGCCCTGAAATTGACCCATTTGCTAAAAAAATTAATATTTTATTTTTCTGTATTTTTCAAGAAAAAGTCAGAAAAAATCCAGAATACTATGAAAATGCTAAACCACTTAGTAAATGGCTTAAGGAGTCTACTTTAGGAGGTGACCTGATTTATGGGAAGATTGCAATCCTCGTGCGGTCAATGATGTCCAAAACACTATATACTCCTCAAAAATTATTTGAGGGATTTATAGAAAAAAAAAGTCCATACTGCCTCCTTTTGCTCCAGGCCGTGGAACATGCCCATACAGCCATTCACACACACACATTGGGTATGGTAATGCATGGGAGAAATAGCAGAATATAAGATTAGGTTAACTTAGCCAGAATCCCATACTATGTGTGAATACTGTGTACAGAAAATAATAATTTTTTTTGCATTTTTTGTGCATTTTTCATACGTAAAAAAAAGAAAAATAATTGAAATGAACAGCTACTACCAAAATACAGCTCTATTTGTTAAATGAAAATAACATTAATATAAGAGAGCAATTAAATGCTGAGTCTAATGGATTAGTCCTTAACCGGTTGACCGGTTAATAAATCTTAAAAATCCGTTTGTTCTCCAAAAAGGTCAAATTATAAAATAAAGACCCACATTCACCAAAAGGGGAAACTGTTATGGTGGATTAAAGATTTGAAACTGATGACCTACCATATATACTCGACTATAAGCCTAGTTTTTCAGCACAATAAAATGTGCTGAAAACCCAAACTCTGCTTATACTCGAGTAAAGAAAATATAGGTTTTACCAGGTTTTTGTGGTAAAATTAGGGGCCTCGGCTTATACTTGGGTCGGCTTATACTTGAGTACATACAATATTTCCAACCTGTTAAACAAAAAAATCGGATTTTTGGGACAAACCTAGTTTAAAGGAAATCTACCATCAGGATCAAGTAATGTAAACCAAGCACACTTATGTGCTGTCATGTGCCACTTGAGGCAGGATCAGATCTTCTTTCGGCTTCTTATGCTTTTGTTTTTACTACAAATTGTGTTGTTATGCAAATGAGCCTGAGGGGCTCTGGGCTCCATAGATGTTAATAAAGCATGGAGCCCCTTAGGTTGATTTGCATTATTTTAATGCCCTTTTTCATACAAACAAAGTCATAAGAAGCTGAAAGAAAAGCAGATGCTGTCAGAGGGACAAACACCAGCGAGCAGGCAAGTGTGCCTGGTTTACAATCCTTAATCCTGGAGAAATTTAGCTTTAATTGCTTTATTTTGTCCTTTATTTATTATTTACATATCATGTAGCCAAAATAATTATACTTGTAAAAAATATATCCATCAATTTCATTTTTATATTTTATTATTATAAATTATAATTTTACCACATCTCAATGGATTTAATGATGTTTAGACCTTTCAGTTCACTACTGGTGCTTTTGATCTTTTCTTCTTTTGATATCTTACATAGGAAAGGTTATGGAAGTATCTAGTGAATAGAAAAAAAATCACTGGGAAACATGTTACCTCATGCAAGACCAGATGGCAACCTGCTGCCTTACCATGGCAGATGCTATATACATAAAAAACAGATTATATCTGAGTAACTAAAGTATAATTAAATGGATTTGATTAATCCTTCTCCAAAAATAAAATTGACAAAAATGTAATTTGATAATTTTAATATATAACTACATACGTTGATTGGTAGCAGCTGATCACAGTTATGTACAGTGTCAAAAGTAATAAAATTATGTTAAATTCAATTACTATAGACCTGTATTTAGATTTGAAAACAGATTTATTGTTTTCAATTCTACTAACAAAGCAAACATTATATTATGTTCTATACAGAAGATACAATGATTACCCAAATGCGATCCCATTTGAAGCAAATCTCATTTGCTACAATTTTAACTACTCAACCAACTCACATGAGCAAACTCTGCTACTAATTTAAACCTGCCTGTCTGAAAATGCATTTACTGCATATGGACCATGAAACCAGTGATAATACTTGCACAGTTTGCATAAAGCTAATTTATATGTGCATTAGTAGGATTCAAAAATATTAAAAACAATTTTACCTCAAGGGCTTAAAAAGAACCTGTCAGGCAAATTAACCACCAAAACTGAATATATATTTCAGAAACTGCCATTAGAAAGCATTGTTCCTATCCCTACATTGCCCCTCTACATGCCTGGAAACTTAAACCATTAGCTCCCAAAGCTGTATGGAAATGACTTGAGATGGGTCCAATGAGTCATAATCATATACAGCAGTAAGGCTTATTCATGAGTGGGAGGCACAGCCACACACCCTAGTGCTTTACTGTCAGCCTGTATAATGATGTGACACTCCTGGTGCTGTCTCCTCTATGTGCTTCCTGGTTCTGGTGGCCATGCCCCTGCAGCTTGTATGTGTATGAGATACAACTGCTACAGGATGCAGCCATGTGTATGGAAGTACACTTCTTGTGTAGCTGATGTCTGTGTCTCTCACAGGCAGCAGATCAAGTACAGACATTAGCAATGATTTACTATAAATTACACACAGACATGAGCATGGGGAGGGGAGGGGAACGAAGGGGTAACAGGCATGACATCACTTTCTCTCCATGTACCAACCTCATTTACATAATAAAGAAAAGATAATTTTAGAATGCTTAATGTATTCATTAACTAGATAAAGACTGGGATGGAATCCTTGTGAATGGTAGACTCAAGTATTTTTTAATATGTGTGAAGTTCACTGTGTTCACTGTGTTCATTGTGTTCTTCATTGTGTTCTTCACTTAAATGATCCTTAACCCCTTAACGCTCTGCGCCGTAGCTCTACGGCGCAGAGGTATAAGGAGTGTATGAAGAGGTTTCACGGGCTGAGTCCTCTTCATACAAAGGTGGGGGTTTTTGCATATTGCAGAAAACCCCCACCGCTAATAACCGTGGTCGGTGCTTGCACCGATCGCGGCTATTAACCCCTCCGTTGCCGCCATCTTTGTTACGATCGCCGCGCCCCCGAAAGTCATCGGGGGGCGAAGATCGGTTGCCATGGTAGCCTCGGGTCTTCGTTTGACCCGAGGATACATGGCTTCTGCATATTCATTACAATGAGCCTGTGGCAGAAATGACATATATTGCAATACAGAAGTATTGCAGTATATGGTAGCAGTGATCTGACCATCTAGGGTTAATGTACCCTAGATGGTCTAAAAAATAGTGGAAAAAAAAAGAAAAAAAAGTTTAAAAAATTAATAAAATATTAAAAATTCAAATCACCCCCCTTTCCCTAGAACTGATATAGAACATAATAAACAGTAAAAATCACAGACACATTAGGTATCGCCGCATCCCAAAACGCCCGATCTATCAAAATATAAAAACGCTTACGGCCGACGTTGACCTCCGAGACGGGAAATGGCACCCAAATGTCCGAAATGCGACTTTTACACCTTTTTACATCACATAAAAAATGGAATACAAAATGATCAATATGTTGCACAGACCTCAAAATGGTAGCAATGAAAATGTCGTCTCATTTCGCAAAAAATGACCCCTCACACATCTCCGTGCACCAAAGTATGAAAAAGTTATTAGCTTCAGAAGATGGCAAAAAATGTTTTTTCTTTTTTGTACACATTCGTTTAATTTTTGAAAATGTATTAAAACACAATAAAACCTGTATAAATTTGGTATCACCGCGATCTCACCGAACCAAAGAATAAAGCTGAGCTGTTATTTTGAGTGCATAGTCAAAGTCGTAAAAACTTAAAAAGAACGTGACGTACGTGCAATTTTTTTTCAATTTTTCCACATTTGGAATTTTTTTTCAGCTTCGCAGTACACAGCACATAAAAATAAATAACATTACGGGAAAGTAAAATTTGTTACACACAAAATAAGCCCTCACACAGGTCTGTACACGTAAAAATGAAAAAGTTATGGATTTTTGAAGGTGGAGAGCGAGAAATGAGCGAAAAAACCCTGCGTCCTTAAGGGGTTAATGATCCTTGAATGATCACTGTGTTCTTCACTGTGTTCTCTTAAGTGAAAGCTCGTTTTCGAGCAAGTGAAATACTCGTCCGAGCAACGAGCCGTTTCGAGTACGCTAATGCTCGAAAGAGCATCAAGCTCGGACAAGTATGCTCGCTCATCTCTAGTTGCCAAATCGGATAAAGCCTGTAAGGAAGCAAAGTTCAAAATCAAAAGAACAGTCAATAGTAAAGATTATATTAACATAACCAGGAGCCAAGAAAGAAGATCATAGAAAAGCAGGTGTAATTGGTGTGACTGAAGCGATTAGGGGGTTACTTCTTAACTTCTTGTGTGTTAAGAAGGACCAGGAAATTTAGCATAGTAATGTATGCTGCTGCGTCTTTTATTTTTAATTTCAATTATAGACTTTTTCAAAAAATATTTTTTTTCTTTTTAATTTTTTTCATTGTAATATTTTCCCATTTTCCCCAAATTTTTATCGACTGTGACCATAACATGAATTTATTTAGGAGATTTACATTTTAAAGACAACAGAACTTTTCTCACAAAAATTACTTATCTATTTCCATTTGCTGAGATAATACACAAGCAGGTCAATGGGAATGATGGATGCCAAGTTTGCTTTGCTCTTGTATAAAACTCACTGCAAGAAGAAGAAGCTGAAACGATTTAGTATAAATTCTCTGGGAAGCACCAGGGCTAAATAACAGAGCATATGAAAAATGATCTCTGGAAAACCTACCATTCTGACTGGCAATCACCCAGTGTAATCAAAGGATTTGAAAACGAGAAAATGGAATGTGATTACCTGTTCAGCTATAAATTAGACTAGCAATTTCAATATTAAAATTATCTCTCCTTCTTGCATGAAATAAATTATGTGTGAAGGGAGGGGCACTAAACGTTCCCTCAAGGGGAAAAAAAACTCTTGCTTTTTGTGACTAAAATTCAAATAGGCATTTAATTGAAAGATAAATTTAAAATATATTTGGATATTTTCATTTTGGAATATAGGGAGAAACATTTTTGTTAACTAATGGTGTTACATTTAGAATGAATGTCGGTGTGTTTATGTCAGAGATTTGAGGAAGTTCAGACAAGCATCAAATGGTCCGTTACTTGGCCACAAAGCTTTCAATGTACCGTATATACTCGAGTGTAAGCCGACCCGAGTATAAGCCGAGACCCCTAATTTTACCACAAAAAACTGGGAAAACCTATTGACTCGAGTATAAGCCGAGGGTGGGAAATGCATTGGTCACAGACCCCCCAGTATATAGCCAGCCAGCTCCCAGTAGTATACAGCCCAGCCAGCCCCCAGTAGTATACAGCCCAGCCAGCCCCCAGTAGTATACAGCCCAGCCAGCCCCCAGTAGTATACAGCCCAGCCTGCCCCCAGTAGTATACAGCCCAGCCAGCCCCCAGATAACGCCCAGCCACCCCAGTAGTATACAGCCCAGCCAGCCCGCAGTCAGTATACAGCCCTATCCAGCCCCCCAGTATAATCAACCAGAGGACACTAGGGCTCTAACCCGATCAGGATGGAGAAGAGGGGGTTCGCCAAACGGAGCTCGGAAACGCATTTATTTATTGGGTGGTCAGAAAAAAGGGAAGCGCCAAGTTTGGGCGGGTTGCCGTAGTTCGGTGGTGGGGGGCAATACGATAGCTCGCATTTATGTAATTCTGGTGAAAACCGTTTCTCTTACCCCTTGATCCGTGTGGAGTCGATTATACCTTTCCCACTTGGCATTTTAGTAACTCAATTTAGCAGCCCATCCTGCCCCCAGTAGTATACAGCCCAGCCTCCCCCATTAGTAACAGCCCAGCCAGCCCCCAGTAGATATAAGACCAGTGTCACCCCAGTGAACCCCCCGCCCCCATAAGTATACAGCAGCCTGCCCCCCAGTAGTATACATTCCGCAGCCGCCCCCTAGTTAGTATATACGCCCAGCCTGCCCCCCAGTAGTATACAGCACAGCCTGCCCCCAGTAGTATAGAGCCGTGCCCTCAGTAGTATACAGCACAGCCGTGCCCCCAGTAGTATAGAGCCGTGCCCCCAGTAGTATACAGCTGTGCCCCCAGTAGTATAGAGCCGTGCCCCCAGTAGTATACAGCCGTGCCCCCAGTAGTATACAGCCGTGCCCCCAGCAGAATAAAAAAATAAAGTTATATACTCACCGTGCGTCCCGATGCGCAGCGCTGCTCCCCCGATGTCATCGCGGCTCCTATTCTTGCTTCAGCTTGCTGTGCGCCGTGTTGTTCTTCTCGCGGGCGGCGCCTAGTATGACGCGCCGCTGCTGACGTCATACTAGGCGCCGCCCGCGAGAAGAGCATGGCGGCGCCCAGCACGCTGAAGGAAGAAGAACAGCCGGGAAGCCAGAAGAGGAGCCGCGATGACATCGGGGGAGCAGCGCTGCGCATCAGGGCCACCGGAGGGTGAGTATATAAGTTTATTATTTTTTTAGTCAATTTTAGTCAGTATTGACTCGTGTATAAGCCAAGGGGACGTTTTTCAGCACATTTTTTGTGCTGAAAAACTCGGCTTATACACGAGTATATACGGTATTTTTTCCTGTTTGAATAAAGATTGACTACCCATGAGTGCAACTCTTTTCAGCAGATACTTAAAAAGTCAAAACCCTAAGCTTAATGCTATCAGCGCCTCAGTACATATTGTACATCAACAAACTTTCCATATATAAGTAAATAAGGCAAAGGAACCAAATAATGGAAATTAGCTAATGTGCTAATCTCATTTCATCAAATTACACTCTTTTTTTACTCCGTCCCTCTTTAATTCCTCCCCCTCCTCAGCCCCACCCCATTTACCCGTTGATCCATAAGGGAAGGATTTATCCTCCCAGGAAACAGAAAACTTAGTAAGTTCACAAAAGGAAAAAGAAAGGGGGGGGGGAATAGAAAGTGCCATACATAATTCTAATAAACCAAAGCATTAAACAAGTCCTTATAGTAGGAGAAAATAGTACATTCCTGGCGTATAATCTCCCCAGGATTTGGCGTGACATTGATAGCTTCTATAGTCACTATCAGTGTAAAGGACGCCTCGGTTTTGCGGATCTGCGGCGAGATTTAAACTTTATTCCATACTAAGTCCAATTTTTGCAGGAGTTGTAGTCCTTCTGTCCTTGATTCTTCTACCGGCCATCCCCAGGATTTTAGCAATTTTTCCGCCAATGACACTGAGGCACATATATGTGTTACATCTTCATACACAAAAATTTTAGAGGAAAGCCCCATCTATATCGAACATTCCTAGACTGCAGTATAGTGGTTACATACTTGAATTGCCTTCTCTTATTTAGGGTGCCAAATGAAACGTCTTGTAGCACCTTAAAGTCCTTATACTTATCTGGCACATTTTTTTTCAACTATACTGCCTGGATGAATTCATCTTTCAAATGAAAGTAATAGACTCTAGCAATAATATCTCCCGGGGCATCAGTAGGGGCTGAAGCGGTTTTTTTTATTCTATGGGCCCTGTCAATCATAAGGTCAGTATCCGTTGCATGCTTGCATTAGGTCCCATATATATACAAGGATATCTTGATCTTTTATACTTTCTGGGACCCCTCTAAGCCGTACATTGTTTCGCCTTGAGCGATCTTCTAATTCAATGATTTTTGACTCCTGGAGGTCCAGTTTCTCCTGTTGTACTCTGAGAACTTCAATTAAGTCATTACACGTCTGTGCGATATTGCTTGCTTCCTCTTCTACCTTTGCAGTGCGCTCCCCCAACTGTGCAACTTCCAGCTTGATTTCTTTTGAGAGCGATCTCATATCGAGATGTATTTTCTCGTAAAATTTATCCATTATGCGTTCCATTGAGGCCTCAATATTGCAGCTTGAAGCCGCGTTGGGGGGACCCTGGCTGCCTGGAGATGAAAGAGCTTGGACTTCAATGGAGCTGTCTCCAATTTCTCCTCCTTGACCGTCCTTCCCTTTTTGGGGCGTAGACGTGCTTCCCTGTACTTTATTTTTATTTTTCCTTAGGCTCGGTGGATAATAACTTGTCATTTTAACGTCTTTTTTTGGGCTCTTTCTCGATCTGCCCATATGATCCTGATTTGTATTGTTTGCTTATCAAAGCTTAAGAAAGAGGTTTTCGCTCACATCCCCTTGTATAGGTAGCTAATACTGTGTTTTGTATATGCTTCAAATATCCAATTTTATAAAGTACAACTAAATTACTGTTCCACAGTTGTGGTACCTTCAAAGTTGTCAAACAGACTTTAACGGTATTTCAGCGCTTTTTACTGCTGGACACAGCGCTATGGTTAGTCAACCTCTAGTGCCACTTTGTAGATAAAGGTTATCACTGACCACAGCGTTTCTATAAAGTCTGTGTTATTAATCAAGTTTTAATGTTGTCTTCAAGCTACATACTGCTGAGCACAGTGCTATGGTTAGTCTACATCCAACACCCCTATATAGGTATTATCACATGAGCTGGGCACAGCTTACGGTTGTTCTTAGTATATCATAAGCGGGAGTTCCACAGTTGTGGTTCCTTCAAAGTTGTTGAACAGACTTTAATGGTATTTCAGCGCTATTTACTGCTGGACACAGCACTACAAACCACCTTTATATATGAATATACAGAGGAACTCTATAAATCCAACTTAAAAAGGTTTACGCTAGGTCAGAAAGCAAAAAAATTAATGTCATATAGGGCCGGTAAAGTAAGCAATAACAGGATTGAATGCATTAAAAATAGAGTAGGAGAAGAAACCAGAGACCTGTAAAAGATTCTTGAATTACTTGCAGATTTTTATTCAGATCTGTATAATTTGGAAAGTAATAATGGATTCTAGAAACCACATCCGGAGCAAATTGACGAATACCTTAAGTCATTGCACCTCCCTAAAATCGACTCTGAGAAAGCGGAGCTATTAAGCGCAGGATTTACTGTAGATGAAGTACTTAACGTAATTAGGAACTTGAAAAGAGCAAAGGCCCCGGGCCCCGATGGGTTTGTTAACGAATTCTATATTGAATTTGCAAATAGTCTAGCACAACCCCTTACCAATTTGTTTAACAACTATAGGGAAGGTGGTGTTTGTCTAAAAGAAATGGTGGAAGCGATAATAATAACAATTCCCAAAACAGGAAAGGATAATACTTGCTGTGAAAATTACAGACCAATATCCCTTTTAAACTCAGACATTAAAATTTTTTCATCAGTTTTTGCTGCTAGATTAAAAAGAGTTATAGAATCCATAATACACATAGATCAGTCGAGCTTTATGCCACATAAACAGACAAGGGATGCAATAAGACGCGCAGTTAATCTGGCACAGATTGCGAGTAAATCGGGGACTCCCAGTGCACTTCTGTCAATAGATGCCGAAAAGGCGTTTGACAGAGTGCACTGGGACTTCCTAAAAGCAGTTATGAAACATATGGGCCTACCTGAAACCTTTGTTCTTTTGGTCATGAGACTGTATAATAGGCCCTCTGCTGCTGTAACGGCAATGGGTTTTTCTAGTAGAAGCTTTGAGTTAAGGAATGGTACAAGACAGGGGTGCCCATTGCTACCCCTACTCTTTAATCTTTTTATTGAACCCCTGGCACACTCTATAAGGCAGAATGAGGAGATAAAGGGTATCAAAACAGATACTTCGGAATATAAAATTAGCCTATACGCAGATGACGTTGTGATCTCATGTACGGACCCATTAGGTTCCTTTAGTGCTCTAAGGTCTTCCATTGAGAAGTTCTCGTTTATGGCATACTACAAAGTGAATGTCGGCAAAAGCTATTTTCTTCTTTTTAACGGGAATACACCACTTAATAAGGAAATATCCGATAAATTTAAATTTATAAGGGCGAAAAGAAGTTTTCTATACTTGGGTATCCAAATAGGTCAGACCCTGGATGAAATTAAGAGACTAAATAGCCAGCAGCTTTGGGAAAGGGTTAAAGACCTCTGTATAAAGGGCTCTTTGATAGTGACATCCCTACCCGACAGAGTCTTCTATATTAAACAAAATATCCTTCCAGTAATCCTTTATTATCTTAGAAGTATCCCTGTTCCTTTACCTAGACAGACAATTAAGGATATTGAGGCGTATATAACTCTTTGGGCTAGGGCATATAAAAAAGCCAGAATTTCTAGGCGGGTCATGTATTGTCCTAAAAATTTGGGAGGCGCTGGTCTACCCAATATAGCGTGCTACCAAGAAGCCGCCCTGCTAGAACCTATTAGGAAGTGGTGGTTGGGAGGTGAGATGCAAGATAGGTGGATGACTATCGCGCTAGAAATGGCCAAGCTTCTGACACTCAAATCCCTGCTGGTAGGGGAATTCCTGGAGCTTAAAGGGAAAAAAAGTTTAGGGACTATATGTATAGATACTTTGGAAACGACACGCTCAACAGTATATGCCTGGAGAAAATATTGTAAAGTAATGGGGAATAAGATAAAATTCTCCCCCAAATCCATAGATTTAGAATCAATACAAACCCTTTCGGAAAATTTGGTTCTGACGGATTGGATCCGGGCTGGTATTTATAACTTGGAATACCTGAGGGAGGATGGTAGATACTTAACCTTTAAGGAATTGAGGGAGAAATATAATTTGAAGTCTTCAGTGTGGCTTACCTATCATAGGTTGAGCTCCATAATGCATTCCTTAAAGGATTTTTTAATTGAGCGGGTAGGTCCTAGGCCTAGATTTCTGACATTTCTGGACTCGATTAGAGGTACGGGGGGGGGACCTCAGCAACTTATAAGGACATTATACTCCGTTATGTTAGGGGTAAACAGTCCTATATGCTGAAATGGGAGAAAGAACTAAACCTGACACTATCAGAGGAGCAAAGGTTAAAAGCAATCTGGAACTCAAATAGAAACCTGCTCTGTACAAACCATATAACCAACCTGTTTAAATTGCGTACCAGATGGTACCTGACCCCCCAAAAATTAGCCAGAATAAATTTGGATTGTAATGATCTTTGCTGGAGGGGGTGTATGGCCACTGCGACAACTGTACATATGTGATGGGAGTGTGTCCAGGCGGCCATTATTTGGAATTATATCTTCGAGCTCATTTCGAAAATATGCAATAGGTCCATCGCCCCATGTCCAGTTCTCGCTCTCTTGGATATCTATACCAGCACTTTTTCCGAAAAAGAAAAATGGTTAATTAGTAGGTTATGTGCGGTGGGGAGATCGGTAATTGCTAAACAGTGGAAATCACTAAATTGTACTAACTTAGACATAATAAGGGAAAATATGAATGAGTGTTACCACTATGAGAGCTCTATGTGGTAGTATGGTTTAATACATAAAAAGAATTTTAAACGAAATTGGGATGGTTGGCTGAAGCTGACATTTGAATGATGGTGAAGGGTGCGTAGGAGTATTATACCGAGCAGTATTAACCTACTAATCTAATACTAGCTCAAGTTTTATCTAGGTAGCACAGAGTACCATATTTTGTAGCTTCAATTGATCAATTCAATAAGATTAATAGCTGAAGCCGTATTAAGGCGTCCTCATCTACATGTAAACATCTTCCTCTGGGACGCTTGGGAAAATATGACGTTGCCCCATTTCCCTCCCTTTTTCTGGCCTCTGCATCTTCATTTACAACTCTCTTTTGCCCAAGCTAGTTCTAACCCCCCCCCCCCCCCCCTCCTACCCCCCTCCCCCCCCTCCCCCCCCCCCTTTCCCTTTTTGGTAAAGTGCCACCTAGGTATTCCGATAGTTGGAGAAGTGCATGTTTGAAAGAATTTTCTTTCTTATTTAACTATGTTTATTTGATATGAGCAATAATAAAGATATTTTAAAAATAACATTTTTATTAGAGCTTCCAACATATACATACGCAGTAATCATACATCATTGTGCTGTGCATTAATGTATACAGAATTTGTTCATCATTTTGAGCTCTATTTTAGTACATTTATAATAATAGTCGCATATAACATACATAGTAACTTAAACCAACTTAAACCAAACTAGGCAAGTCTATACTAACTTTCTAAAGAAAGATATTACTATCTCATTTATATTCTAGGAATTATATTCTAGGATTTCTTCAGTCATATAGGTAACTATTGCTTGCTGTTAATTATACATTATTTATGGCATTTATAGTAGCTTTATAGAAAACTGATGATAACCACATATCCCAACACTTATAAAACAGACTAGGTTTCCCGTCTTGAAACGCCACTATTCTTTCCATATTGCATATTACATTCATACGCCTGGTTAATTCGCTAAATAATGGTATTTCTTTTGATTTCCATAGTGATGCCAATAGGGAAATGGCGATAGTTGTTAAATGGTATACTATGATTCTTTCATCAGAAGTAAGAACTTCTAAACCCACCCCCAATAAGACTAATTCTGGCTCAAATAACTCAAATGACCGTTTTATTATGTTTTGTACCAACTTTTGTAGTTGAGCCCAGAATCCCACAAGTTTTGAACAAGACCAAAATATATGAAGTAGAGTTCCTTTGTCCTTTCTACATCTCCAACATAAGCTTGACAAAGTGGGGTATATTCGTGCTAACTTTGCTGGAGTATAATACAATTTATATAAAATCTTCCTTCTAATCTCCATGTGTGACGCACATTTAGACAGCTTTGTCATAATTTGAAAGGATGCTTCCCATGTATCCTCATCTATCTCCACTGCCAGATCATTCTCCCATTGTTTAAGTTGGGGGAGGGTTTGGGACATTGATAATTTTTCAATTTGTTTGTATCCCAGGCTAATGCCTTTTGCTAATTTTGTAGGATGAAAAAAGGTTAAATCAAATAATGTTTTTGACGTTTTATTATCTTTTAAGATATTTGAAATGACATGTCGTAGGCGTAAATATTTGTAGAAGTCATGAGTTGGGATTGAGTATTTAGATTTAATCTCCGAAAATGCCCATAAATGGTCACTTTCCCATATATCTGCAATTGTATTGACCCCCATATCAATCCAATTCTTAAAATCCAAATCCGACACTAGGTACGATATCCACTTAAGAGGTAAATCTTTCACTTTCAACGTAAGGACAGGAATATTATTAGTGTAGTGTTCCCATCTGTTTAGACCCGCTATGGACGTACAGAATGTCGGCTGAGGCACTTTGCATTTTAACGTTATCGCCCATAATTGTGCTGCCATTGGAATGGAAGGGAAAGCGTCACTTTCCATTTGTGTTCAATGTTTAGGGGGAGATTGGATCAACCATTGTCTGGTTTGATCTAGAATAGCTGCATCATAGTAATTGGCTATGCATGGTAAGCCCAATCCTCCTTTCTTTTGATGGCGGTATAAGATTTTTGTCGCTACTCGGGGTCTTCCATACAACCATACATATTTATTTATTAAACTTTGTAACTTTTTTAAATAGGCTCTTGTGACAAGGATCGGGACGTTCCTAAAGATATATAGAATTTTGGGCAATACCATCATTTTTATAGCCGCCACTCTTCCTACCCAGGAGATATACATTTTAGCATAAGTAAGTAGTTCTTTTTCAATGTCTTCTAGTAAAGGGACGTAATTTAGATGGAAAAGTTTAGAAGTTGGGAAACTCAACTTTATGCCCAAATACGAGACATGATCCGTTGCCCACTGAAAGGGAAATTCAGATTTGATTTTTTCCAGCAGGTCAGCTGGTATATGCATACCTAGAATTAGTGACTTGCTAGCATTAAGTTTGTAATACGATATAATGCTAAACTTGTTCAATAAGGACTGGACTGCCCTAAGTGATTCAAGCGGGGTTGTCAAAGCAATTATCACGTCATCAGCAAATAACCCAATTTTATGCTCTTGGGCGGCTATTCTGATACCCCGTATACTTGCTGACGCCCTTATACTTTCAGCTAGGGGTTCCATAACAAGTGCAAATATTAAGGGTGATAATGGGCACCCTTGCCGGGTGCCATTCGTAATTACGAATGGCGATGATGTGTATCCCGACATGGACACAAATGCAGAGGGACCATTGTAGAGAGCTTTAATGCTTGTTATAGCCATGGAGGAAAAACCAAATTTTTTAAGGACTTCCTCAAGATAGCCCCAGTGGACTCTGTCAAATGCCTTCTCTGCGTCCAAAGAAAGGAGCAGAGAAGGCGTTTGAGTTCTCTCCACATGATTAATTAAATTTATAAAACGTCTCGTCCCATCATAAGTGACCCTTCCTCTAACAAACCCCACCTGATCTTGATAGATAAGTTCCGGTAATAATAGAGCCACCCTGTCAGCTATTATTTTTGAATACAACGTAAGATCCGTGTTTAAAAGAGAGATAGGACGGAAATTTGAGGGCCTATCAGGTTCTTTGCCTGGTTTAGGTAGAGTACTTATAGATGCCATCAACATCTCTTTAGGGAATTTACCTGAGGTTTGAGCTATGTTGAACACTTTGACTAAGTGCGGTACTAAGACAGGGGCATAAACTTTATAATAATCATTTGTCAGCCCATCTGGGCCAGGGGCTTTATTGTTTTTCAGAGAATTAATTGCTTTCGTTATTTCGGATGCTGATATTAATTCAGATACTGAATTCGCCTGTTCTGCTTTTAAAGCCGGTAGATTGACTGAGTCAAGAAATTTCTGTATATCTGAAATTTGTGGCTGGGGAGTATTTTTATCTTCCTTCAAATTATATAGAGTATAGTAATACTCTGCCATGACTTCTGTCATGTGTTGTGGATCAAAGATTTTTGTATTATTTTTATTGACTATAAATGGGATTCTGTTTTGTGCTTCCCTTTTTTTAAGTTGCGCCGCCAATACCTTTCCCGCTCTATTTCCTAATGAATAATGCCTTGCTTTCATTTTATTGAAAGCTTTTTCATATTTATACAGATCTAGTTCTTTTAGTTGCTGTTGTAGTTCAGCTATCATTCCTATTCTATGTTGACATATTGAACTTTTGTTTAGTGCATGGAGAAGCGTCAATGCAGATAAAATATGCAGGCGTTTTTCCTCTGTTATCTTCCTGTTTTTTGCTCCTATATTTTTAAAATGCCCTTTCATATGCATTTTGTGTGCACACCATAACATTTCATCCGATACCTCATTATTGTCGTTGTCCGCAAAAAACTCTTTTAATGTGGATAAGGTTTGCTCTTTAAATGCTTTATGGTGTAGTATATAATTAGGAAGTCTCCATTGAGCTGAGCGAGGTTTTTCATATTGTTCCTCAATTTCCATATGAATAGGGGCATGGTCAGACCATGATATTGTGTCTATTTTAGACTGTTTGATCCTTGCAAATAGCATGTGATCGACTAGAAATAGGTCTATCCTCGAATACGTTTTATGTGGATGTGAGTAGAAAGAGTAATCCCTTTCTTGGGGATGCTGCAATCTCCAAACGTCCAGTAACGCCTCTCCATGCACCAATTCAAATAGCTCTGAACCACTATCCTTGTTTGCTGGTTTAGTGCTATCCATTGTGGGCCACATAGTCATGTTAAAATCCCCTGCTAGGAGTACCGAACCTTTTTTGTGAATATTAATCTTAGAAAAAATGGATTTATAAAATGCAAGCTGTTTAGTATTCGGAGCATATATTGACACAATTGTATATATGATATTATTAATAGAGCATATTAGTATTACATAACGACCTTGTTTGTCTATAATATTGTCTATCATAGAGAAAGCTACTGATTTCTTAATCGCTATTAGGACACCTCGTTTTTTGTCAGTTGCTGGAGCTACAAAAATATGTGGGTATTGTTTGTGATGCAATCTAAAGATATCCTCATGGTTAATATGTGTCTCTTGAACACAGAATATATCTGCTTTCGAATCTACAGCTTCCTTCCACATTCTAGACCTTTTATAAGGGCTATTTAGCCCTTTAACATTTACTGAAGTAATCCTTAACCCCATAATGGATCCATATGCATTTCAGATTACACCATCCTAGAATCATGACATTTACTGTGCATTCAAACCACACTACAATCTGAGCTTGCCTGTAGAATACAAAAACATAAACAAAAAAACATTTCTTTAAAATAACCGCTGTGACGTATGTCACATAGTGAACAGAGGAAAAATCCCTATGAGGGATTTTGACAGGGGGTAGATCGTGTATGTTGAGTACTCAACGACCAACAAAACACCGTACCTGACCTATAATTAACTATTTCACCAACCGGGTATTTTCAAGTAACGATCTAATGTCCTTTCAGGAGACAACTTCAGGTTCTTGTGACAGTGGACCATTCTTCTTCTACTCGGTGAGAATTCGGAGCCTTTGGTGGATCAGGACCTCCTTCCTTTCTCAATAGCCCCCATTCCTGTATGAGTTGTTGAAGCTTCATCGGACTATTAACAACAATCTTCCTGCCATCTTTGCTTACTATCAATTTAACGGGGAACCCCCATTTGTATGGGATATTGTGTGCTCGCAAAATTTTAGCAGTTTCTTGAAATTCCTTTCTTCGGGCTAAGGTAGCCGCTGACAAGTCCGCATATAGAGAAATGTCTCTAAATCGTTCAGGCAGATCTTCAACTTCTCTTGCAGCTTTCATCAACTTGTCTTTGAAATGGAAGAAATGCAGGCGCGCAATTACATCCCTAGGAATCGAAGGAGGGAGCTCCTTAGCCTTAGGTAGTCTATGGACTCTATCAATGAGGAGGTCCGTTTGAGGGGTGCCCGGAAGAAGGATTACAAACAAATCTGTCAGAAACTCCTCTAAGGCTTCAGGCTTGACTGTTTCTGGAATTCCGCGGAACCTGACATTGTTCCTGCGGGACCTGTCCTCCATGTCAGCCACTTTTAGTCGCAGGCTTTTCACCTCCTCTTCCAAATTGTTGCTGAGATCCACCAGCTCGTTATGCGCAGAGGTGAGTTCCGCCATCTTAGATTCCACGTGCGCAGTACGTTCCCCCAAAACTACACATTCGCTTTGAAAGGTCTGCAGTGCAGATTGTATATCATGGTGTAGTGAAGAACGTAACTCTCCCATAAGCGTCTTTAATAAATCTTCCGACACTGGTCTAAATATCGGGGAGTCTGCAGATAGAGCTAGAGGGGTATTGTGCTGTTGGTGGCTCACCTGCTGCGTCACATGCTTCCCGGAGGAATAGTGATCTGGAGAGCTCGTCGGCGTCTCCCGGTCTCTTGGGTCTAAGCCTCTCAGGTCCCGCTGGGAGGTTAGTGCTGGAGATGAAGCCTCTGATGAGAATCTTGAAGGTCCCGGGGATCCCGCGGGTTGAAATACTGGCGCTTCAGCTCCCACGCCACCGCCGCCATTTTGCGATCTCGTGCACGGAAAGAATTCCGTAAGTTTTGTGGGACCCGTCTTCTTTTTAGCTCTTCCCATGCTGTAAGTTAGAAGTGAGTCTCTAATGTTGCCGAAAATACCGAAAATCCTCGGTAGAATAGCCGCAGTGTGCTGGTTTAAGGTCGGGAAACACGGAGCTCAAAGAGACACGTCTCACTCCATGCGCTGCCGGCCACGCCCCCATAATAAAGATATTTTAAACCCTGAAAGTTAGTTTAGTAAACTAAATGTTCATGATGGCCAGGGGTGCCAATGCGACTCAGGTGCAACCGTGTGTCTTACTCTGACCCCGGAGCCTGCCAACTTTCCTTTCCTATGGCAGCAGCGCACCAATAATTGGCCTTGGCTGGCTGCCTGCCAAGATAAATTCCTGCCCCTTCCTGTGTTCCCTGCCAGATTTTTGTGCCACATTGCCTTAGAGAAAACTTTCCTTATGCCCTGTGCAACCTTTAAAAATGGATTATCTGGTCAGGTCAAAGATGCCCTGCACGGGACCTTTACGTCTAAGCTGAACTAATCTCTCTGGCCTCTCAGATAAGCATCCAGTTTACAGAGTTCTCTGAGGAGCAACGTTTGGAACAACCACAAGTCAGAACCCGTCGTCTGCCCGACTTGTCTCCAGTTTTCCAAAGACCACCTCAGCCGCAAGGGGAAAAAGCTCGTCTGTCTTCCCAGAAACCTTCCAGATGCCTCTATCGTGCCAGCCCAGAGCACTTTTTTTCATCTTGTCCAGTCCGTCCATAATGTTCAGGGAAATGCACATGCCTAGGGTTCTTGGGAGAAGTGTCCCTAGCTGAGAGGAATGCTTCTCCTCTCCTGTTTGTGTTTCATGGATGCTGCCTTGGTCTCCCAGCTTCAGGTCTCCCAGAGACCGTCATTTTATGTGCTCCTCCGTTCTACATCCTCAGTGCTTTTGTGCCTTACATAGTTGCAGCAACACACTCCGGAGCTCAACTGGCAGACTGTGGAAATCCTTTCCTGGGGACCTGAGTGCCATTCCCGCTGTCTCGTGGCTCTTCACTCCGTGTCCGTGATATCCTCTGTGGAGGAAATCCGCTGCTTATAAGGATTTTGCAGATGTCTTCTCTGAGAAGCAAGCAGAGACCACAATGCCCCTATGACTGACCCATAGACCTGCTTCCAGGTACATCCCCTCCATGAGGTCGGGTATACCCATTATCTGCGGCTATGTCAGCCTACATCAAGGAAAATTTTAAGAAGGGATTCATCCACAAGTGGTCTTCCCCTGCTAGTGCTGGATTCTTCTTTGTGGCCAAGAAGGATGTTTCCCTCTGTCCGTGCATCAATTACCACCGTCTCAATAAAGTCATGGTGAAAAAACACTACCCTTTGCCTGTCATCACTGAACTTTTTGATCGCCTATGGGATGCCAAGCTTTTGACCAAGCTAGATCTGCGGGGGGGGGGGGGACATATAACCTCATATGCATCTGTGAAGGCGATGAGTGGGAGACGGCCTTCAATGACCTTTGGACTCTGCAATGCCCCAGCAGTGTTTCAAGAATTCGTCAACAATATCTTCAGAGACTTGCTCTACATTTGTGTCTTTGTCTACTTGGACGATATTCTGGTGCTTTCTCCTGAGCTACAGTCTCATCTGATCCATGTCCAGCAAGTTCTCAGGCGCCCAAGGGCCAAAATGCCAAGCTCAAGAAATGCCAATTTCATCAGAGTAGTCTTTCGTTCCTGGGATGTATCATTTCTGACAAAGGACTACAGATGGATCCTGAAAAAGTTGTCTGCCATTCTTCATTGGCTTTGCCCAGTGGGACTAAGTGCCAAACAGAGATTTCTGGGCTTTTCCAATTATTAACTGCAATTTATTCCAAATTTCTCCTCTCTTGCATCTCCTATTGTGGCGCTGACTAAGAACGCCAATCCGAGACTCTGGCCTCCAGCAGCTGAAGAAGCCTTCACTTAGCTGAAGTCTGTCTTTGCCTCTGCACCAGTTCTCACACGGCCTGATACGGAGAAGCCATTCCAGTTGGAGGTTATCGCCTCATCCGTTGATGCTGGGACTGTCCTCACCCAAATATTGCCCAAAGGTCGAACCCTCACCTGCGGCATCTCAAAGACCTTCTCAGCTGTCAAGAAGAATTATGCCAATTTTGATCGGGCCATAAAACTTGCTTTGGAGGAATGGTGCTATTTTCTGTAAGGAGTTCATCATCCGGTCTATATCTACACTGAACACAAGAATCTCCTTTATCTTCTGACTGCTCAGCATCTCAATCCTCATCAGGCTTGGTGGTCCCTCTTGTTCTTGCAATTCAACTTCCTGATTCACTTCCATCCAACGGGTAAGTAAATGTGCCCCAGTGTGTTGAGATTTAACGCTCAATGTCCGACATATCAGGTTGAAGCTGAGCCGGCATCGTAAAACACTGGTAGCTAACTAATTAACAGCTGACACCGCAGTTTAACACCTGGGGTCATGTGTTTAACTGTCAGCGCGTCAGCGGAATTTAAACTGCCTGGCAGGGTTCTCTCCCCCATGATCACCTTCCACCACGCTCTGTCTTCGGATGACGCCGATGGCTGTACTTGCAGCCTTTAGGTGTGTTCACGACCTCATTGGTGTCCTCAGGCAGAGCCTTGAAGATCCCATTTGTGGTGCGATCTTGAAGGCACAGTGTCAGCCTATGCATGTGCATAAGCTGACTGAGCTCATAGCCTGCAATACATCAATATGATTAGCAATATGATGACAGATGATTCCTTGCTGATGTCCCATGGTGGAAAAAATAAAAAAGTTTTAAAAAGTATGTTAATAAAAAAATACATTAATAAATGAATAAAAATGCCCAAAATCCCCATTAACACATAAAATTACATATAATGTGAAAAAGATACAAATCATTACAAAAAACCCACACATATAGTATCACCACATCCTTAACTACCCAAAGAATAAAAATATAATTATTGAACCCACACGATGAGCGCTGTAAAGAAAAACCCACCAAATATTATGATGTTTAGCTATTTCATCCCACAAAAAGTGCAATAAAAAATGATAAAAAAACATATCTACTCCCTAAGGATATTGGTGCATGTGCCATACTGCATATCCTGCAAAAAACAAAGTATCAGTCAGCTTCATGGACAAAAAAATATAAATGTTATGCCACTTGGAAGGCACCAATGCAAAAAAAAATATTAGGTATTTTTTCTAATGTTTTACAAAATTTCTCAAAATAAAAATTAATATAGGGAAAAAGCTAAGTATGGTATCCCTGTAATTTATTGTCCCATATAATAAAAATAAGATGTTCATTAGGCTTTATGGGGAACACTAAAGAGTAAAGTAAAAAATCAATTACATAATTGGTGTTTTTCTTTAACTTTTTGGAGGAGTCTCCATGCTCCAAAAAGTTAATGTTTTCAACAATAGGGGATACCAACCCCAAAATGGAAAAAAAATCTCATCCCGCAAAAAAAAATTGCCCACACATGACCCCACTAATGGAAAAACTAAAATTTTATAGCCTACAAAAGCCACCCTTTTGTCTATAGGACAAAACTGGCAGCTGCATGGCACTCCTTCCCTTCAGCGCCTCACTGTGCGCCCATACAAAAAAGTAATTGCATAACAATTTATGCTTTGGAAATGTGGCTCTTAATCTGTTTGATTCTCATTTTGCTGACTTCAATGATCAGGCGGGGATTCTCAGTCTCAAAAGTTTGGAGAGGGAATCCCAGGGAGTAGACGATAGACCCTTGAAAAATTTCCAAATACATAACCCTACCTTTTACCCAGTTATGTCTAGACGAGACTGTATGGATAAATTTCAAGATTTAGTAATGAAAGAATTAAACACCCTTAAATCGCAATGTGACATTACACGATCCAGGTCTAATGTTACTCATTTGGAGAAGAAAGCGATGCAGGATCTGAAAAATAATCCTGACTTAGTAATAAGAAATGCGGATAAGGGGGGTGCCATTGTACTTCTTAATGCATCTTTATATAAGAAAATCAATGAAGACCTCCTCAACAATCCACTCACTTACCGCAAACTGTCCACCGACCCTACACCTAGCTGTCAAAAAAATCTTTCCAAACTATTGGATGAAGGTCTAGCACTAGGGGTTTTAGACCAGAGACACAGAGACTTTTTGTTTAATAAATTTCCGGTCATGCCAGTCTTCCATTCGCTCCCCAAAGTCCACAAAGGGATTTTCCCTCCCCCCTGCCGACCCATTGTTGCAGGTATCGGCAGTTTGGGAGAGCGTCTGGGAGACTGGCTTGACAACTATTTACAACCTTTAACCATGATTACACCTACGTACTTGAGAGACACGAAACACTTACTCCAGATAATTGACAGAACGGAATGGAATAAGGGCTACAGTTGGGCATCTTGTGATGTTGTCGCCCTTTATTCCTCAATTCCCCATGATCTGGCATTAATTTACCTCTCCAAACATCTGGATGAATTTAGTACATATTCTCCACAGTTAAAAGAATTCATCATCATGACCACACATTTCCTTCTCCAAAATAACTTTTTCATGTTTGACTCCCAGTTCTATCTGCAAGTGGAGGGGGCCCCTATGGGGGCCAAGTTTTCCCCCTCCCTTGCCAACATTTTCATGACACAATGGGAAATTAAACATATTTTCACAGACTCCAATCCCTTCAAAACATGCATTAAATGGTTTGGACGCTTTATAGACGATCTTTTGTGGTTGTGGCAAGGCTCACATGCTGATTTTGATAATTTTGCTAAATATATCAACGAAAATAATATGAACCTAAAATTCACACATTTTTTTGGTGGTAATCATATTGATTATTTAGATGTAACAATTCAAGGTCATAACAACATTATCAACGTGTCTCCTTTTCGAAAACCTACAGCAGGGAATAGTGTACTATTAGCTACCTCTTGCCATCCTAGGCATGTCATTGACAATATACCCTATGGCGAACTAATCCGCCTCCGTCGTAATAGCTCTTCAGACCAAATTTTCAATACACAAATGCTAAAATGGGAAAAGAGATTCAGAGCAAGGGAGTACAAACCAAATGTCCTAACTTCAGCTCGGAATAGGATCCACAAGGTGGACAGAAATACACTCCTCGTAGATAGGAAACATTATCACAACAAATTAGATGCCAACGAATCCAATCCGAAACCAATCACTTTTGTGACCACCTACAGTAATCAGTTTCATCTTGTGAAAAGAGTTATAACCAAATACTTACCCATCTTAGAGCAAAATGTAGAACTTAAAGAATGTTTGTCAGACGGCGTGAGAATTATATCCAAAAAAGCACCCACTGTAGGCTCAATTGTCTCCCCAAGTGTATTTAAAAGCCACACTAAAGAGAGTAGTAATAAAAAATATTCATGGTTGCATCATCCTGGCAACCATAAATGTGGGCACCTCAGATGCACCACCTGTGAGCATCTTCTGACTATAGATAATTTCACATCTTGTACCACCAAGAAAAAATACAACATCAACACATATATGAACTGCAACACCACTTGTGTTGTTTATTTAATATCATGTGTGGAGTGCAATCTACAATATGTGGGTTATACCACCAATTCCTTGAAAGTCCGGATTAGAAAGCATCTGTCAGACATAAAAAATTCTAATTTAACTAATATGTCAGCAGCCTCTAAGCATTTTCGCGATGTACATAATGGTGACAACAGTAATTTTAAATGGCAGGGCATCGAAAAAGTGAAAAAACCAGAGAGAGGGGGAGACCACAGGAGAAAACTCATGAATAGAGAAACATATTGGATGTTCACATTACAAACAACTCAACCTCTAGGTTTGAACCTTAGACAGGATTTGATTCTTTGTTACTAATGAGCATGTGTTTATTATTGTCAGTCCGTGTCATGTCAATTGGATACTTTGTCACCATTTACCAACCAACATGTGCTTTGTGTTATTCCATGCTAAGTATTCACCCCTAACTAACACCTATGTAAGTGTCTACATGTGTGTTCACACTTCCATATGGTATGTTAACTTAGAGCTACAGTTCAATATGACAAAAATCTTTTCCATTTTTTCTTTTTTACAGGCTTCTATGTAACTCTATCCTAAGTCTTTATCCATTCATCTTACCTTTATATAGATTTGTGTTTTTATTCTCATTACAGCTCTTATTGTTTTTGGAATCGTACCCTTCCGGAGGGGGCGTGGCTTAGTCCGATCACGTGACTCACATCACGTGACCGTGACGTCACACGCCATCTCGGGAGCGGGGGGTTTTTAAATCGAGATATTGCACACTGTTTGTTACAGACCATGACTAAGCCCGCTTAAGGGCGAAACGCGTAGGTCGCTATACTTGGACCCTCACACCTATGCTATCTGCCTATTCTGGATTTTAACGGCATACAATAAAGAATTTTGATTTTATCTGCAATATCCCTGAAAGCGCAGACATCTTTTGTTCGTTTTGGACTCCATTTTGATTACTATGGAGATCTCAAGGGGTTATCAATCTCCCTAAAAGCTGCAGATTTGAAAATGGGTTCATATATAGGGGGTTTCTACAAGCACAGAAAAAGAAAAGTGAAATCCGGCTCACCAGTCAGACGGCTTCTTCCAGCGCACAGGTATAAGGAGATCCCCCATGGACTCGGGGCAGTAGCACATATATATAGAAAGGACCAGCGCTTCAGAAGAACGTAGCGTTGAAAAATATTTCTCTTTATTCACCTCTTTAAAAGCATATGGAATGGCAGAGTGCACAACACAATGGTAACACAGGAAAAATCCGACGCGTTTCGCTCAGAAGAGCTTAATCATGGATACAAACTCAGTGAAATCTTACCTTCCTTTTAAACTCCGCGCTTCCCCTGCAGCGTGTGACGTCACGATCACGTGTCCGATCACGTGACCAAACCAAGCGGCCACATGACCAGGCACATGACCGGGACAGACCCACCAAACAACAGGAAGACATACGCGGTAAACTAAAAACATAATTATATTTATAAAACAACCTAAAAGTGGTATGTGGGATAGGGAAATAGTATTATAAGTATATTCCAATATCTGATGTGCCCAATAGGGACTCACTATTCCGAACTCTAAAAGCAGTGTCACCTCCCGGGAAAGAGAACAAGCCCCCCCCCCCAAAACACCCCCCCCCCCCCCCCAAACCCCCCCAAGAGAAAAAAAAAAAAAAAAAAAAAGACCCCCCCGCCCCCCCCTGCCCCCCCACAAACAACCCAGAAAACCCCCCCCCCCCCCCCCCCCCCCCCCCCCCCCCCCCCCCGTTCTTCTGACATTGTTAATTCGTGAAATTTATTTAGAAAAATGGGGAATGGGGCAAGTTGCTTTGGCCTTAGTATGAGACTATATGGATGTAGGGTTCCTATGAGTCAAAATCTATTTGTGTATAGTTCTCTATGAACAGGGACCCGACTTAGGCCCCGCTTATTCATTCATAACTATATGGAACCAATAATACAGTAAACGACTTTTACCAGAAAGGCATAATATAGCACAATATGTTGAAGTGTAAAAACATGTAAATCATGTCTTGTCAACAAACAATTGAAAAAAACCTTTCATGCAAATTTTTTTGAAATAAGAGATGGCACAGTATTATCTCTTGGAGATATGGGATGGAGAAGAGGGAAAAATGTCTTGCATATGATAACTCAAAGAAAAAAATCCTACGTTTTTTGAATGTAAGACCCTCAATACATAGAATTAGATTTGTCTTAGGTTCAATCCCAAAGGTTGGTGTGTTTTTAACACAACCATCCAAGTAGGTTTCACCTATTATAATTTCTTTTAAAATCCCACATCTAGTGGTTGTTTTTCACTTTTTCTATAACAATCCATTTGCGGGGCTGTGTCCCCCTGATGGTACTCCCGAAAATGTTGGAGGCTGCGAAATTTAGTTAGAATTTTACACTCTTAATATCGAGAGATGTTTTCTAATTCTAACTTTACAGTGGGTTGTTGTGTACACCTTAGTCAGATATGGGGTTGCCTTACAGCGAGACTCATGTGTCAATGGATAAAACACATTGAGGAGAGGGTCATGACAGAGGGGTAATGAAATGGATTGGGATGTTATAAACGGGTAGGGTATTAGTCCACCGAGGGCATGAGTAAAAGTTTGGCTATGAGAATGTACTGCATGTTAACACGTGTGTGTCCATCTTGTGGTTCCCCAAATGGTGTCAGCCAAATTACGTACTGGTTGTATTTGTATCATTATAACTGAAAAGGCTCGGTGACAGCATGGACCCAATGGTGGGTGCCTTGTCTGAGATAAATCTTACTCGCCTGTTCGCGAATATTGAACTTGTTTTCCTGTTCCAAATGGGCAGATATTAGCTACACTTTTTGACTTGGTGAACAACTATTATATACGTGGGACAAAAGATATTGGTTTTTTTCGTCCTTCCAAACAACGAAGAAAAGACGGATTCGACCCTCAGTCCGTGAATCTTTCAAGAGCTACCTTATTTCGGAAGAACATCTCAAGGTCCTTAAGCAAAGGCCGTAACTTTTCTCCTTTCAAAGCTTTGATCTTTATAGGACATGCTGAGGTAAAAAATTCGTGAGGAACTTGACGGTGAAGAATCACTTATGAATAAAACAACCACACAACAGGGGGAGATAACTATGGGAGAGGCGGACGTGTCACTACCACTTCTGTATTAGACGACACATACAGCCCTAGGTTAGAAACCACAAACCGAAGTGGTGGTTTTAGAGATCAAACGTTTTATTTTTGATCTCAAAATCTTATCTATGAATCGTCAAAAACTAATGATCTCATAGATTAACCATTTAAAACTCTAATCCCACTTTTTACCCTCTCATGTCGAGTGTGACACATGGATAAATTCCAAGATCTCGTGAGAGAGAGCTGACCGATCTCAATCTAAATGTAATGGCTTACCAGAGACACAATTTACACATTCGGAAAATCTCCCTACGAGATCTTCGAAATAACAAAGATCTAACAATAAGAATGCGGACAAGGGGTCTCGATAGTCCTCATGAACGCATCCCTGTATAAAAAGATCAAGAGAACTTGCTAAATGACCCTACACAATCGCAAACTTCCTCTGATCCAACCGAAAGCTGCCAAATCCCTATCAAAGCATTTGGAGGAAGTATTGCGTTGGGGGTATTGATGATAGATTAGAGATTATTTTTTTGTGAGTTTCCCGTTATGCCGATCTTCCACTCTCTCCCCAAGGTCCACAAGGGGTCTTTCCCCTCCCCGCCTTTCTACCTGTTTTGCGGGCATTGGGGGCCTTGGTGGAGAGACTGGGGGATTGGTTGGACCACCACTTGCGCTTACTTGGGTCACACCCGCTTTTACGCGATACCAAGCACCTACTCCAAAAAATTGAGGCTATTAAGTGGGACAGTTCACTTAGTTGGACTCGTGTGATGTCGGCCCTAATTCTTCTATACCCCACAACAAAGCCCTAATTTATTTGGCTACACTCTGGAAGAGTTCAGCACTTACTCCCCGATTAAGAGAGTACCATTCTGATGACAACAGAATTCCTTCTTAAAAATAATTTTTTTATGTTCAATTTCCCATTATTATTGCAAGTGGGAGGGGGCTCCTGGGGAGCGAAGTTTCTCCCCCTCCCTTGCTATAATTTACTTGATACAGTGGAGAAACAATAGTATTTTTGGGGACAAGAACACCACAGTCATCTATAGGTTGGTTTGGCCGCTATATAGATGACCTGTTGTGGGTTTGGAATGACACTCCTCAGAATTTAAAAAATTTTGTTTCCTTTTTGAATTCAAACGATATGAACTAGATTCCACAATCAGTTTGGGGCAATAGTATAGACTTCTTGGACGTCACCATAAAAGGCCAGGGTGATACAGTCATAGTGTCCCCCTTCCGTAAACAGGCATCGGGCAACACAATTTTGTTGTCCACGCGTTGTCACCTCAGACCGTCGTGGACACATCCCCTTCGGTGTAGATACCCCGCATCCGTAGAAACAACTAGTACGGATGACGTATTCAATCGACATTGATAGACTGGGAGCAAAGACTCAGAGAAAGGGTATACAAGCCTAAAACCTGTCTCAGCTAAAATAAATTATAAAACACAGAGGTCTAGTCTATTGATGGCAAACAGCATGAAACACACAAGGGAAGGACGAAAAAAATCCAATATCTTTTGTCACCACGTATAGTAATCAGTTTCACCAAGTCAAAAAGTGGTAGCTAAATATCTGCCCATTTTGGAACAGGATAACAATTAAAGATATGTCTCGAACAGGGAGTAAGATTTATCTCTAGAAGGCACCCACCATTGGGTCCATGGTGTCACCGGAGCCTTTTCAGTTATAATGATACAAATACAACCCGTACTCTTGGCTGCACCATTTGGGGAACCACAAATGTGGACACACACGTTGTTTAACATGCAGTTACATCTCATAGCCAAAACTTTTTACATCAGTTGTGACTAATACTATTTATAACATCCAATCATTCATAACTGTAATACCTCCTATGTGGTGTATCTCAATTACATGTATCTCCTGTAGCAAACAATATATAGGATGTACAACAAACCCACTTAAAGTTAGAATTAGAAAACATCTCTCAGATATTAAGAATGTAAATCTAACTAACATTTCCGCAGCCTCCAGACCATTTTCGGGAGCACCATCAGGGGGGACACGAGCCACTCAAATGGATGGGTATAGAAAAAGTGAAAAAAAAAACCACTAGAGGTGGGGATTTTAAGAAATTATGAATAGGGAAACCTATTGGATGTTGTGTTAAAAAACACACAACCTTTGATTGAACCTAAGACAAGATCTACATTCTATGTTATTGAGGGTCTATACATTAAAACGTAGGGATTTTTTTTCTTTGAGTTTCATATGCAAGACTTTTTCCCTCTTCTTCCATCCCATATCTCCAAGAGATTAATTGTGCATCTCTTTATTTTCAAAAAAATTTGCATTGCAAAGGTTTTTTCATTGTTTCGTTGACAAGACATTATTCATTTTTTATACACTTCATCATCATGTGCTTATTATGTATGCCTTTCTGGGTAAAAGTATCGTACTGTATTATTGGATTCCATATAGTTATGAATGAATACGGGGCCCTAATCGGTTCCTTTCCATAGAGAACTATAAACAAATAATTTTGCTCCTAGGAACCTCATCCATATAGTTCATACTTAAGGCCAAACAACTTGCCCCCATTCTTTTTCTCAATAATTTCCTAATTCTAACAATGTCATGAAGAAGAGTGACACTGCTTTAGAGTTCGGAATAGTATTCCCTATTGGGCCACATCAGATATTGGAATATACTTATAATACTATTCCCTATCCACATAACCCTTTTAGGTTTTTTTTATAAATATAATTATGTTTTTAGTTTTAACCCGCTATGTCTTCCTGGTTGTGTGGTGGGTCTGTCCCGGTCATGTGCCTGTCATGTGGCGCCTTGGGTTTGGTCACTGATCGGACACGTGATCGTACGTCACACGCTGCAGGGGAAGCGCGGAGTTTAAAGGAAGGTAAGATTTCACTGTGTTTGTATCCATGATTAACTCTTCTGAGCAAACGCGTCGGATTTTTCCTGTGTTACCATTGTGTTGTGCACTCTGCCATTCCATAGCTTTTAAAGATGTGAATAAAGAGAAATATTTTTCAACGCTACGTTCTTCTGAAGCGCTGGTCTTTCTATATTATGTGCTACTGCCCCGAGTCCATGGGGGATCTCCTTATACCTGTGCGCTGGAAGAAGCCGTCTGACTGTGAGCCGGATTTCACTTTTCTTTTTCTGTGCTTGTGCTAAAGTACATGGACTATTATCCGTTGCTTTCCATTTCTCAGAAAATTCCTCTTCATGTGTCTGGCAGTGATTGTAGATAAACTCTCACCTTTCATTACATAAGATATTTGTTTTTGTGCAACAATACACATGAAACCAGGTGTGAATGATGCACAGGCCACCGCGAAATCCACAAACAAATTATATGATCGCAAAAAGAAGCAGCAATGCTATTTAATACTGAGTAGTGTCCGGCTACAGACAACAAACACATCAATCCTAAAAGTGTGTCTGGGAAAACTTCTAGGCAAGGAGTTCAAATATGGTGGGATGCAGAAACCCTGACTTCATACTTAAATAAGAAAAATGATCCCACGTGGCCTGCGCATCAAGAAAATGCCACACAACATTTACTCTGACCTATTCTAGAAACCTGGAATAAACTCTAAGTGAATGCTCTGAGAAACTCATGACTTTTGATGTCCAGGAGGAAACTGAATTTACTGAAAACATTAAGGTGGAAATTGAGGATATTATATAACCAATTGCGTGAGTTTTCTTCGGCTGAGGACCTATTAAAGGTGGAGCAGGAGATAAAATCCACGCATGACCGACATGGAAAAAACAATATCATGGAAATGAAAAAGAAAAAGTTTCGACAGGGATCTATTGGAACTATAATATAACGGGTTTATACTTGGAGATCTTTTCGTCAGACCAAAAAACACGCCTAATCCATTTTAAAAAAGAACAGAACAAGAGATATAGAAAAAGTAAGAATCCACCGCATGTAAGCTTCTCCAAACAGAGGAATCATTTAATAGCTCTTCCTCTTGTCCGTCTGATGACGCCTCCGATCAAACAACTAACCGCAACAACACAGCCTCAAAAACAGGCAGGAGTGTCAGAAAACACAGGGCAAGAAAACGAAAAAAGGAAAGAAAGAATGAAGACGAGAAGAGGAGCCCCGAACAAAGAAGAAACGACTTAAGACCCTCAGTCCTGAATCTTTCAAGCTACATTATTCCGGAAGAAACATATCAAGGTCTTAAGCAAAGGGCCTTAACTTTTTCCTCCTTCAAAAGACTTTATCTTTATAGGACATTGCTAGATGTAAATAAATTCGTGAGGAACTTGACGGTGAAGAATCACTTTATGAATAAAACAACCACCACACAGGGGGAATATCTATATGAGAGGCGGACGTGTCACTAGCCCTTCTGTTTAGAAGACACATACAGCCCTAGGTTAGAAACCAACAACGAAGTGGTGGATTTTAGAGATCAAACGGTTATTTTTGATCTCAAAATCTTATCTAATGCATCGCAAAAACTAATGATCTCATAAATAAAACCATTAAACTCATAATACCACTTTTTACCCTCTTCATGTCCAGGTGTGAACACATGGATAAATTCCAAGATCTCGTGGAGAGAGAGCTGACCGATCTTCAAATCTAAATGTAATGGCTTACCAAAACAAAATTTAACACATTCGGAAAGAATCTCCCTACGAGATCTTCGAAATAACAAGATCTACAATAAAGAATGCGGACAAGGGGGGCTCGATAGTCCTCATGAACCGACCCTTTATAAAGATCATGAAGACTTGCTAAATGACCCTACAACATATCGCAAACTTCCCTCTGTCCAACCAGAAGCTGCCATCAGCCTATCAAGCATTTGGAGGAGGTATTGCGTTGGGGGTATTGGATGATAGATTAAGAGATTATTTGTTTGTGGAGTTCCCCTTATGCCGATCTTCCACTCTCTCCCCAAGGTCCACAAGGGGCCTTTCCCCCGCCTTGTCGACCTATTGTGCGGGCATGTGGGGCCCCTGGGGAGAGAGACTGGGGGATTGGTTGGACCACCACTTGCAGCCTTTAACTTGGTCACACCCACTATTCGCATAACAAGCACCTACTCCAAAAAATTGAGGCTATTAAGTGGGACAGTTCATTAGTTGGACATCGTGTGATGTCTGTGCCTATATTCTTCTATACCCCACAACAAAGCCCAAATTTATTTGGCGTAAACCTCTGGAAGAGTTCAGCACCTTACTCCCCAGAATTAGAGAGTACATTCTGATGACAACAGAGTTCCTCTTAAAATAATTTTTTTATGTTCAATTCCCTTATTATTTGCAAGTGGAGGGGGCTCCTATGGGACGAATTTCTCCCCCTCCCTTGCTAATATTTACATGATACAGTGGGGAGAAACATATTTTTGGGGACAAGAACACACACAGGTCATCTATAGGTTGGTTTGGGCCGCTATATAATGACCTGTTGTGGGTTTGGAATGACACTCCCTCAGAATTTGAAATTTTGTTCCTTTTGAATTCAAACGATATGAATCTAAGATTCACACATCAGTTTGGGGGCATAGTATAGACTCTTGGACTCACACATAAAAGGCCAGGGTGATACAGTCATAGTGTCCCCCTTCCGTAAAACAGGCATCGGCCAAAACAATTTTGTTGTCCACGTCGTGTCACCCTAGACACGTCGTGACAACATCCCCTTCGGTAGATACACCGCATCCTAGAAACAATAGTACGGATGACGTATTCATCGACATTATTGATCTGGGCGCAAGACTCAGAGAAAGGGGTACAAGCTCTAAAAGCTTGTCCTCAGCTAAAAATAAAATTAATAAAACACGAGGTCTAGTCTATTGAGGGACAAACAGCATGACACACACAAGGGAAGGACGAAAAAAATCCAATATCTTTTGTCACCACTATAGTAATCAGTTTCACCAATCAAAGTCAAAAGTGGTAGCTAAATATTGCCCATTTTGGAACAGGATAACAATTTAAAGATACTGTCTCGAACATGGAGTAAGATTTATCTCTAGAAAGGCACCCACCATTGGGTCCATGGTGTCACCGAGCCTTTTCAGTTATAATATACAAATACAACCCAGTACTCTGGCTGCACCATTTGGGGAACCACAAATGTGGACACACACGTTGTTTAACATGCAGTTAACATTCTCATAGCCAAAACTTTACTCTGTGTGATAATACTATTTATACATCCAATCATTCATTAACTGTAATACCTCCTATGTTGTGTATCTCATTACAGTATCTCCTGTAGCAAACTATATAGGATGTACAACAAACCCACTTAAAGTTAGAATTAGAAAACATCTCTCAGATTTAAGAATGAAATCTAACTAACATTTTCCGCAGCCTCCAGACATTTCGGGAGTATCCCCATGGGGTACACGACACTTCAAATGGATGGGTATATAGAAAAAGTGAAAAAAACCCACTAGTAGGTGGGGATTTTTAAAAGAATTAATGAATAGGGAAACCTATTGGATGTTTGTGTTAAAAACCACACACCTTTGGATTGAACCTAAGACAGATCTACATTCTATTGTTATTGAGGGTCTATACATTAAAACGTAGGATTTTTTTTCTTTGAGTTTCATATGCAAGACATTTTTCCCTCTTTCTTCCATCCCATATCTCCAAGAGATTACTATGTGCATCTCTTTATTTTCAAAAAAAATTTGCATTGCAAAGGTTTTTTTCAATTGTTTCGTTGACAAGACATGTTTACATTTGTTTATACACTTCATCATCATGTGCTTATTATGTTATGCCTTTCTGGGTAAAAGTATCTGTACTGTATTATGGATTCCATATAGTTATGAATGAATACGGGGCCCTAATCGGTCCTTTCCATAGAGACTAGTAAACAATAGATATTTGCTCCTAGGAACCTACATCCCTATAGTCTCATACTTAAGGCCAAGCCACTTGCCCCCATCTTTTTTCCTCAAATAATTTCCTAATTCTAACAATGTCATGAAGAAGAGTGACACTGCTTTGAAGTTCGGAATAGTATTCCCTATTGGGCCACATCAGATATTGGAATATACTTATAATACTATTCCCATCCCACATACCCTTTTAGGTTTTTTTATAAATATAATTATGTTTTTAGTTTACCGCGTATGTCTTCCTGTTGTGTGGTGGGTCTGTCCCGTCATGTGCCTGGTCATGTGGCCGCTTGGTTTGGTCACGTGATCGGACACGTGATCGTGACGTCACACGCTGCAGGGGAAGCGCGGAGTTTAAAGGAAGGTAAGATTTCACTGTGTTTGTATCCATGATTAAGCTCTTCTGAGAGCGAAACGCTCGGATTTTCCTGTGTTACCATTGTTGTGTGCACTCTGCCATTCCATATGCTTTTAAAGAGGTGAATAAAGAGAAATATTTTTCAACGCTACGTTCTTCTGAAGCGCTGGTCCTTTCTATATATAGGGGGTTTCTAATATTACATATTTCAAATTTCAGGAAAAACAATAATGATTTTCATAAAAGGTCAATTCTGAAATCTCCTTGAAAATACAGAAAACCAATACTTGATTTGTAAGTTGCGTGACATCACAACACATTTTCCAGACATTTCAAAAATTATGAAATTGTAAAACAGAAATATTATTCAACAACTTATTTAGGTGGTAAAACTATCTGCCTGAAAACGATAGGATTTCGAATTTTGAAAATAGTACATTTTTTAAAAAAAATCAGTTTTGATTTTTTTTTATAAATAACGCAAAACTTATCAGCCAAAATTTACCACTAAAATTAAGAACAACATGTGAAGAAAAAACAACCATAAAATTGCTTTTATGAGTAAAAGAGTTCAAAGCGGTGCAAGTCAAAAGATGGGGCTGAGCCTTAAGCTATAAACCAGCTGCATCCTTAAGGGGTTTAAACAGTCTAAAAAGAAAGTGCATGTGCTATTAGATAGGATATAAGTCAATCATAGCAGGAAAATTTGATTTGTGTCTGTTTCTTTGCCCTGTCGTGCTGGCAACACACATTGATAGAGACGTACTGCTATGCCTGACAGGTGGAAACCATCAGATGCTTAATTATAGCTCAAATTTCTCATTGGTCTACGGCCTCTTTTAATAGGCTCCTTGACAAAATTAATTGACCAAAAGACATGACGGGGCAGCATGCTTCTGCAGTGGTATTTCTTTTTGTAGGTATAATGTTTTTATTATTTATTTTTATTTATGTTCTAGGGGACTAACCAGTGCTGGATGTTAGTGATGGTTGCCTTCTACATAATGCAGCTGTCACCCATTTTGTATGTGGTTCAGCGTGTAAGCCTTCTCCATAAAGCTGTAATAGCACTAAGACTAGAAAATTTTTCTCAGAGTTATACAGTGCCAACAAGCAGACAATCTAAACTATATATGCTAAATGCATATTATATATATATATATATATATATATATATATACCTTTTTCACAAAAATCACTGTGGTATTTAATTGATCTTGATTAAAGGGCACCTACCACCACAAATCTACCTATAAAGGTAGATCGGGTGGTAGGTGAATCAATGGGACGTGAGGATAGCCCTTTTAAGGGCTAATCCTCACGTCCCCGCACTTTTTTGTAAACTTTTATTACCCTAATATGTTAATTTTGTTATGCGGCTACTTGGGCGTGGAGTAGCCGCATCTGAGGTTACACGAGGCGGCTACTCCATGCCCCGGTAGCCACTTTACCCCTCCTACTCACCATGTTCGGCGCGCAGCTGCTCGTAGCTGCGCGCCCTCGTCCGCCGATCCTGCCGTCTGCGCATGCGCAGAACAGCAGGCCCGCGCCTGCGCGCTCACTGCTCCGAAGCCGGGGCTGCACAGGCGTGGGCCTGCTGTTCTGCGCATGCGCAGACGGCAGGATCGGCGGACGAGGGCGCGCAGCTACGAGCAGCTGCACGCCGAACATGGTGAGTAGAGGGGTAAAGGGCTAACCCGTTTACGTGGAGTAGCCGCCTCGTGTAACCTCAGATGCGGCTACTCCACGCCCAAGTAGCCGCATAACAAAATTAACATATTAGGGTAATAAAAGTTTACAAAAAAGTGCGGGGACGTGAGGATTAGCCCTTAAAAGGGCTATCCTCACGTCCCATTGATTCACCTACCACCCGATCTACCTTTATAGGTAGATTTGTGGTGGTAGGTTTCCTTTAAAGTATATTTAGTGTAGAGTTTTTTAATTAATTTGTGCTTAGTATATAGGTTGGGCCACTTTATATTTTTATGAATAGTAGATAGTGATATGCAAGCATATAAAAAGAAAAAAAACTAAGTTTACCATAAAAACATGGTTCACTAAAAAGGCCATTTTAGTTTAAAACCTTTAAAGATAAATTGTATTAATCCTTCATCAATTCCTAACATTTGAAAAAAATAGTAGCAAACTAAAAAATGGGTAAACTGAAAATCTTTCCTAGACTTTCAAGCATCAATGAGTCAAATCGTTCAGCTTTGGATCATAAACCGCTCTAGCAGTGTATATTTCATAGCAGTCTCTGCACTAGAGGTTGTGTGAAGTAGATGTGGTTTTTAATTAATATTGCAGAGCTAGAATCTTTCATATTTCCATTTGGATAAGAACTGATAACTGATAAATCACTTAATTATTTTTGATAGCTGATTTTGTTTGTGATGTGCACGTTTTACTAAAAAGCTTAGATCTCTCATTACCACCGAAAGCAGTTATATACCAGTACAGTCCATATCATTGTGTTTCGGATTGTCATGTTTTACTTAAAATAAAATGTGCCATTTCCAATGTGCAGGTGAGAATATTATATAGTCGTTGCACCAAGCAACCTTATCTATTACTCCACAATCCACATATTGGGGCAAATTTACTTACCTGGTCCTGTCGTGATCCCCGAGGTGCATTTTCCGATGAGGATGAATGAGGATGAGGATTGATGTCCCACAGCCCAAGTTAATCATCACAAGTTTGGATGATAGCCACTGAAGTATTTGTAGGGACTAGTATTGGTCTTCTCCTTCCCTAACCCCTGAATGCATTATGACATACATGTATGCCATGATGTGTCAAGGATGTATTAAGAGAGCTCACTAACTAATCCCTTTTCATACATGGTGGCTGTTGGCTGCATCATGCTGAAACCAATCACGGGTGTTAACCATCCACTACCCCCTGCCCACAAAGAAGCCAGCGATAGATTAATGCTGCCAGTATGTTGGTGCCACCATCTTGGGTTTGATCATCGCTCCCAGGACATGTAGTTGGGCAAGATCTATAGAAGTGTGCCAGAAGCACACTGTTATAAATCCTTAGTGCATACTCCATATACTACAATACTGTAGGAAGACAGAACCAAGAAGCATTGATTTTCACCCTTTCCCAAACCCGTCAAATCACGATTTACGTATAAATTTAAGTATGAACATACAAAAATAAATTTTTCCAGTCTACTAATTTGCCTCACTTGGTAGCTGCATGTAAGTGATATTGTTTCCCTTTATCTTACTTTAATCTATGAAAACCATTTGTATCTAGATTGTCTTCCCAGATTCTATGGTTTTATTGGTGCAAATGCGAAGGGTCTATGAAGGAGGGTTTTTGAATGTCCCATATTTTCTTAAATTTGTGATTGGTTCTTGTTTACCAACTTGCTGTTTCTTTTAGGCGGAACAGTTCTTCCACTCTAGTCTGATCTATCCAGTCTGATCTATCTATGCAGCCATTTAGGGGGTATAAGGAGCTTTGATTAAATGGGTGGTCAGGTCATTCTTGACGGGAGCCCACGTGGTATTTGGTAGCCATAATAGAACTGACTGGGGTTAGTGTTACCTGTTTTTTGGTAATTTGCCTTACATGAGTTTGTATATCCGCCCAATACTTAAAAAGCTTTGGACAAAGCCAATAGATATGTTCCAATGTGCCTCCTACGTTATCGCATCTCCAGCAGTTGTCACTTTTGAGTAATTTATTTTGAACTAGTACTGAGGGTGTGTTATACTGGCGTGTCATTAATTTGTTCGAGTTTTCTTGTGTTTTGACACACCTGGAGAAGCCATGTGAACGTAGGTGTATTTGTGTGATCTGTGCTGGAATGAACGATGTGTGTAGGTCAGATTCCCACCCCTTTATGTATGCCGGAGTTGAGTTTATACCTTGGGATAAAATATAGGTGTATAAAAGTGAAATTGTTCTATTTGGTAATGTGTCCTTTAGAAGCCATTTGGGGGGTCCTGTCTGAGAGGTTGTCTAGTCCACTGTGCAGCAGCAACAGGCCATTGCTGTGTAACAACAGACCAACACACAGCAGCAACAGGCCATGGTGGCTCAGCAAGAGAGGCATGAGGAGGCCATTGCTGCACAGCAACAGCTGCTCCAGCAGGTGACAGCCCTGGCAACGGCTCAGCATAGGACTGTCCCAGCGCTGACTGTGAAGGACACCAGGAAAGATGTCTGCAAAGCCTTGACCAAGATAACAGCCGAGGATGATGTGGAGGCCTATCTGACAGGCTTTGAGAGGGTAGCCATCCGTGAAAGTTTGCCCCAACAGTACTAGGCAGAGGTGTTGGCCCCCTTCCTCGTCGCTGATCCCCAGCAGGCCTACTACGACCTAAGCAAGGAGGATGCCCGGGACTACTCAAAGGTAAAGGCAAAGATCTTGGCCCAACTGGGATTTGATCAGTTACTACGTGCCCAAAGGGTGCACAGCTGGGCTTACCAGGAGGAGTTACCACCAAGGGGGCAGATGCACCAGCTGGTACATTTGGTCCGCAAGTTGCTGCAGCTGGAGACGTCCACCCCAGCCCAGATGGTCGAGAAAGTTTTCCTGGATCGTTTCCTGAGGGCCTTACCGGGTGAGATCCAACAATGGGTGGGACATGGGGACCCCTCGGATGCCGAGGCATTTTTGGGGTTGGTGGAGAGTTTTTGGGCCACTCAGTTCCTAAGAAAGAGAGCCCTTTATACCCAGTTTGTGTCGCCCATGAGTCCTTGGGGCAAGACCACTCCCAATGTCTGGGATGTACCCCAGGGGAGGAGGAGCGGGGAGGCTCCCATCTGATGGATTTGCCAGGAGCCAGGTCATGTTGCAACCAATTGCCCCAATTCCTCCGAGACCATGGACTGCAGTTATACCAGAAGGGACTCTCTCTATGCTGCCCCTGTTTATACGAATACTAGCCCTGGCCCTGCTAGTGGGCAACACCTGTGCCGGGTGACTGTGGCAGGTCGTCCAGGGTTGGCCCTGCTGGACTCAGGCAGCCGTGTGACTTTGATTAAAGGCTCTCACATAGACCACAAGATGGTCACAGGGTGCACAATTGGAGTCCTGTGCATTCATGGGGATGTAAAGGACTATCCCACCATAATGCTCAACTTCCAGACCTCCTGTGGAGAGACGCTACATGAAGCGGCGGTTGTCATGAACTTGCCCCATGATCTGATTTGGGGTCGGGACTTCCCCATGTTCTGGACTTTATGGCGGGGAAAACAAGAGTTGGGTGTACATTCTCCTGTGTCGTCTGGTCAGGTCACAGAGCCTGATGACCCAGACTGTGGGGTTCTTGCCGTAGGGGTGGCCACCACAGAAGAAGAGGGTAGTGTAATGTCTCCCCTAGATGTTATGGCAGGTGAAACTGAAGAGGAAGTGACAGGGCCACAGTTGTCAGATCAGGAGGTGTCCTGTGACAACTTTGGTACTGCACAACTCCAGGACCCCACTCTGGTCCGCTCCAGAGAAAACGTAGTCGAGATTAATGGAGTACCTCAACACCAAGGTGCAGAAAAGTTGTTTCCTAGAATGATGGTTAATCAAGAATTGTTGTACCGAGTTGCACGGTGAAACCTGGGAACAGTTAGTGGCCATATTGTCAGACGGTATTAGACCAATGCCCATAAGCATGTGATGGGAGGGCACCTAGGTACCACAAAAACACTGGAACGCATCTTGCAGCATTTTTATTGGCCGACAGTGTACGATAGGGTAAAAAGGTATTGTGAAACTTGCCCTGAGTGTCAATTGCATGCTCCCATGGTTTACTTTCGAAGTCCATTGGTGCCTCTGCCCATTATTGAGGTACCATTTGAAAGGGTCGCTATGGATTTGGTGGGTCCCCTGGTTAAATCTGCTCGGGGGCATCAGCATATCTTGGTAGTCATGGACTATGCTACCCGATATCCTGAGGCCCTCCCACTACGGCAGACCTCTGCGGAACTAAATGCTAAGGAATTGCTTGCCATGTTTTGCTGCGTGGGACTGCCCAAGGAGATCCTCACAGACCAGGGGACCCCTTTTATGTCAAAGGTAACCAAGATGCTATGTCGGCTCTTTAATATTAAACAGTTACGCACCTCTGTGTACCATCCTCAGACGGATGGATTGGTAGAGAGGTTCAACAAATCTATGCTAAAAAAAGGTGGTGAACAGGGATGGGAAGGACTGGGATGTACTGTTGCCTTATGTGATAATATTACTCCTCCACAATTTGTTTGTTTTATATTTTTTGTTTTTCTCTCTTTTGTGGTGTTTCCCTCTGTCCTGTTCTGAGTCATTAGATTCCATTTGACAAGTTTTACAGCCAGCCAGGAAGAGGAGCCTGACAGTGTGTATCCACACCCCAGGGAGTCTCTGTTTGATCAGAGGAGCCTGGTCTTCTTAAGTGGTAGAATTAACACCTTTCGGCCAGAGTAGTCTAGCTAGTGGGGGATGAAAAGAAGCCACAGACTGCAAGTTTTTCCCTCCAAATTTCCCTCAAAGTGACATCACAGCCAGGGCTGGGGTTCAAAAATCACCTGGGTTTAAATTAATGAAGCAGCCACATAGTAGTGTTCAGTCTGAGTGACTCTATGACAATAGAATGCTTATGCCCTGTCCTCGGGCCAAAGAATTTCTTCCTATTTCACTAGCAAGAATTTTTTTTTGTTTCTCTCTTCCCTAACTGTAAGTATCGTATGTGTATTGTTTTAATCTTTTTTTTATTTTATCTGACAATTTAATTCTTTGAGTGTACTGCATTTTTATGTAAATTAAAACCTATTAATAAGCCTCTGCTTGTAACCTTAAAGAATCTGAGTCTCTAAAGGGAATCACGTTACCAGAGGTCATTGTTAGCATAGTCCATGTAGAAAGCGGTTGCATGTTCTGTGTGAACTTATAATTGTAATATCGTGTAAGTAGTGAGTGCATGTGCTGAGTTATCATCAGGGTGCATTGTATGTGTGGTTGAGGTGCCTACGGCCTTCTTTGTGTAAGTAACTCGTGGGTGGTGGCAGTGCGGATTGGCTGGGGCTTAAATCCTGTGGAGTAAATTTAGCATAAGGATGCCATTTTGCGGAAGTGGGCGGAGCTTAAGGGCTAAATTCTGGGACCCCATAGAGTAGGTATCCCCGTGTGTGAACTCCGGTGAGTCGGGTTCGTGACACCTTATTTAATATTCGCCATCCGAGAAGTCCCACAAACCTCTACTGGGTTTTCACCATTTAAGTTAGTGTATGGAAGTCATCCCGGGGGTCTCCTGGACATAGCCAAGGAGACATGGGAACAAGAGCCCACCCCCCACAAAATTGTAATAGACCATATCTCAGATATGCAGGACAGGGTGGCAGCCGTCATGCCCATCGTCAAGGAACATATGGAGGAGGCGCAAAGAACCCAAAGCCGGGTTTATGACAGGTCAGCAAAAGTAAGGACCTTTAATCCCGGTGATCGTGTGTTGGTGCTATTCCCGAATGTAGAAAGTAAGTTTCTCGCTAAATGGCAAGGACCGTATGAGGTGCTAGAGAAGGTAGGAGAGGTAAATTACAGGATACGTCAGCCCGGACGGAGAAAACCCGAGCAGACTTATCATGTAAATCTGTTAAAGGCCTGGAAAGACAGATAGAGTCTGTATACAGAGATGGTTCTGGCGAGTCCACCTACTGCGACACCTTTACAGGCGGCAGATAAGCCAGTGCCGGATGTAGAAGTGCGAATAGCCGATACCCTTACCAAAGGGCAACAGCGGGAGGCTCGAGAGTTTGTAGTAAGGAATACAGATGTGTTCTCAGAGTTGCCTGCCAGAGTTCTCATCTGTAATTAAACATGACATTGTCACTGAGCCAGGGATAAAGGTAAGATCAAGGCCGTACCAAGTCCCATATCAGAGGAGATTCAGAAGATGCTGAAGCTAGGGGTTATTGCTAGGGGTTTTTTCAACCCTTGTGGCATGACATCTTTTTCAGATATATCCAATTTCAAAGATCAAGTTTCCACCATGCAGCTATACGACATGAAGAAGAAACCATTAATTTATCCAACATTATACGCATACCAAATCCTAATTTTTATCCGATCCACTCGAGAGCTCCAATCATGGATAAATTTCAAATGCTGGTTGAAAAAGAATTAGCATAGCTACATGAAAAATCTCAAGCTTTGCTAATAAGAAGAATATGTCACCCATGGAGTTAAAAGCCGTTAAAGAACTTCGTAATAACCCATATATCACCATCAGACAGTCGGATAAGGGGGGCACTATTCTTGTTCTGGACACTGACTTGTACGCCCAAAAATGCAAAAAGTTATTACATGATAAAGAAGTATATACACCTCTCAAAACTGATCCGACATCGATTATTACAAGCAGATTGTCCAATCTACTATCAGAGGGAATCTCTCTGGGCATATTTAATGATAAAATCAAGGACACATTTGTACCAAAATTCCCAAATACAGCAATATTTTATGCATTACCGAAATATCATAAAGAAATCTTTCCTCCATCAATGTGTCCCATCATTTCTGGAACTGGCTCCCTTTTAGAATTTACATCTACGTGGTTAGACACCATACTCCAACCGTTTGTCACCAGAACTCCAGCTTTCATCAAGGATTCGTTTAAGGTCCTCAAAATTATGGACTCCGTGGTCTGGGAATCTAATTTTCAATGGATAACATGCGATGTGGTGTCATTATACACCTGCATTCCCCACCACTTAGCAATTCAAGCCATAGAATACCATCTTGACAAGTATAGTGTTTTTCCCAAATCTCAAATCTCCTACATCTTGGACATTTTGTTATTTTTGCTTACTAACAACTATTTTTCTTTTGATCATGAATTTTTTCTACAGAGACAAGGTTGCCCCATGGGCTCTAGGTTTTCACCTTCCTTAGCTAATTTATTTATGTCATGGTTTGAAGAATATTTAGTTTTTTCTGACAGTAATCCTTTCTCTAATTGCATTGAATATTATGGTCGTTTCATTGACGACTGTCTTGTAATTTGGTCTGGTGAGGCAAATGACATAGGCTTATTTATGAAATATCTCAACACCAATCATTACAATATACGTTTTACCCACACTTTTTCCCCTGATACAATTTCTTTTTTGGATCTATCCCTTTCAGCTGACTCTTACAATCACAAAGTTATCTGCGATTTATACCGCAAACCCACCGCGGGCAATACCCTCTTATATGCCACAAGTTGCCATCCTTCTCATGTACTTAGAAATTTACCTAAGGGAGAGTTTATCCGGGCTAAACACATTTGCACACAGGAGAATCAATACCAACTCACATCTACCCAGATTTCCCAACGACTTATTGAAAGGGGATACAACAAAACGCATGTAAAACGTACTAGAAATTACTTACAACACAAAACCCGTGCCCAGTTGCTTCACACAGATCGTTCTTCTACTAAAACTCGAGATATTAGTAAAAATGACAATTCTAGCAATCAGGTCACTTTTTCCACTTACTTCACATGTCAATATAACGAAGTGGTACAAATGAAAAAAAAACACCATCCCATTTTGTTTCAAGATCCCGTCCTTTTTGATATACTCAAAACTGGCTGTCGTTTTTCTGCCAGAAACTCATCCACACTTGGAGATATGTTATCCCCCAATTTATTTAGTTCTACTAAACTACAACAAACCTGGCTTACTAATAAAGGTAGCTATAAATGTGCCTTTGCACGCTGTTCTATATGTAAATACATACTAAAAACTAACACAGTTTCTTCTATATCTACCGGTAACAACTATCATATTAAATCTTTCATCAACTGCAACACCACGTATGTGGTGTACTCTATTGCATGCACCATTTGCTCCTTACAATATATTGGTAGCACAAAACGTGCACTCAAACATAGAGTTGCGGAACATATATCAGGTGCACGCACATCATCAACTTCTTCCTCTCATTTGTTTTACACACGCAATATTTCATCTGTTTCCAAGCATTGCAAAGAAATACACAATGGAGACACTTCAAGTTTAACAGTCATACCCATAGAAAGAGTAGCCCCCCCAAAAGAGGTGGGGACTGGGTTAAAGCCCTTCGCAACAGAGAGGCGTACTGGATACTCACCATGAAAACTAGAAGTCCATTTGGTCTAAACTTTAAAAATGATTTAATGTATATGTATTAACGCAATCCAATGTATATACTCTGTGTTCTTTATTTTGCTTACCGCTTTCTCAATGCATCCTATCACCACGAGACATAACTCATGACGTGTATACCTCCTACTTCCGTTTTCTTATATATTAACCATTGTTACCTTTGAATGTAGACTATGATTAAGAGCATGCTATAGCTCGAAATGCGTCAGTCTTTTTCTGTCTTGGTACCTGTTTTAATCTTTTAACCATGATGAAATAAACGTGAAGTTTTATCCTACCATTATTTGAATTTATACCTGCCTGGTTGCTGGATTCACCGCTCCCCTCTGCTCCATTTAAAGGGGTAGTCCATCGTGAGGAAGGATACTATTTTTACGGGGGCAGTTATGTTTAAAGCTTCCAACTTTGTCAGATTAATTTTAAAATTGGATGCTTGGTCGAATTCGTTTAGGGTGTTTATTATCTGCAGGAAGGCTGTGCTTGGGTCCGTTAGTATTAGGAGTAGGTCGTCCGCAAATGCAGCATTAAGGTGAGTGGTGTTTCCAACTTTTAGGCCCTTTATGTCAGGAATTGATCTGAATGTTTGCAATAGTGTTTCCATAACTAGGATAAAGAGGGTAGGGGACAGCCTTTGCGCGTGCCATTAGAAATAGTGAAGGAGTCAGATAAGATGCCGTTCGCTTTTATTCTTGCTTCGGCTGACTGTATAACGCCATTATGGCGTTAATAAATTGTGTAGGGATTTCAAATTTTGCTAGGGTCTCCTTCATATATGACCAATCTACTTGGCCGAACGCTTTTTCTGCTTCTGTACCAAGGAGAACTAGGGGGATTTTCTTGTGCGTAGTGTATGGCGTGTATTACCCGGTTGGAGCTGTGGTTGCCTTCTCTTCCTTGGACAAACCCTGTTTGTTCTGGATTGATTAATGATGGGAGATGTGGACTCAACCTCGTAGCTAGATGTTTGGCCCAGATCTTAATGTCTACATTTAAAAATGACATATGGTTCGGGTAGTATTGTGACATAGGCCGCTAATGCTTGGGATGGGAGGGAGCTCCCTGTAAGGAGAGAGTTGCACCACTCCACCTTATGTGGTATGAGGACTTTCTTGAATTTCTTGTAGTACCCAGATGGAAGTCCATCTGGACCTGGGCTTTTATTCAGTGGGAGTGAGTTGATAATATCTGCAATTTCCTCATGTGTTACTGGTTGAGTAAGTGAGAGTTGTGCATTCTTAGCTAGGGAGGGTAGTTTTATTTTTTTGAAGGAAAGGTTTGGTATCTTCTAATTTTTGTGCTTTGTCCATTGAAGAGGATGCATTCATATTATATAAATCTATGTAGTAAGACCTAAATGCGTCTATTATGTCTGTGAATTTCGTGAGTTTCCCCTTCTTTTGCATAGTCAGTGAAGTTATGAATGTGGTGTCTCTGTCTTTCTTCATGAGGTGCGACATGAGTTTATTTAATTTATTACCATGGGCATAATATTTGAATTTAGCGTATTGTAGATATTGTTTAGCAGATTTAATATTTAAGTGAATCAGTAAGTCAGTTCTCAGATTTTTGAGTTTTTCACTGTGTTTCTGGCTCTGTGAGTATTTTGCTACCATTTCTAGGGCTGAGATTTGTGTTAAGAGTTTGTTCAGTGTCTCGTTTCTCATCTTTTTATTTCTGGCTCCTATAGCTTTGAGTTCTCCGCTTATTACCCCTTTGTGTGTTTCCCAAATTTTCGTCTTAGATATCCCTTCTGTTGTGTTTTCTTGGAAGAATGTAGCTATAATTCTAGCTTAAAATTTGTTTATTGTGAGTCTAATAGTGTTTCATTTAAATGCCATGTGAGAACTTTCTTTGGGATTATCTGTAAGAGAGAGCGTTGCTGATACAGGAGCATGATCAAATATTGTTATTGGTCCTATCTCGGCTGTACGGAGTGTGTCTATATGAGTAAAGGAAGTTTGACACTGTCCCTCATACACGCCTGATGGGTGAAATTAGGGCTATTGGTTTGACAGAAATCATTTGCAATTGGATTGCAAACTGGATAAAGGATCGTATCCAGAGAGTTGTGGTCAATGATTCCTACTAGGAATGGTCACCAGTTATGAGTGGTGTACCCCAGGGTTTTGTGCTTGGCCCACTACTATTTAATATATTTATTAATGTTATAGAGGTAGGAATTAATGGCACTGTGTCTATTTTTGCAGATGACACTAAACTGTGTAGTGTAATACAGTCTATGGAGGATGTTCATAGGCTGCGGGGGAACTTGGACAAACTGAATGTTTGGTCATCCACTTGGCAACTGAGGTTTAATGTGGATAAATGTAAGGTTATGCACCTGGGGGCCAATAATCCAAAGGCAAAATATGTACTTGGGGGAGTAAATCTGGGAGAGTCCCTTGTTGAGAAGGACCTGGGGGTACTAATAGATCATAAATTGAGTAACAGCATGCAATGTCAAGCAGCTGCCTCTAAAGCTAGTAGTATCTTTTCATGTATCAAAAGTGGTATGGACTCTCATGATAGGGATATAATATTACCACTATAAAGGCATTGGTTCGGCCTCACCTGGAATATGCTGTCCAGTTCTGGGCACCGGTCCATAAAAAGGATGTCCTGGAGCTGGAGAGGGTTCAACGTAGAGCCACAAAAATGATAAGGGGTATGGAGGGTCTTAGTTATGAGGAAAGATTAAAACAACTAGATTTATTTAGTCTGGAAAAGAGACGACTACGAGGGGACATGATTAATTTATTTAAATATATGAATGGTCCATACAAAAAATATGGTGGTAAGTTGATTCAGATTAAATCAAATCAAAAGACGAGGGGGCACTGTCTCTGTTTGGAGAAATCAAGGTTTAATCACAGGGGACGACAGGGCTTTTTTACAGCAGAGACAGCAGAGGACAGCAGAGGGACAGCAGAGAACTTCAAGAAGGGTCTAGATGCCTTTTTAAACCTAAATAACATTGATGGTTATGTTATTTAGAATTGTTTCCCCTAAATCCCTTCCTCATCCAATCCCTTCCCTTCCTTGGTTGAACTTGATGGACAAGTGTCTTTTTTCAACCGTATAAACTATGAAACTATGAGAAAATAATCTAATCTTTGGTAAGAATTGTGCATGTGTGAATAATATGTGAAGCCACATGTGGTCGGATTTAAGGTCCTCCAGACATCTGTGATTCCTACATTCTGGAAACATTTGTGTAGTGAACTAAGCGATTTTTGAGAGTGTGTGGTGGTTCCCTTAGACCTGTCCCAGGTAGGGTTTATGGCTTTATTAAAGTCTCCTCCTATGATCCTCACCCCATCTGCTATTTCATGTATTTTAAGCAGTGTCTCCTTCAGCCATCCAATTTGTTTATAATTTGGTGCGTATAAGGAAGCTAGTGTTACTGGTATGGGGCCAATTTTCCCCTTGACTACAAGAAATCTCCCATCTGGGTGAGACCATGTCAGAGAGTTTGTTTAGAGATGAAAATACTGACTACTCTTTTGGCATTATGATACGTGCTGTGGTAGCAGTAATTATATTTGTGTTTCGGGAATTTGGGTTCTGCTCCTACTTTAAAATGCGTTTATTGTAGAAAGCATATATCTGAGTGCATGTTTCGGAGGAGAGTCATCATTTGCGACCTTTTCTTGGGTGTATTAAGCCCTCGAGCGTTCATAGATGTTACCTTTATGGACGTCATTGGAGTAGTGATGAAGGAGACGTTGCTTCCGCAGGTAGTGGACAATAGAACATAGTAACAAACATGTTAACAAACAAACTTTATAAAAGAAGTTAACACAAAATCTAGAAGCAATTATGTGCTAGTGTATGGTGATTTCAGCTTCTCTATTGTGATATCGTATACTAGCTCATTTCCAATGTTAAGATCAGAGATGCTCAGACTCATAGTCGGTGCGTCTGTGATCTTTGTGGTGGGGGGGAGTTGGTCAATTACAGGTATTCTGTAAAAACTTGATCGGGTTGCAGACTGGCTACCACGGCTGTTTACAGGTTGTGGCAAATCAAAACTGTGGCTCCATTTGGTATGAGTGAGAAGATCTCCTCTAGGGAAAGTTAGGGAGATGGGAGTGGGGTGGAAACTTAAGAGGGGGGGAAGGGGAAATGAAGCTTAGCCAATATGTCTCACTAAGTAATCTGTAGTTGAGGCTCTGAGGTTTCCTCTATCACATGTGGATTTAGTGAAATCTAATTGCTTATTTATGGTTAGGAAGGATGTTAGGAAGGATGGAAGGAAGGGGAGAGGGGGGGAAAGCGTGAGGGTTGGTTAAGGGGTTTGGATGTGTTAGATCTGGGTTATCCGGTGGGTTGTTATTTGTGTTTAGGGCTATACTTATGGAGTAGTTAACATCACACATAATATGAGTCCTCCGTGTAGTGTTAAATGTTTCAGCTGCCGTTGCTTGTAGATGGCCGGTTTCTATTCTTAGGTGATTTTGTCTTGGTGACGGTTGACCATTTTTCGATCATGGGCAGTACAGGCAGGACCAAATGTTGTTCTTGCACTGGCATCCAGAAGGTAATTGGCAATGGACTAGAATGTCCCAGGCTCTTTGTAGATCTGCAAGGGTTTTTATTATACATCTTTTCCCTTGCGCAAAGAAGCTTAGCCTAAAAGGAAACATCCACCTGAACATGTTGTTATGATTTCTTAAGTGATCTGTTAGTGGGCGAAGAAGACGCCTTTTATAGAGTGTGGAAGGCGCTATGTCCTGATATAGGGGAATTTTGTGATCTTCATATTCCATCTCTTTAGTTTCTTTAAGTTCTTTAGTTGCTTTAAGTATTGCAGCTGTGTCTTGATAACTTAATAATCCGCATATTATGTCCCTCGTGGTTCATTCGCCTTTGGTGCTGGCCGTAGGGATCTGTGTATCCTCTCTATGACAATGTTATTAGACCGTTCTTCGGTAGGTTAACTGGCGAATATTTGTTTGGCGTTTTTTTGCAAAGTATCGAATACATATGCCTCAGGTAGCCCTTTTATCCGCACATTCTTGCGTCTACTTCTATTTTCCTGGTCCTCTATTTGCAAAATGGCCGAGTTCGGCCCGTCTGCTTGTACTGACATGCTGTGGGCTAAGGCCGCATTGAAGTCCACAATGGCAGCCTGGTTATTTTCTAGAGCCTCTACCCTCCTGCCCACTAACCTCATGTCTTCTCTGATGGCTGCTAACTCTTGTAATACATGGGCTAGTGCTTGTCCCTGTACCTTTTGGAGTATTGTCTTGGAGAGTGGCGTTGGTCTGTCCTCTCTCGGTTCTGCATCCTGGCTCTCTGCCTCCGAATCCTCTGGTGCGTCTGAATCCAGCGGGAATTCCAGTGCCATCTTGCGAGTTTGCGGCAGCGAGGATATAAGCTTTTTACAGAGATATTTCTCCAGATCCCCTTGATGTTTTCTGCTTTTCGGGGTGGCACAGCCCTCTTTCTTTCCCGGATTTACCCATTTTGGGGTTGTGAAGCTGCTATAAAGCCGGGTTTTCAGCCTTTTTTCGGGAGCTCTCTTTCAGGCGTCCATCTTGCAGCACGGTCAGGCTCCGCCCCCCTCCCAAAGTAGATTTGTGTGAGGGTGCGAGGCTCAAGATAATAGCAGAAGAGCTCTGAATATCCTGCTCGGTGTAGAGAGGCATGGTATCCCAGGAGTTGTGTTAGCCTTGGTTGCCGAGAAGATGTTCGACTGCATACGTTGGTCTTCCACCTTCTCGGCGCTAAAATGCCTGGGAGTATAATTTTTGAGGCCATAAAGGCTTTCTCGGCCAGGGTGTTTGTAAATAGAGCATTGTCCAATGTATTTGATATCACCGATGGTACCCATTAGGGGTGCCCCTTCTCTCCATTAATATTTATATTGTCTATGGAACCCCTTGCTTAGGCCGTGAGGTCATCGGCAGCTGGTAAAAGGTCACAATTGGAGATTCCACACACACCCTTTCCCTCTATGCTGATGTTCTACTTACCTTGAAGAATTCAGAACGATCAATAGAAACAACACTAAATATTGTAAACTAGCTGTAGGTACTGGTGTAGGTACTTAACTACAACCAAATAGAATAGGTTAAAAAAATATTTGATATGTATGTACATACTGTGTCAGACTGTCACTGACTGTCCTTTTTTATGAACTTGGAAAGTGCGGGGTGAGAATTTAGGCTCAAAACTTAGTCTATGAAGTTCCCTGAGTCACAGGCAACAACTGTGCAAAATTTAGTGATTGTAAATGCGACCTTGCAGATTCCTTTAGCAGACATACATACATACACACACATATACATTCAGCTTTATATATTAGATAAATAAATAAAAAAGGTCAGAGTTCAACCCTTATAAGTTCACAGTTCAGATTCAGTAGGTAATCTCACCACCTTCCCTTCAGTTAGAAATTGAGGATCTCCTAGGTTTCCTGCTCTTTCCTGCACTGTTCTTCAGAACACCGGATTCCAATGCACCCCTGTATCACTCCTGTGTCCGTGGTGCACTCTTAGTCCTGTGCCAGAAGATAAACGGATAGATAGTGCAGACTTCCAAGGTTAAAGAAGGATACTCACAAATTGGAGTTAAAAAGTGCTCATATCATAATATAAAAAACCCCCCAGAGAGGCGAAACCTGGGTCGGGCAAGGTGTTTGGCGTTTTTTATATTATGATACTTTTTAACTCCAATTTGTGAGTATATACAATAAAGTATCCTTCTTTAACCTTGGAAGTCTGCACTATCTATCCGTTTATCTTCTGGCACAGGACTTAGAGTGCACCACGGGTAGAGCACTGACCTTTTTGTATTTGTGTGAATTGGTTGCTATAGGGGGAGAGCACCAGCTCAGTGGCATCTCTGATTCTTTTTGCCCCTGCTTTTTCCAGAGGTCGAACTTTTTGTAGTGTTTATATATTAGATAGATTCAGTGCTGTCTCTATAAATTGAATACCCAAAAATCCAAAGCCCTTTTATTAAACTTAGCAGTGGAAAAAATTTACGCCTTACAAAGCAAATATACATTAGACTGGCATACTAAGAAAATAGCATATCTAGGCATTGCTCTATCTACCTCCAGTAGCACATTATATAGCGACAACTAATATAATATAATATAATTTCTGTATCTATTCCTCACTGTTTTCAAAATCTCCTCTGGCTGTACTGCTTTTAAAGCCTCTTTTCATTTTGCCCTTCATTTCATCCGTCAGTGTCCGCTTTTAATTGGTCAATAATCCATCATCAGTATTGCTGAAGCCAAAAACAAACAGGAGTGGATTTATAACAGAGATGACCAGTAAATGGGATATTTGCTTGTACTCTGTGTACTGTATCCACTCCTGCTTTTGTCTATCAATCCTGATAGATAGATAAAGTGAAGGGGAAAACTAAACATAGTGGCAACGTCATACAGCATCGGAGGGTGAAAACAGCATTATGGAAATCACAGTGTGTTCCAGGGATACTGTGGTCAGTTGGCAGCAGCATGAGTAGGCCACTGAGTGGCACAATAACAGTGTGGATGTGGAAGCAACATGGAAAGCCACAGAGTGGCACCATGATAGAGCGCGGAGGTGGCGGCAGCAGAAGAAGCAGGAGCCCACAGGTGGCAGCAACATGGAAAGCCACAGAGCGGCACAATGGTAGAGTGTGGAGGTGGGAGCAACCTGGTAGGCCACAGAGTGGCACAATGATGCAGTGTGGAGGTGGCGGCAGCAGCAGAAGTCCAGAGAGTAGCACAATGATAGAGTATGGAGGTGGCGGCAACCTGGTAAGCCACTGAGTGGCACAATGATAAATTGTGGAGTTGGCAGCAACCTGGTAGCCTATAGAGTGTCACAATGACAGAGTGTGGCGGTGGCAGCAACATGGAAAGCCACAGAATGGCACAATGACAGATTGTGTGGGTGGAGGACAGTTCCAGTCCCTGGTAAAGATGGTAGAAGGCAGATGAAGCAACTGTGGAATCAGGCGTGTGGCAGCATCAGAATAGTGGCTGAGGCAGGTAGTTAGAATCCAGACTCATTTCTCAACGTTTAGGGGAGTCGTCATGGCAGATCTAATCTGATGCATAAGGCATTGGAGAGTTAAAATCCAAGCCTGATTCATCTTGACAAAGGTCAGTCTCTCCATATTATGGGTGGACAAGCCGATTCTCCCCCGATGGCCCCCGCCGCACTGAACACACGCTCTGAAGCCACACTACTGGTTAGGCAGGACAGCTTTTGTACTGCAAACTCCTCAAGTTGTGGCCAAGCATCAAGTTTTACTGCCCAGTAGTCCATGGGATCCTCTACCTGGGGCGGTAAAGTGCTGTCCAAGTAGGCCACCACCTGCTGGTTCAGGGTCTGCTCCATGTCCTGCTGCTGCTGGTGGCGGCTACCCTCGTCACTAGGTGAGTGAAGGAAGTTGCTCATTAAGGATTCCAGACTTAAGCTGCTGCTGATGAAGCTGCTGCTGATTTAGCTGCTACTGCTCCTACCAACACCCCATCTCCCCACAGCAGCCGTGGCAGTAGTACTTGAACGATCTCCTGCCAGGAATCCCTCGGTCAGATCTGACAGAGGATGGATATGGGCGCACAAAGGCAGCGGCCAACAGTTTTTTCCGTATTTCTCTATAGTGCGCCAGTTGTTCCTCCTTCTCGGCAGCTGGAAAAAAGTTACCAATTTTTGATCAGTAGTGAGGGTCTAAGAGGGTGGAGAGCCAAAAGTCATCTCTATGCCGCATGTTGACTATTCGGCTGTCCCTAGTTAGGCAAAGCAGCATGCTGCGGGCCATCTGCGCAAGTGACTCTTAGGTATTCCCGGACTCCATCTCCACTGTATACTGCCATGGTGCTTCTGGATCATCTGCCTCATCTTCTACCTCCTCCGGATGCTCCTGCTCCTCCTCTCTTGTCACCTGAGTGGATAAACCACGGATTTCACCAGACTCTGCTTGTGGTCCAATGCCCTCCTTCTCCAGTTCATCCTCCACCGGATTCATGTGGCCATAAGTAGTAGTCTCCACTTCTTTGCACTGACCAGATGGATCTTGCAGCATGAGTTCCATGACATGAAGCAGTGGAATGACGTTATTCATCCCACAGTTCTGGCGACTGACAAATAACGAGGCCTCTTCAAAGGGATTGAGCAAACGGCAGGTGTCACACATGAGCTGCCAGTGGCTGACATCAAAGTTACACAGGAGAGTTCTCAAGTCTGCATTCATCATCAAAAAATCATTAATGGCTTTTCTCTGTTCATACAGGTGGTCTAACATATGGAGGCTGGAATTCCAACTAGTAGAAACATTGTATATCAGATTATGTTGGGGAGGCCGTTCTGACACTGCAACTCAAGGAGGATGTGCTTGGCTTTGTAAGAATGGCTGAAGTGCATGCACAGTTTCCTGGCCATTTTTAGAATGTATTGCAGAAAGGTGGAAGACTTGAGGAACCTGTTGACAACCATATTGAACACATGCGCCATGCAGGGCGTATTGGCCATCCCTCCTCAGTACCGTGCAGACACCATGTTCTTCCCATGTTCTTCCCTGTCTGTCAACATTGTTCCGATTTCCACTTGTCAAGAAGAAAGCCAAAGATTGATTTCTTGTTGCATGACACAGAGCAGTTCCTACCCGTTGTGACTTTGTTCGCCCAGGCAAACCAGGTGTAGAACTGCCTGACACCACTGTGCCCTGCACATGTGGTATGATGAAGCATTCTGCTTCATCTTGTGGAGACTTGTGGAGGCTGAGATGGTGGTGGAGAAAGAGGAGGAGGAGGCAGTACTGGCGCAGTAGCAGCTGTTTGACAATGTGGAGGAGGAAGTTGCGTCTCTTGTTCAGGGTGTTGGTGTGGCTGAGCGGGTAGCAGATTCAACCAGTTGGCCGTAAAGGACATGTACTGGCACTAACAGGAAGTTACAGCTTCACGCGTCCGCGCTGACATGCACGATGGAAGAAACTGATTAGCTCAAGAACTTTGTGTTCCACATATTTGTGAAGGACTGGCAATGCTTTTTTGGAGAAAAAATTATGGCTTGTAACTGTCCACCTCGGTTCGGCACAAGCCACAAGTTCTCTGACGGGTGCAGAGTCCACTACTTGGAAAGGGAGGGACTGCAGCATCATCAACTTGGACAAGAGTACGGTCAGCTTCTGCACTTTAGGGTGGCTGGACGCATACAGTTGTCTCTTTGTAATCACCTCACTCAATGACTGATGGCGCTATGCGTAGCGAGGAGCAGGAGCATTTGGACCGGGAGATGCTGTCATGTGTGCTACTAGGTGCTGCTGCTATTGCTGCAGCGGCAGGATGGTCCTCCATATCTATTCCACGTTTCTCCCAGGCCGGCATGCATGGATGGTGATGCTGCATGTGTTGACACTGGGCTGTGGTGCAAACGTTAAGTCCCTGGCCACGTTTCACTTTCTGTCCGCAGATTCTACATGTACACACATGCTTGGCTCCTCAGGTGCCCTATAAAAAAAACTGCCACACTCCCGAGGTGGTGATTTTACTGCCAACACACTGCAGTGTGACTACTAACGCTGCTGCCTCGCTGAACCCCTATACCACTGCTAACTTGGACCTCCAAAGTGGGGTTTGTACCTCGCATACCTTTGGCTTCCATCCTTGTACTGCTGCCACCCTACTGACTCACGGCCACCGTAGCGACCTGCTGCCTGACACGCAAGCTCACACTGACGATGATGAATCCTTTGCTACACCTGTCTCCCAAGTGCGATCGGTGACGTCATTGTTAATTTGCATTTTCCTGTCACTGCTATTCTCCTCACCGGTGTCAGTATGCACAGCATGTCTACTGCTCGAAGCAGCGGATGTCTGCCCCATCTCTTCACTGCCATGCAGTTGTCCTCAAACACCTTGTCCTTGCTGAATAGTGGCACTGAGCCCAGTCCACCAAGCTCTCTGGCTGAGGGAAATGAACAGAGCAGAGGCTGGTTGAGGATAGGTGAGGGCCTCTGACCTGCTCCTGGGCCATGCCAACTAATTGTTGTATCTGACGAACCTACGCACTCTTGGCCGGGGTTGTCAGATTTTATATTTGAGGAATTGGATGACCTAGTCAACCAGTCAACAACCTTTGGGTTGTTGATCAACACAATGCCGCTAGATGACAATGGCAGTTCTGGCCTCACAGAGTCACCCCTGCTGCAACGTCCCCTTACTGTGCTGCGGCCTCTGCCTGCTCCACCTGCCACCTTTCTGTCTGACATAGTGGTTAATCAACTACGTGGATTTGACATGTATTTCTTGCTCTCAACTTTAGCAACACAAAAGTATGGGAATTTGCATTGTATAGATACAACACAACGGACACCCTGGGAATGGAGCAGATTATGACAGATTTCTTCCTAGTGGTTTCAGTAACAAAAAAGAAATGTTATTTGTGGTAGACAGATCCCCCTAAATGCATACCCTGTGAAAGGAGCAGAAATCACTACAGCACAGTACAGGAAAAGCAGCTAGACACTACAGACAGCACATGCAGTTTCAAATGCCGAGATTGCAAATGGCTGACAGTTTTTATAGGACTTTGTGACATCAAATAAGCCTGCCGGTCGCTGATTGGCTTACAGGTCTGCAGATGTCATCAAGGGTGTTCCTTTCTCCTTCCCAGAGTTATCTGCCCCATGTAACACGTTGTGCCCGCGGCCACTTAGTTAAAAAAGCATGAAAAAAAAACAAATCAGTGTAAACTTTGGACTCGTGACAAATCAAATTTTCAGTGAAATTCGTATTGAATTACCTATAGCTATAAAAAGACTATAGCATGGGGTAATCGTCAAATAGCAAAATTTTCTGAAATCTGGGAACCCTAGACCACTCACTCCAGCTTTTATTAGGATCTGAGATACACAAAATCTCCTCATTATCTGGACAATAATCTAGTATATCCTAGAAATAACTTGGTAGCTTGGACAGTTTGAACACATTTTTCCCAAAGTTATTCCCCCTCCCCCGCCTTACCCTTAATTTCAAAAAAAGTGTCTCATGCAGAGACCACACATGCATTCAGTGGTTTTGCCACTCAACTATGGTATGCTTAAAGGGTATATATTTCACCCATGGCAACTACACTAGAGGAATGATTATCACACTTGCTATAATTTAATTACATTAGTAATGTAAACATTGATGTGTAGTGTGCGTGTCATAGCATGTGTTGCTGTGTAATTGTTTTATCTCAAAAATAACTCCTAATAAAAACTATTGTTCACAAAAAAAGAGTCATGCAGTCTCCAAAATGTAGAAATGTAAAAGTTATCATGTCCCACAAAAAATGACACTTTATTAAGGTAGCAGTATGCCAAAGTATGAAAAGTTTATGAGCGTCAGCATAGGGCAAAACAAAGCAATTTTATTTTGTACAAAGGGTTTTAATTTTTTAAAATCTATTAATGCATATTAAAACCTATAAAATGGATTCCCCTGACTGTACTGAGAAAAGGAGTAAAGTAGAGTTGTCGCTTATGAAAGCCGTAGAAAGTTTGGGGGAGTTATAAATCTCTTTTCTATTTGTCTAGTCCTTTTTTGTCTAGTTTCTTAGTCTTATTTGTCTTAGGTGGATTGTCCTTGCTTTAAATTGCACCTGACATTGACATCTGACATTGAACCGTGGTGTGGAGAATGCAACTTGTTTTTAAATAAGTTGCAAATTTTGGGGCAAAAGAGTCTCACAGGCATCTGTCCGATAAATTTCCTCCTTTCTTTATATAATGCTTTTGGTTATATTGTCTGCATATTGCTTTTTTTTTGTTTTAAAAAAAAAATGTCTTTCCAAAAAAATAAAAAATTTGATGTTTCTAAATAAAGTATTTTAGATCCAAAATGTTTTAACTGCATTTTTATATTGCTGTCTAAAATTAACTTTTTTACATTTTTTTAACCTGAATTTTTTTTCAAGGTGGTGAAGATAGAGAGGTCAGTGCTGTCTAGGGTTTTCTACCTTTTTACTACTTTTTAAAAAGTCCCAGTTGGCGAATACATATTACTTTAGGCTAAACAGCTGGCTTTGTAAGACAATGGATCCACTGAAAAACAGTGCACCTTGAGTTGTAATGCAAATGGGGAATGTATTCCAACCAAGAGAAGTTTCTTAAATGTTCTCAGGATAATGGAAACAATTCAATGTTGACAAAAACACAGCATTTCACAGAAATAAGTCTAGCCTGTCTCTATACAATTTATCTATACAACCTGTCTCTGTACAAAATTTCAGTTGCCCCTAGACACAACCCTGTGACTTAGGGTCACTAAAGCTATCTTGGATTTCTGTGTTAAGGCTATGGTATTAAGGCTCCATGCCCTACACTCTAGGCCTGCCCCCCTGCAGTCCAGGACAGAGCTCACATACACCACCGGCAGCAGTGTGAGGAGAACTACAAGCTACAGCTGGATAAGTTCTTTCTCAGGGGAAGAGGAGACAGGCACATGAGATCTAGTGTTTTGTGGAAAAGCTGAGATTTATTTCTGTACTTTTTCCATTTTCCACTGATTTTCTCTGTATTGCCCCAGGATTTTGGCGCACGTGATCGGATTGTGGCGCATCGGCGCAGGCATACACGCAACGGAAATCGGGGGCTTGGCCATAAAAAAAACCAACGGATTTGGAAAAACTGCCACATTTTTTTTAAAAAAGTGTCACTCGACACGCGCTTACCTTCACCCACGATGGCTCAGTGAACTTCAGTGCATTCCAATGGTCTTCAGCGCAGCAGCAACACCTGGTGGACGTCAGTGGAACTGCCTTAGTGAATGGACCGGGTAAGTAAATCTGCCCTTATGTATTTAATTTTTCTGAATGGCCACCTACCCGCTCCTCTGTTTTGAATACTTTTTTGGACTGCCACATACAGGCATTCTATCTATTTAATTTTTCTGGAGGGCCACCTATCCGCTCCTCTGTTTTGAAAACTTTTTGGACTGCCACAAACAGGCACTATCCAAATTTAATTGTCTCCATAGCAGCCTCCACATGTCGTCTGTATAGCAGCCTCCACACGTCGTCTTTATAGCTGCCTCCAAAAGTCGTCCACATAGCTGCCTCCATACATCGTCCCCTTAGCAAACAAGCTGTGTCAGGCAGAATTTTCAGGTGTTTCACTACATACATAATGGAACTTGACCCATTTGTCGCCGCCATGCTGGAGACCTGAAGTTTCAATCATAGTGGCGCAATATGGATGCCCCATACCGTCTTTTTTAATCATGGAACCATTTCCGAATAAAAAACTAGCATCCATGCATGCTGCCCCTGCTGTTTCCTGTCTATTTCCGTGGTGTCTCAATCATTTTCTGAGGTTTCCAGGTTTTTGGCCAAGCTTCCCTGTGCAGAGCCTTGATCCCCTTGAAAAATGCTCGAGTCTCCCATTGACTTCAATGGGGTTCGTTATTCTAAATGAGCACTCGAGCATCGGAAAAAGTTTGACTCGAGTAACGAGCACTCGAGCATTTTAGTGCTAGCTCATCTCAAGTTAAAAATGATCGTTACTGGGGGCGGAGCCTGACCGGGAAGCGAGATGGACGCACGCGAGTGAGCTCCCGCGGTAAAGGTGTCCCGAACCGTCTATCTAGCTATCAATCTCGCTCCGGATGGGAAATCCCAGAAGAGATAAAACCGGGGAACACTCCGGCACCCCGAGGTACGGAAGAAACCAAGGGGAGATGGATAAATTCCTCCGTAAAAAGCTCTCCACTCCACACAAAATGGCCGCGATCCCGCCGCAAGAAGAGGAGACGCTAGATGAATCAGACGCTGAGAGTCTGCAGAGCGCGGCTGGCTCTACAGGTACAACTGAACGGCAGCTCTCCAGATCATTCCTGAAAAAAGCCTTAGCTCAAGCGATGTCCCCAGTGCTAAAAGAACTAGCAGACATCAAAATGGAAGTACGACATGTGGGGCAAAGAGTGGAAGCCTTAGAAGAAGCACAAGACGCGCTAACAGATTTTAATGAAGCAATAGAACAAGGCTACAAAGCGCAACTAAGGGCCCTGAATGGAGCTTTTACAATGCTGGAAGACCAGGAGAACAGAAGCCGCCGGAAGAATGTGCGCTTTAAAGGTATCCCTGAGTCCTTCTCACATGATGCCCTTCCCGCCACAGCAGCGGCCATCTTTGCTGACCTCCTAGGTGCGGAAAGAGCGGAAGGCATCCGCATAGAAAGAATTCACAGGGCGCTCAGACCCATGCCAAAACAAGACGAACCACCACGGGACGTTGTATGCGGCCTACATTACTACCCTGATGCCGCTGCAGCTCTGCGAGCTGCCAGAGAGAGAGGTGAGATTCTACTTAAGGACTCTAAAGTCACTTTATACCAAGACCTATCTGCTTCAACACTTAGCAAGCGTAGAGCTCTGCGCCCTCTTACTGAGATTCTGCGCCAGAAAAAAATCTTATTCCGTTGGCTTTTCCCATTTGGCCTATCATTTCAGCACAAGGGGCAACGATGTACGGTCAGAGTGCCGGATGATCTGCAGCAAGCCTGGGATCTTTTAGACACGGACCCGCAGGAAATCAACTCTTGGCTGGCAGTCCCGGAGTCCCTGATGGAGCTTCCACCTCTCCCACAAAGAGAAAAATGGAACCGTGTAGCAAAGAATAAATCCCCAAGAGTCAAGAAACATCCCAGCGCAAGCTAAACCAGCGGATACTTACCTCAAATAACTCAAGACTTACTTTACGTCATCATCCCCGACTACATGTATGGTGAGCTACTGGAACTCCTCCTTTATTCCCCATACTGTAATCCCCGGACGAAGGTTCTGCACAGTGGCTGTTTCCCTTCCCCCATCCTGGGTGAGTGATCAAACCCTTACAGCTAGTCCGGGACATCTTCACCACCGATCAGGACTGACTTTCTCTCCCCCCTACAACCCCCCCCCCCTTCACACCATGGGGGAATCACTTTGGCCCACCCTTGGGAGCTGGCTGACGCTGATCCCAGACATGTTGGCCACACTAGAGTTTGAAAAATTCTCTAACCAGAGAACTACTTTTACCTTTAAGTTTTTTGAGTTAAGTTTTAGGTTTTTTGTATCAGCCATTAGACCATTAACCCACAGTCATGTGCCATGGCGACCTTGACGCTATCTACCTTTAATGTCAAAGGGCTTAATACGCCTCAAAAAAGGTCTCAAGTACTTAGAATGCTTAAAAAATATAAATCGGATATCTGTTTCTTTCAAGAAACACATTTTAAATTTGATAAAGTCCCCTCACTACCTACCCACTACTTCAGACACTGGTTTCATAGTTGTCATATCTCCTCTGCCAGAGGAGTTAGCATTGCTATATCCAAAAACGTACCCTTCGAGCACCACATGACATACCCTGACCCTGAGGGCAGATTTCTTTTTGTGATTGGTTCAATTGGCAGCGTCAAGGTCACCCTGGTATGCCTTTATGCACCTAATATCAACCAGGTGCAATGGCTGAAAGAGGTTTTATATAAATTAGATGGATACGCAGAGGGTATAAGGTTAGTTGGAGGAGACATCAACATAGCATTGAATCCCCTGGTTGACACCTCCACTAACAAATCCATACATTCACAGAGATCTTTAGGAAGCTTACATAAAGCACTCCACAAAGCGTCGCTAGTAGATATATGGAGATATATGCACCCAGACGAAATTGATTTTACATTTAACTCTCTAGTCCATAACACCTTTCAGAGACTTGACTACATGTTCGTCTCTAAAGATCAATTGGACATCGTCAAAAAAGCTACAATCGAAAACATTACCATCTCGGACCATGCCCCAGTAAACATACAAATTAGACTCTCATCCCTACCAACACCTAACTGGAGATGGAGATTGAATGAAACACTGATAGATAGTGAGGACCGTATTACCCAAATCCAAAATAAATTAAAAACATATTTCTCTTCATACGCGGACCCTGATTTATCCCATACATTTAATTGGAAAGCCCACAAAGTTTTCATAAGGGGTGAATTTATATCACTGGGGGCCTGGGTTAAAAAACAAAAGACGAAAGCAATAGACCTTACACTCGCAAAAATTGCCAAGTTAGAAGCACTACATAAAAAGTCCAGAGCTATAGCTTACCTACCCGAGCTTCAGACAGCTAGGAAAGAACTTCTAGACCTCCTAAATGTTAAGGCTGCTCGCAATTATCTTAATTCTAAATTTCGTTTCTATGCACATGGGGATAAGGGAAACAAAGTGATGTCCATGCTTCTACAGAAAAGAAGGGATGCTGCCTTCATAAAGAAAATAATCACAGATGAAGGTGAGGTGAGGGAAGACACACCAGGTATTGCCCTAGCCTTTCAAGAGTACTACGAAAAGCTCTATAACCTAAATCCTCACATGATTCCCAACTTGCCCCATACTAAGAAAGCTATCAAAAATTTTTTACAAAAACTTAGTCTCCCTAGACTCACAGTTGAGGATCTAAAAATGTTGGAAGGCCCTATTACAGAGGAAGAAATACTCGCTGTAATTAAATCTCTCCCGAAAGGGAAATGCCCAGGGCCTGATGGCCTGCCAGCTAGCTATTATAAAACCTTTCTTACCCCCTTACTACCAAAAATGACTGAGTGGTGTGAGTCCCTGAGGAATGGAACTGCCCTGCCTGCTCAAGCATTGGAGGCCACGATCTCAATTATCCCGAAAGAGGGAAAAGATGTAACAAAATGTTCGAGTTACCGCCCGTTGCTTAATGTTGATATTAAAATATGGGCAAAACTCCTAGCGAACAGATTAAACAAAGTATTACCAAAACTAATCCATTTTGAGCAAGCTGGCTTTGTGCCAGGCAGGGAGGGCAACCAAAATTCCAATAGGGTTATTCATGCCATTCACTGGGCCAAATCTAAGAAAATCCCACTGGTCCTTCTCGGCACTGACGCCGAGAAGGCCTTCGACAGAATCAGTTGGGACTTTTTGGTCGAGACTCTCACCACTTTCGGTCTTCCACCCTCATTCACGGAGTCAGTGATGTCACTATATAGCAAACCTAGCGCCATGGTGCGAATCAACAATACCCTGTCACCATCCTTTAAAATAAATAATGGCACTCGTCAGGGTTGCCCCCTATCACCCTCACTTTTTGTGATGGTCATGGAGACACTACTACAAGCCATTAGGGAAAATACACAAATTAGAGGGATCCAAATAGGGAGCTCCTCACACCTAAACGCTGTGTTTGCTGACGACCTGCTTATGATGATCACCAACCCAGAGGAAGCCTTCCCTGCAATAATGGAACTCCTCCAAGAGTTTGGGATAGTATCTAATTTCAAAGTTAATGTAAATAAGTCAGAAGCAATTAATATATCAGCTCCCCAAACGGTAGTTACCCGTTTTATGACTACATACCCCTTCAAATGGAAAGCAGATTTTATTCAGTACTTAGGAGTACTAATACCTAGGTCACCGGCTCAGCTCTTCCTACATAACTATGGGAAATTTTTATCCCAAATCCCTACCCAACTTAAATCTTATAATATACCATTTGTATCGTGGCTAGGGAGAAAAAATATTCTGCTTGCTTTTGTTATGCCTAAACTGCTGTATATACTACAAATGATACCTATCTTCCTGCCCAACACCTTCTTTCAATCGGTCACAACAATATTTCGCAGATTTTTATGGAAAGGTGGACATCCGAGGTTAGCTTATAACAGATTGGTTAAGAAGAGAACAGATGGGGGAATAGGATTGCCGGACCCCTTAACATACTACAAAGCGGTCCAATTGCGGAGATGGCTTACGCTACATGACGCAACCAAACCACGTCCTGACCTAGAGATCGAAAAAGCATTGATCACTGACCAGCAATGGGCTTGGGCATGGGGATTAATTCCAGGTCCACTACTCCAGATGGTTAGTAACATCACAAAAGGTACATTTCATGTAGCTAGAAAGCTAACATCAGACCCCCTCTCTTATTCATCACCCTCACCAGCTATGCCAGGTAGATTATTGCCATATTATCTGAACCCACAATGCCTCGCCACTTCAGGAGTTTGGTCACTACTACAAGACCAACCAGCTAAATTACTATTAGATCTTGCAAAAAAAGCCACTGACATTCCTAGAGAGGTGGCAAACCTATTTCATAGTACACATTTTCTACACAGCATGGAAATTACTACTATCTGTTACAGTCTTAAAGCAAAACATCTCTCAGAACATACACATACTTGGCTAGAAAATCTCACTCTTACCCAATTACCTAATAAAGGCCTTATTTCTTTGTGCTACCGTAAAATACTGCAGAGCTCAAATAGCACAGTAAAGCCGGCATATATTGCCCAATGGGAGAAGGAATTGGAAATTTCCTGCAACCCATTGGACATAACCAAGATCCACAAGAATTCACATGGCTTCTCGAGATGTGTAAAAGTCCAGGAAAATTCCTACAAAAATCGTTACCAGATGGTACAGAACGCCAAGTTATCTGAAACACATTGGACTGAGCCCTACAGATAACTGCTGGAGGAGCGGACAACCGGGGGGCACCCTCGCTCATATCTTTTGGCATTGCGTACTCATTAGACCCTTTTGGAAACTAGTAGAAGAACAAATCAATAACATAACTCTATCCTCCTTAAAACTAACCCCCGAATCGGTACTCTTATGGTTACCTAATCCCACCTGGAAACCAAGAAGGGCGCATCTAGCCACGCTCATGGTCCAAGCGGCTAAACTCCTAATCCCCATAAACTGGCTCACGAAAGAAATCCCTACAATAGAACAATGGAAAGGGAAAATAGATCACTTCTATAGGTTAGAAGAGCTCGCAAGCTGGGCTGATAGGAAGCATGATCAGTTTCTGAAACTATGGGCTCCTTGGGTTAAAGTTAGAGGAATAGGCAGAGGAGCGGTCACGTAGCAGTTTCCTCTGGAAGGTACCTATGTCACTAATACCTAGACTTATATAAGGCTATACACAGTTACCCTGGGACAAAATAACCCAATTCTGCTCATAGCGACAATTAATAGGGTAGACCTCTCCTTTTCTCTTCTTTCCCCCTACCCCCCTCCCCCTCTGACAATTAAAGGTCCACATCACACTTTATATCAACAATGGGTTCATGGCACAAAATGATATTACTTCTTTAAGTATTCCTATCTTAAACTAGGTCAATGGCTGTACAGTTTACAGTTTATGTTATAGTTTAAGTTTTACTGTATTTGTTCATCATCAAACTTCTCACAGGTCCTCTGTACTGTAAATTTACCTGTTAAGCGACATTATATCAATATAAGAAATGTTAAGGCTTAACTAAGATATTGATACAAATTGGAACTTTACCTATTTGCTGTAATGCATATGCCCTGGCTTACTTTTGTCGCTCTTGACATATTGATGTAAAGTCTTACTTTAACCTGTACATTTGGAAAACAATAAAAACATTTATACAAAAAAAAAAAATGATCTTTACTGTGTAAACATCATATTGTGTACATATCATCATCATCATGGTATTGGCTACACATAGACTTTTAAGACCAAAAAAATCATGTCACACAACCCTCAGGAGGTGCTGAGTCGGAAGAAAATGTAATTAATGACACATCTGCATTGCATAGTATGACAATGGATGCAGACAGTTGTACTATTCAGATGAACCCTAATTGACCTGTAAGAAAAATTGTTATTTCTCTATTCAAAAAAGACAACAAATAACAACAAATGAAAAATAGAAGAATTAAGAATATAGGGACATTTTAGCCAGATATTAACGTGATGCATTCTTCTAAATTAAAACTAAGGATTCCAAAATGTATATCTTTGCAAATAGTGAGATCCATTTTTGAATCAGTTTCCCTCTTTGAAAATATGTATACAAGAACACATGCATAGATGCAAGTCTGTGAAACCTTGTTGCAGTTTAGGACATTTTTAAAAAAGTGTTATATGTGTTGGGTTAACTATGTCTATAGACCATGGATAATGAGATTAGCAATTCATTCAAGTTTATGCAAATTTTTTGGAATGAATAATATTATCAAGTAATAAAATTACCTTATAAATTATTTTTTCTCATACATATATGTAGATTGATGAATATTATATTGTATTCTATGTTTCAAAACAGATTTTGATGTTCTTGTTTACACACTCTTGGTGTTATGAAGCCAAAATAGTTTTTTCTCTTCTAAAACGGAATTTGCTAATCATTTCCACTCAAGTCCATATAAACTAATTATTTTTCCCAGGAGCTGTAATTATTTAAAATTTTATATGCTCCTTGTAAAGATGAAAAGTTTTCAGAATAGTTTATATAATGAATCATGGGACTTTATTTGGCAAGAAACGTAAAACCTTGACGTGGCGCTACAGAATCCATTTCCTCTGCTGACCAAATTTAGAATCAAGGAAAAAGCTGATGTAGACCAAATGAGATAAGGGATTTCCTCTTGCCACATTTCTATACCAAATGGTATCTGGGAGAAATTCCTGTTTTTACTTTGCTTTTAAAAAATATATCTGAGTTAATCATCAACAGGTTAAAAGTTTTGCTAAATTTAAGATGCAGGTGTGTCCAACAGTACAAGAGATATTCTAAATAAATTTTACAGTTACAGGGGGGAATTCATTAATGTGTTGCAGGCTTCGACATTGCAGACTGTTGAGTTCTACATTTAGACCTGCTTTCATCAGGTTTAAACTGTGCACCCTCCTTAATTTTTTGGTGCAAAGATACATTTCAATATGGCCATGCCCCCATTTTGTCCCAAAGTAATCCCAAATTATTTATCAAGTATATAAATGATAAGAAACAAAAAATAGAGAGTGTGTGCCTTTGAGGAATAACATGGGGGTCATGGTAAAAGGAGATGAGAAACGGAATGTCGCTTTCTTGACTGTCTTTACCCAGGAAAATCTCTTTTGAATGTCAATAGTTTAAGCCAGGAAAAGGTAAGGCACCATCTCACAACCACTAAGATAGACAAATCACCGTGCCCAGATGACATACACCCTTGGGTTCTGCATGAAATATGTAGTGTGATACCAATGTTTTTAATATTTGAAGATTCACTGAGGACTGGTTATGTTCCACAAGACTGGCGCACAGCAAATGTGGTTACAATATAGAAAAAAGGATCAAAAAGCGATCCTGGAAACTACAGACTGTCAGGATTCAGGGTCAGTGGACCCTGTGGACCAACGCGGGAAATGGTACTAGCCGAAACCTGGGACCAGAATCTAGCAGCTGTTGCAGGGTGGCGGTGACTTGGCCAAGCAGGTCTCCTTGTGAAGCAATCTGCTTGGACTTCTGGGCAACAAGGCTGGAAAGATCAGCCAGAATTGGAAGTGGAACCTTGGCGGGTCCATGGCCAAATCTTACTGTCAGGATTCAGGGTCAGTGGACCCCCTGGACCACCGCGGGAGATGGTATTAGCTGACACCTGGGACCAGAATCTAAGTGGCACCTGGTCTTCACCAGACCCCGCCGAACAGCAGGATGGACTTGCTACGGCAGGGTGCCACCAGGTCCTTCCACAGGTGCAACTAGCCCTCAGTGGCAGCCAGGGTCGAGGTACAGGCACGTAAGACGCTCTTGTGGTAAGGAGCAGGCAGAAGTTCAAGGTAGAGGTGCAGAATCAGGGTCAAGTCTGGAGTAACAACGGTAGAGCAGAACAGGAACACAGGGAACGCAGGAAAAAAGTTTCTCTGAGGCAAAAAGATGGGCAGGGATTGATGGGAACCCGGAAGTGGGCAGCGCCAATCAGTGATGCGTCTCCAGTTGTCAGCACGCGCCGTTGGCTGCAGGGACGCACGCGTGGACTAGCCAGGATGGGAGCAGTAGTGTGTAGAGGTGTGTGCAGGCAGGTACGGGGCACCGCCACTACGGAGAGGGGCACGAGTGTGCCTGCGATCCGAGGCATGGATCACAGGGACGCCAGTGACACAAACATATCAGTCAAATATTTGAGGGGTTTGTTAGAGATGCTATCCTGGAGTATCTCAATGTGCATAACCCTATTGCCCAGCATCAGCATGGGTTTATGAGAGATTGGTCCTGTCACACAAATCTGATTGGCTTCTACGAGGAAGTAAGTTCCAGACTGGATCTGGGGGATGCTGTGGATGTTGTATATCTGGACTTTTCAAAGGCATATAATACAGTGCCGCACAAAAGTTTGGTACATAAAATGAGACTGCTGGGACTAGGAGAAAATCTGTGTATTTGGGTAAGTAACTGGCTTAGTGATAGAAAACAGAGGGTTGTCATTAATGTTATATTCTCAGATTGGGTTGACGTTACCAGTGGAGTGCCACAGGGGTCAGTATTGAGGCCTCTTCTTTTAATATTTTTATTAATGACTTTGTAGTGGGTTTACACAGTCAAGTTTCAATATTTGCAGATGATACTAAGCTGTATAAAGTAATTAATACTGAGGTTGATAGTTTAGCATTATAGAGGTATTTGTGGAACCTTGAGGAGTGGGCAGAGAAATAGCTGATAAGGTTTAATTTAGACATATGTAAAGTTATGCACTTGGGCCATGGAAACAAAAAGTATAATTATGTTCTAAACAGCCAATTAATTGGTAAAACTAAGGCTGAAAAAGACTTAATGGTGGATGGTAAACTTAATTTTAATGACCAGAGCCAGGCAGCTGCTGCTGAAGCAAATAAAATTATGGGATGCATCCAGAGTGGAGTACATTTACTTACCTGGTCCCTGCACGATCCCCGAGGTGCATTGTCCGCCGGAATCTACATCTGCCGCGATTCATAAAGATCCTACGCCCGAGTTCCTGCATGTGTCGCTTCCCCAATCAGGTCCGCCAGAGTTCACCATCTTCCTCCCGGTGCATGTAAGTGCTTGGCTTGCGACACAAATTGCTTTGTTAAATCCCACGCGTTGTGTCGCATGAAAGCCAGCGCCTATGCGCCAATATCCATGCAGTTATACTATAAGTTCTTACTATATAGGGCTGGATTAGCACCATTAAATTTATAAAACAACACACTGTTGTACACACTGGGAGACTAGAAAACCATGAGAAATGCCGCAATGTTCACTTACAATGATTGGAGTGAAAGTTACCCAAAAATAGCAACAGGCGAATCTTTGACAGGTCAAACATTAAAATGGCAGCTCTTTGCTACAAAGGCAGCATCACCGAAGTCAGGACAGTGTTTTGCAAATATCATTAGTAAGTGCTGCATTCTATACATACTCAACATGGTATTTTTACTACAAGATATACATTTGTGTACAGTATGCCAAAGTTATATTTGATGCAGTTCTTTACAGTTTGGCTACTACACCAGCCCCACATTCACTCAACAGTATAAAGCCTGCAGCCCTTGCCCCAGTATATAACCTGCAGCCCCTGCCCCCAAGTATGTAGTCTGCAGCCCCTTATCAGATAAAGGATTTCCTCTTGCCGAATGCCTAAACCAAGTGGTAGCTGGGAGGAATTTCAGTTTTTACTTTGCTTGTAAGAAAATATATCTAAAAGTTCAGTTCTCAGAATCTGCATCCATGCTAGGATGAACAATATTCAACATCATATTAAGTATATCAAATTAAATTACTGTATATACTCGAGTATAAGCCGACCCAAGCAGCAGGCAAGTTACCTAATTTTAACACAAAAAAACTGGGAAAACCCATTGACTCGAGTATAAGCCTAGCCTAGCATAACCCCAGTATATAGACAGCCTGCTCATGCCCCTAGTATACAGACAGATTTTTGCCCCAGTATGTGTTCAGCAGCCCCTGCCCCAGTATATATCCTGCTACCCCTGCCACAGTATAAAGCTTGCAGCCCCCTCCCTCAGTATACAGTCTGCCAACCCCCAGTATATAGCCTGCAGCCTCAGCCCCCAGTATATCGTCTGTAGTCCCTGCCCCCCGAATATATAATTTGAAACCCCTGCCCCCAATATAATAGCCTGCAGCCCCTGCCCCCAGTATATAGCCTACAGCCTCTGCCCCCAGTATACAGCCTGCAGACCCTTCCCCCCAGTATATAGCATGCAACCCCTGCCCCCAGTATATAGCCTGCAGCCGCTGCCCTCCATTATAAAGCCTGCAGTCCCTATAATAATAATAATTCTTTATTTATATAGTGCCTACAGATTACGTAGCGCTGCACAAAGCATGTCAAATAGGTCCCTACTCCCCCCAGTATATTGCCTGCAGCCCCTGCCCCCAGTATATAGCCTGGAGCCCCTGTCCCCAGTATATAGCCTGGAGCCCCTGCCCCCATTAAATAGCCTGTAGCCCCTGCCCCCATTATATAGCCTGTAGCCCCTTTCTACAGTATATAACCTGTAGCCCCTGCCCCTATATATATCCAGCAACCCCCATGTCCACAGTATAAAGCCTGCAGCCCCTACCAGAGGAATGGCCAGCCCATAAGAAAAAAAAAGTGTATTCACCTTCTGACGCCCTCCAGCAGGTCCTCTTTTTTCCATGGATGTTCCGGCTTCATCACTGAGTCTCTGCATGGTGCCATCACTTGTATAATGACGGCAGCTTCTTGCTGACATTCTAGTGGGTGCACCGCCATTGGGACAAACTGTTATGTCATCGAGCAGCTGATGTCATGGAATGTGCAACGGGATCGTGCGTAGACACTGAGCCGAAGCAAGGAAGGTGTTGGAAAGTGAGTTCACAATTTTTGTATAGACTCAAGTATAAGCCGAGTTAGGTTTTTTCAGCACATTTTTTTGTGCTGAGAAAGTCGTCTTATACTCGAGTATATACAGTATTACATGAAATCAAAAATACAGAGCTCATCACTCTTTGAACTATTTATTCTATGTGCCACAGTGCCAATAGACAGTCCCTGCTGCTGCCTGCTGATATATTATTGTAAATGTATATTATAGGTTAGAGAGAGGCAAATGAAGTGCTGTGGTAGAAGGAGAATAACTTGCATTGAATTATCAAGATGCCAAATGCCAATGTTTAACAACTGTCACACTAAGAGAACCAAATTTACAGATGAGGATGTTGGTGTGTTGAGAATTGGTCATTTTCTTTATTTGTTATTGCCTTGAAACAAAGAGAATATCATAATTTTTCCATTTGATTTTGGCAGACCTGATGTAGGTTTTAGCAAAACAGTTTGACTTGGATGGTCTTCATTGTAAGATTTTGCTTTCTCACCCTACACAACCATTATTATCAGCAATTCCTTAATTTCCTTTATTATCAAAGTACGCCTTCTGATAACTTTACTGCTGTGCCAAGTTAGATATTATTCATCTTCACTTAAGCCCTTCTTATTTGGCCTCATACACACAACTGTGCATAATCTAGGCCAGAGGTCCCCAACCTTTTTTGCACCAAGGACCGGCTTTAAGCTAGACCAGTTTTCCATGGCCCGGTTGGGGCGGGGCTTTGGTCATATGGGGTGGGGTTATGGAGGGGTGGAGCTTAGTGCATACTTATTATATAATTATGACATTTATAATGAGAATGTGATTCAACTTACCATAGGTTCAGAATGAGTGGGAGCACCAGGCTTGTTTCCCTGAATCAGTGGGAGCACTGGGCTTGTTTTCCTGCACCCACCCGCCCCACCCCGTCCTGCATAATGTTCTCTGCCGGGAGCTGCGAGCTGTCACGACTATGGCAGAAAACATTATAAATCCACACAGAGCGAGCCCTGACCAGGAGCAGGGCCGCAGGGCTAGCTGTCAGCGGCGCCACAGACCAGCTGATAATCTCCCTTACCTATGGCCGTTCAAAGTGCCTTCACACAAATTACATCTAGCTCAATGCCCCCATAAACTTCTATTAGACATGATCACGGTGTGCTGAGGCCATTGTGTCCCACCGCATCATATATACAGTCATGTACATGAGGCCATACTGGTACCATTCAACAACAACATCCCTTTAATGTGATTTTGTTGCATAATGAAGTTAAGAAAATTTCATATTGGGTTTAAACTAAATCGCTTTAAATGAAGGCTGCTAATTTTGGATTACTATGTAACATTAGTTTAAAAGAATACAACCACATCCTAATAAGAAGAGGTTTATTATTTTAATATTGTTATTTTTATTTTCACATCTAAATAATGATATCAGCATGTATTTTACAAATAATTTGTCATATTTTTTTTACATGACAAAAACCTGACATTTTAACACTACTATAAAATGTTCCTTATGGTTTTTAGATCTTGGCTTGATGATATTCAAAAGGAAGCTTCATTATTTACTTCCTGTGTATAAACACCGATCCCTGGTCATGTGAGAGCACATGTGAGAAATCACAAAGCTCTGATCACTCTCTGTAATATAATGGGGCAAATTTACTTACCTGGTGCTGTCGCGATCCCCAATTCGGTTGGTCCGACGAAGATGAAGCACGCTGTGATTCACGAAGCTCATGCGCCCGAGTTCCTGCATCCGTTGCTTTCCCGACGAGGTCTGCCGGAGTTCACTTTCTTCTCCCTGGTGGTTGTAATTGCGTGTCTTCCAACACAATTCGAAATGCTAAAACCCGCACGTGGTCCGTGTCCGTTGGGTTGTCCGACGGCACGCCTCCCCGTCTGAAAACCCGACGAAAATGAGCTCCATGGACCCTTAGTAAATGAGCCCCATTGAGCGGTGTACCTGTGTAGCATCACATGCCCATGGACTGGTGTTTATCCACAGAAAGTAAACAATGAAGCTTCCTATTGAATGACTGCAAGGAAATGTTACAGAAAATATATAGGAAAAATGTATAACTTTCCATTACACGTTACAATATTTGCTAATTGCTGGAATTTTCTGAAAGTGGACAACACAGTTCAATGATGGCAATCAGTCATCTGTCTTCTCCTGGCTTTCAGTCCACAGCTCCTCGGCGATGTGTGGTCTTTTGCCTAGACAGATAAGTTTCAGTAGGGTATTTCTTCATGGCTGTCCTGAAAGTAGTAGAGTAGGCATACTGGATGAGGAAGCAGGGACGGAGGAAGAGATGTAACATCCTTGTCCTTATTTTCTCCACAACCTGTTGTTGCAGGGAAGGGATGTCAGGTTGACAAAAGTAACGGTTGCTCAAAATTACATATTGTGTGATTGTACCAACATTAGATTTTTTAAGTTCTCTGCCCCCACCACTCAGAATAGTAGCATTTGAAAGTCCAGCAAATTTACAATGCTCTCATTCAGGACCAGAGGTTGTGGGTAGAGATGGGTGAATTTGTTAAAATTTGGTTCGTCCCGATTCGACTAATTTTTTGAAAAAAATTTGATTTGATGCGAATCGAATCATGAAGAATCATGTTAAAAAACAAGTATTTCCTGGCTGCAGAGAGCCTGTTGGGTGTTGTAGAACATTGTGACATGCTTAACCCCTTAACGCTGAAGCCACTTTTCACCTTCCTGACACGGCCCATTTTTTAAAATCTGACATGTGTCTATTTAAGTGGTTATAACTTTGGAACGCTTTAACATATCCAGTTGATTTTGAGATTGTTTTTTCATGTCACATTGTACTTCCTGTTGGTTGAGAAATTTAATCAATATATTTAGTATTTATTTATGAAATAAATGGAAATTTGGCAAAATTTTTGAAAAAAACAATGTTTTCCAAATTCAAAATTTTCTACTTTTTGGAAAGTTGGTCATATCACTAAAATAACTTGATAACTAACATTTTCCATATGTCTGCTTTAACTTGGCATCATTTTTCAAACATCTTTTCCTTTTTTTAGGATGTTAGGAGGCTTATAACTTTAGGTGCAATTTTTCAGATTTTCACGAAAATCATCAAAACCTACTTTTGGAGGGTCAATTTAGTTAGAAGTGACTTTATAAGGCCTACATGACAGAAAACCCCCACAAATGACACCATTTCAGAAACTACACCCCTCAAAATATTCAAAACAACCTTTGGGAATTTTGTTAACCCTATGAGAGTTTCATGAGGGTGAAAGATAAATTAAAGTGAAATTACAGAAATGTAAGTTTATTTTACTATAGATTCATAAACACTAAAATTTGCACCTTCACAATGGGTTAAAAAGGAAAATGCATTTTACAATATTGAGGGCAATTCCTCCTGAGTATGCAAATACCCATTTTGTCACTGTACCCCGCTGTACGGACACAGTGGGGCACCTGGAAGGGAAAGAGCGTTGTTTCGTTTTTGCAGGGCAAATATGGCTGAAAAAGTTTTCATGTGTCAGGATGCATTTGGAGAGCCATAATGGTACCAAATCAGAGGAAAGCCCCAACAAGAGACACCATTTTGGAAAGTACACCCCTTGGAGAGTTTAGCAAGGTGTAATTTGTGTAGTTGCCCCAACAGGTGTTTGATTCATTTAGGCCCCAAAAGGGAAAAAAGGTGAACATTTTCTCAAAAAAGTCACTTTTACCCCAAATTTTTGTAAGCCACAAGGGATAAAAGATTAAACAACCCCCATAAATGTGTAAAACAATTTCTCCTAAGCACAGAACTGCACCACTTTTTCATATAAAGTGTTGTATGGGTACACAGTAGGGCTCAGAAGGGAAAGAGGGGCGTTGGCCTTTTAAAGGCCAGATTTGACAATCATCTTTTACATGTGTCAGGATGCATTTGGAGAGCCCTAGTGGTACCAAAACAGAGGGGAACCCCAATAAGTGTCACCATTTTGGAAAGTGCACCCTTTGGAGAATTTAGCAAGGTGTAATATATGTATTTTTCCCTACAGGTGTTTGCTTCAATTAGGTCCCTAAAAGGAAAAATATGAACATTTTCCCAAAAAAGTCACTTTTACGGCTATTTTTTGTATCCCATAAGGCATTAAAGATAAAACAACCCCAAAAAATGTGTACTAGCATTTCTCCCGAGTATAAAATTGCCCCACACATGCAAATAAAATGTTGTATGGGTACGCAGTGAAGCTCAGAAGGGAAAGATGGGCGTTGTCCTTTTAGAAGCCAAATTTGACAGACATCCTTTACATGTGTCAGGATGCATTTAGAGAGCAGTAGCGGTACCAAAACAGAGGGGAACCCCAACAAGTATCACCATTTTGGAAAGCACACCCCTTAGAGAATTTAGCAAGGTGTAATATGTGTATTTGTCCATAAAGTTGTTTGATTTCATTAGGACTTAAATAGGAAAAAGGTGAAAATTTTCTTATAAAGGTCATTGTACCCCTAATTTTTTATAGCCACAAGGGATAAAAATATGTAATAACCACCCAAAATGTGTAAACCTATTTCTCTCGAGTGTAGAAGTACCCCACATGTGTATATAAAATGTTGTATGGGCGCACAGTAAAAGGGAAGGGGGATGTTTGCCTTTTAGAAGCCAAATTTGACAGAAATGTTTGACATGCATTTGGAGAACCCTAGTGGTATAAAACAGATTAGAATCCAAAAATTAGAACGCACACCCCTTAGAGAATTTTGCAATGTGTAATATATGTATTTGCCCCTACAGGTTAATGATCCAATTAGGCACTAAACATTAAAAAGGTGAAAATTTTCCTATAAATGTCACTTTACCCCTAATTTTTGTAAGCTACAAGGGATCATATATTAAATAACCCCAAAAAAGGTGTAAAACTATTTCTCCCGAGTGTAGAAGTACCCCACATGTGCATATAAAATGCTTTATGGGCGCACAGTAGAGGAAAAGAGGGATGTTTGTCTTTTAGTGGCCAAATTTGACAGAAATTCTTCACATGTGTCAGGATACATTTGGAGAGCCGTAGTGGTACCAAAACAGAGGAAAACCCGAAAAGTGACCCTAATTGTTGAATGTACACCCCTTGGGGAATTTAGCAAGGTGTAATATGTGGTGTAGGGTAATACACGTCGTGAAATGAGCATTTTGAACATATAGGTGGTTTCCAAATATGATGTGCAATGGAGTCCAAGATGGAAATTGCAATTATTTCTGGAAAGTTCAGTGCCCGTTATGTGGCGCCCCTTATGAAATAATCGAGGGGTATAGGGAGCAACGGGACATAACAGTTGTTACAATTATTAATTTTACCTAAATGAATTCACAACAGCTTGGGCGTGAATTGTGAATGTGTTGCGTATAAGGAGGTAGAATATACCAGGGGACCAACTAAACTTTTGTCACTCTGGAGGTGTCGCAGGTCTATTAGTAGTATGTAGTGTCCATCCTAACTCCTCTTTTGGAACAGACTCTTTATTGAGTCCTACCTTTAGAAGCAGCAGAATTCACCGGGAAAATGCTGTCCTGGAACATCTAAACCAGAGGTACTGGGGCCCCATCCTTCTTGTCCCAATATTAGTTTCCTAATACCTTCCTCTTGAAAACGGAGAAATTATACGGCAGGACCTGCACATTGGAACAGCTCGTAAGAGTTGTACAGCATAATCTGTACAATGTACAAGGCTAGCGCTTTTGTACCATATCTTCGTTTTCCGTAGGGAAATTATCGCCAAGTGTTGCTCTTATTCACCCTAGCGATGCCCATTGTGACGAATATTGCTGCTTTTGGCTGGACCAAATCGACCAGCCAATAGCGGCAAACATGGACAGAGGGGGGCAACAAAACCCCTCTGAACCACAAGGCACAATTGGTGGCTGTCAGGAACAGCCGCCACTCTGCCCCGATCACCGTGTCTACAGACATAGTGACCAGTATTACTGACGTCATAAGTAAATTCGCTTCTATTGGCTGGTCTGAATTGATGGGCCAATAGCAGCGATCATGAACTGGGGGTGTGGGGGGGACGGAACCCTTCTGGTCCATGGGGCAGGATGGATGGCTGTCAGGAACAGCCGCCATCTTGCCCCGATCACTGTTTCTGAACAGTGTTGGCAAGTCACTACCAGCCGCACCGTTCTATAACAACGCGCGTTGGGAATGGGCTATACAATCTTTATTTATTTTTTAAGCAATTTAGTCAAATAAGGGATTATTTTTTGCGAGACGAGATGCACTGTAAAAAAAAACCTTTATTTTAGAGGGTGTTTAGCTTATCGAAGCAATTTTATTAACTTTTTTCGTGTGGAGGAAAATAAAATCATCAATTTTTGTTTTGGATTTTTAGCATTTTTTTGGGGGGGTGTTCGCTGTAGCATAACAATAATATATTATCTTTATTCTACGGATCACTACGATTACGGTGATACCTCATTTATATAGTTTTATTTATATTTGTCCAATTTTATTGAAGGAAAACTAGAATAGAAAAAATTACATTTGTTTTAGTATTGCCATTTTTATAGCGGCATAACTATAGTATTTTTTGGTTGACGGAGCTGATTGTGAGCTTATTTTTTGCGTGACAAGTTGTTTTTTTCAGTGATATCATTTTGGTGCTTATAACTTTTTCGGATCACTTTTTAGAACATTTTTTGTAAAGCAATTTGATAAAAAGTTTTAATTTTTGGCAAGTTTTTGGGGTTTTTTTTTTACCACGTTCACCTTGAGGGTCCAATTATGATTAGGATTTATTGTACAGATTGTTACGGACGCGGCGATACCAAATAAGTGGTTTTTTTTTGTGATTTAGTGATTTTTATACTTTATTACTTGTGTACAGGGAAATGTGGTGTTTGGGGGGACTTTCTTTTATTATTTATTTTTATTTTGAAAAACCTTTATTTATTGTTTTAACTTTTTTTTACAGGTAATGACATCTAAGCTTGAACAAGTGATCTTCTGATCACTTGTTCAAGCTATTTTACAGGTTACACAGTGCAATACAGATGTATTGCACTGTGTAATGTAAGACACTGAGCATGCTGCGCATGCCCAGTGTCTTACAGCCGGGTCCTGCCAGGAGGCAGGGACCCGGCTTCCGGATGAAGGTAAGCGCCACGGGGGGGTCCGATTCACTTTAACTTGCATTTAAATGCCTCTGACACGCCGCGGTCAGCGCGACCGCGGCGTGTTAGGGGTTAACACCCGCGATCGGAGAAATCTCCGATCGCGGGTGTTAGAGGCAGGTGTCGGCTATAATATATAGCCGACACCCGCAGCTTCTGGCGCCGGCTCCGTTCAGGAGCCGGCTCCAGAAGCTTGACGTAATAATACTGCATTTTGCGGGAACGCACCTCCCGCCATGCAGTATTATTACGTCAAATGTCGGGAAGGGGTTAAATATGCATAGGCAGCGTGGTTTGGTCTTCAAACAATGCTGTGTTTTAGTATAACATGCACATGACAGCCACCACTCTTAGAATCCCTTCACTCTTCAATTCCATGTGCACTTACAGAGGCCAACTTCACCAAATAAGCAAAGCAGGAATGCAGCTTCACAAGGTAACGTCTGTGCCAGCTCAAAAGGACTGAGGTGAAGGCCAAGATCCCACTATAACATCAAAGAGTGCACTCTTTTTACATTGACATCAGATGATTCCATAGATTACGACAGATTTTGTTCTGTTAATCCCTGATACATGTAGAAACCCCCCAAAAGAGTGGAGAGGGTGTCGGCAGTAATTCTGCATTGACATCACTGATCAATTTTCCCTTCATTTCGTCCGTCAGTGTCTGTGTTGATTCGGTCAATAATCCATCATCAGTATCGCTAAAGCCAAAACCAAACAGGAGTGGATCCAAAACACAGGTAAATGGGATATTTGCATGTCCTCTGTGTTCTGTATTCACTCCTGCTTTTGGCTATCAATCCAGAGGCTTTTCATTCCTTCTGACAGATGAAACGAAGGGTGAAACTAAACATAGTGGCAACGCCATAGAGCTATGGAGGGTAAAAACAGCATTCTGAAAATCACAAGGTGTTCCAGAAAAACAGCAGTCAGTTGGCAGCAACATGAGTAGGCCGTAGAGTGGCACAATGACAAATTATGGAGGTGGTGAAAACATGGTAGGCCACAAAGTGGCACAATGATAAGAGTGTGGAGGTGGTGGCAGCAGAAGCAGCAGCAGGAACCCACATGTGGCAGCAACATGGTGGCAGCAACATGCAAAAACAACAGATTGGCCCAATGATAGAGTGTGGAGGTGGCGGCTGCAGCAGCAGCAAGAGCCCACATAGCCCACAGCAGAGGAAGCCACATTGTGGCACAATGACGAAGTTGAAATTGATTCAAAGTTGAAATTTTCCATTTGAATTTGAAGATTAGGGACGCCACATCCATTACCATTTTCCTGAAAATATCAGGTCTTTGCCAAAAAAGAGCTGCAAAGGTTGCACAAGCAGCAGCAGCAGCAGCATGAGTTCAGAGGTGTGGAGGTCGTGGCAACATGGTAGGACACAGAGTGGCACAATGATAGAGTGTTGAGGTGGCGGCCGCAGCAGCAGGAGACCACATAGCCCACAGAAGAGGAGGCCCCATTGTGGCACAATGACAAAGTTTGAAATTAATTTGAAGTTGAAATTTTCCATTTAAATTTGAATGTGAACATTAGAGAAGCCACATGCATAATACATTACAGTTTTCCTGAAAATATCAGGTCTTTGCCAAAAAAGAACTGCAAAAGTGGCACCAGCAGCATCAGCATGAGGTCAGAGGTGTGGAGGTGGCGGCAACATGGTAGGACACAGAGTGGCACAATGATAGAGTGCTGAGGTGGCATCACCAGCAGCAGGAGCCCACAGAATCTCACATAGATATAGTGTGGAGGTGGCGTCAGCAGCAGCAGGAGCCCACAGAGTGGCACAATGATATAGTGTGGAGGTGACGTCAGCAGCAGCAGGAGCCCACAGAGTGGCACAGTGATATAGTGTGGAGGTGGCAGCAGCAGGAGCCCACAGAGTGGCACAATGATATAGTGTGGAGGTGGCATCAGCAGCAGCAGGAGCCCACAGAGTGGCACAATGATTTAGTGTGGAGGTGGCGTCAGCAGCTGCAGGAGCCCACAAACTGGCACAATGATATTGTGTGGAAATGGTGTCAGCAGCTGCAGGAGCCCACAAACTGGCACAATTATACAGTGTGGGGGTGGCATCAGCAGTAGCAGGAGCCCAAAGAGTGGCACAATGATTCAGTGCGGAGTTGGTGTCAGCAGTAGCAGGAGCCCGAAGAGTGGAACAATGATATAGTGTGGAGGCGGCGTCAGCAGTAGCAGGATTCCTTAGAGTGGCACAATGATTTAGTGCAGAGGTGGTGTCAACAGCAATTGTATCCCACAGAGTGGCACAATGATAGAGTGTGGAGATGGCATCAACAGCAGCAGGAGCCCACAGAGTGTCACAATGATACAGTGTGGAGGTGGTGTCTGCAGTAGCAGGAGCCCACAAACTGGCACAATGATACAGTGTGGAGGTGGCATCAGCAGTAGCAGGAGCCCAAAGAGTGGCACAATGATTCAGTGCGGAGATGGTGTCAGCAGTAGCAGGAGCCCAAAGAGTGGAACAATGATATAGTGTGGAGGTGGCAACAGCAGTAGCAGGAGCCCACAAAGTGGCACAGTGATTTAGTGCAGAGGTGGCGTCAGCAGTAGCAGGAGCCCACGGAGTGGCACATTGATATAGTGTGGATGTGGCATCAGCAGCAGGAGCCTACAGAGTGGCACAATGATAAAGTGTGGAGGTGGCATCAACAGCACTAGGTGCCCACAGAGTGGCACAGTGATATAGTGTGGTGGTGGCATCAGCAGCAGCAGTAACCCACAAAGTGGCACAATGATATTGTTTGGAGATGGTTTCAGCAGCAGCAGGAGCACACACACTTGAGAAATAGTATTGTGTGGAGGTGGCATCAGCAGTAGCAGGATCCCGCAGAGTGGAACTATGATTCAGTGCAGAGGTGGCATTAGCAGAAGCAGGAGCCCAAAGAGAGGCACAGTAATGCAGTGCGGAGGTGGTGTCAGCAGTAGCAGGAGCCCACAGAGTGGCACAATCATACAATGTGGAGGTGGCCTCAGCAGTAGCAGGAGCCCACAGAGTGGCACAATGTTTTAGTGCAGAGGTGGCATCAGCAGTAGCAGGAGCTCACAGAGTGGCACAATGATATATTGTGTGATGATGGAATCAACAGCAGCAGTAGCCCAAAGAGTTGTCCAATCATATAGGGTTGAGGCGGCATCAGCAGTAGCAGGAGACAACGGATTGGCACATTGATATCGTGTGGAGGTTGCATCAGCAGCAGTAGCCTACAGAGTGGCACAATAATATAGTGTGGAGGTGATATCAGTAGCAGCAGGAGCCCACAGAGTGGCACAATAATATAGTGTGGAGGTGGCGTCAGCAGCAGCAGGAGCCCACAGAGAGGACCAATGATATAGTGTTAAGGCGCGTCAACAGTAGCAGGAGCCCAAGGAGTGGCACATTGTTACAGTGTGGAGGTGGCATCAGCAGCAGGAGCCTACAGAGTGGCACAATAATAAAGTTTGGTGGTGGCATCAGCAGCAGCAGTAGCCCACAAAGTGGCACAATGATATTGTTTGGAGATGGTGTCAGGAGCAGCAGGAGCACACACACTGGCACAATAATATTGTGTGGAGGTGGCATCAGCAGTAGCAGGAGCCCAAAGAATGGCACAATGATTTAGTGTGGAGGTGGCGTCAGCAGTAGCAGGAGCCCAAAGAGTGGACCAATGATATAGTGTGGTGGTGGCATCAGCAGAAGCCCAAAGAGTGGACCAATGATATAGTGTGGAGGTGGTGTCAGCAGTAGGAGGAGCCCCCAGAGTGGCAAAATGATATAGTGTTGAGGCGACATCAGCAGTAGCAGGAGCCCACGGAGTGGTACATTGATATAGTGTGGAGTTGGCATCAGCAGAAGTAGCCTACAGAGTAGCACAATGATAAAGTATGGAGGTGGCATCAGCAGCAGCAGGAGCCCACAGAGTGGCACAATAGTACAGTGTGGAGGTCGCGTCAGCAGTAGCAGGAGCCCACAGAGTGGCACAATAATATAGTGTGGTGGTGGCATCTGCAGCAGCAGGAGGCCACAGAGTGGATCAATGATATAGTGTTGAGGCACGTCAATAGTAGCAGGAGCCCACGGAGTGGCACATTGATAAAGTGTGGAGGTGGCATAAGCAGCAGGAGCCTACAAAGTGGTACAATGATAAAGTGTGGAGGTGGCATCAGCAGCAGCAGGAGCCCACAGAGTGGCAAAGTTATATAGTAAGGTGGTGGAATCAGCAGCAGCAGTAGCCCACAAAGTGGCACAGTGATATTGTGTGGAGATGGTGTCAGCAGCAGCAGGAGCCCACAGAGTGGCACAATGATATAGTGTGGATGTGGCATCAGCAGTAGCAGGAGCCCACCGAGTGTTACAATGATTTAATGCTGAGGTGGTGTCAACAGCAATTGTATCCCACAGAGTGGCACAATGATATAGTGTGGTGGAGGCATCAGTATTAGCAGGAGCCCACAAAGTGGCACAATGATATTGTGTGGAGATGTTGTCAGCAGCAGCAGGCGCCCAAAAACTGGCACAATGATACAGTATGGAGGTGACGTCCGCAGTAGCAGGAGCCCACAGAGTGGCACAATGATTCAGTGTGGAGGTGGCGTGAGCAGTAGCAGGAGCTCACAGAGTGGCACAATTATTTAGTGCAGAGGTGGCGTCAGCAGTAGCAGGAGCTCACAGAATGGCACACTGATATAGTGTGGTGGTGGCATCAGCAGCAGGAGCCCACAAAGTGGACCAATGATATAGTGTGGAGGTGGGTTCACCAGCAGCAGGAGCCCACAGAGTGTCACAATGATTTAGAGCAGAGTTGGCATCAGCAGTAGCAGGAGCCCACAGAGTGGCACAATAATATAGTGTGGTGGTGGCATCAGCAGCAGCAGGAGCCCACAGAGTGGACCAATGATATAGTGTTGAGGCGGAGTCAACAGTAGCAGGAGCCCATAGAGTGGCACATGGATATAGTGTGGAGGTGGCATAAGCAGCAGGAGCCTACAAAGTGGTACAATGATAAAGTGTGGAGGTGTCATCAGCAGCAGCAGGAGCTCACAAAGTGCAAAATGATATTGTGTGGAGATGGTGTCAGCAGCAGCAGGAGCCCACAGACTGGCACAATGAAACCGTGTGGAGGTGGCGTCAGCAGGAGCCCAAAGAGTGGTACAATAAGTCAGTGCGGAGTTGGTGTCAGCAGTAGCAGGAGCCCACAGAGTGGCACAATGATATAGTGTGGATGTGGCATTAGCAGTAGCAGGAGCCCACAGAGTGTTACAATGATTTAATGCAGAGGTGGTGTCAACAGCAATTGTATCCCACAGAGTGGCACAATTCAGGTGGCATCAGCAGCAGCAGGAGCCCACAGCAGTGGCACAATGATTAGTGTGGAGGTGGCGTCAGCAGGCAGGAGGCCCACCAAATGGCACAATGCTTTGTGTGGAAATGGGTGTCAGCAGCTGCAGGAGCCCACAAACTGGCACAATTATACATGTGGGGTGGGACATCGCGTAGCAGGAGCCACAAAGAGTGGCACAATGATTCAGGACGGAGTGTTGGGTGTCAGCAGTAGCAGGAGCCGAGAGTGAACAATGATATAGTGTGGAGGCGGCGTCATGCAGAGGTAGCAGGATTCTTAGAGTGGCACAATGATTTAGTGCAGAGGTGTGTCAACAGCAATTGTATCCCACAGAGTGGCACAATGATAGAGTGTTGGAGATGGCATACAACAGCAGCAGGAGGCCCACAGAGTGTCACAATGATACAGTGTGGAGGTGGTGTCTGCAGTAGTAGGAGCCCACAACTGGAACAATGATACAGTGTGGAGGTGGCATCAGCAGTAGCAGGAGCCCAAAGAGTGGCACAATGATTCAGTGCGAAGATGGTGTCAGCGTAGCAGGAGCCAAAGAGTGGAACAATGTATAGTGTGGAGGTGGCACAGCAGTAGCAGGAGCCCACAAAGTGGCACTGATGTTAGTGCAGAGGTGGCGTCAGCAGTAGCAGGAGCCCACGGAGTGGCACATTGATATAGTGTGGATGTGGCATCACAGCAGGAGCCTACAGAGTGGCACAATGATAAAGTGTGGAGGTGGCATCAACAGCACTAGGTGCCCACAGAGTGGCACAGTGATATAGTGTGTGGTGGCATAAGCATCAGCATAACCACAAAGTGGCACAATGATATGTTTGGAGATGGTTTCAGCAGCAGCAGGAGCACACACACTTGAGAAAATAGTTTGTGTGGAGTGGCATCAGCAGAGTAGCAGATCCCGCAGAGTGGAACTATGATTCATGCAGAGTGGCATTAGCAGAAGCAGGAGCCCAAAGAGAGGCACAGTAATGCAGTGCGGAGGTGGTGTCAGCAGTAGCAGGAGCCCACAGAGTGGCACAATCATACAATGTGGAGGTGGCCTCAGCAGTAGCAGGAGCCCACAGAGTGGCACAATGTTTAGTGCAGAGGTGGCATCAGCAGTAGCAGAGCTCACGAGTGGCACAATGATATATTGTGTGATGATGGAATCACAGCAGCAGTAGCCCAAAGAGTTGTCCAATCATATAGGGTTGAGGGCGGCATCAGCAGTAGCAGGAGACAACGGATTGGCACATTGATATCGTGTGGATGTTGCATCGCAGCAGTAGCCTACAGAGTGGCACAATAATATAGTGTGGAGGTGATATCAGTAGCAGCAGAGCCACAGAGTGGCACAATAATATAGTGTGGACGGTGGCGTCAGCAGCAGCAGGAGCCCACAGAGAGGACCAATGATATAGTGTTGAGGCGCGTCAACAGTAGCAGGAGCCAAGGAGTGGCACATTGTTACAGTGTGGAGGTGGCTCAGCGCAGGAGCCTACAGAGTGGCACAAAATAAAGTTTGGTGGTGGCATCAGCAGCAGCAGTAGCCCACAAAGTGGCACAAGGATATTGTTTGGAGTGGTGTAGGAGCAGCAGGAGCCACACACACTGGCACAATAATTTGTGTGGAGGTGGCATCAGCAGTAGCAGGAGCCCAAAGAATGGCACAATGATTTAGTGTGAGGTGGTGGCGTCAGCAGATAGCAGGAGCCCAAGAGGTGGACCCAATGATTAGTGTGGTGGTGGCATCAGCAGAAGCCCAAGAGTGGACCAATGATATAGTGTGGAGGTGGGTCGCAAGTAGGAGGAGCCCCAGCGTGGCAAAATGATATAGTGTTGAGGCGACTCAGCATAGCAGGAGCCCACGGAGTGGTACATTGATATAGTGTGGAGTTGGCATCAGCAGAAGTAGCTTACAGAGTAGCACAATGATAAATTATGGAGGTGGCATCAGCAGCAGCAGGAGCCACAGAGTGGCACATAGTACAGTGTGGAGGTCGCGTCAGCAGTAGCAGGAGCCCACAGAGTGGCACAATAAATATAGTGTGGTGGTGGCATCGTGCAGCAGCAGGAGGCCACAGAGTGGATCAATGATATAGTGTTGAGGCACGTCAATAGTAGCAGGAGCCACGGAGTGGCACATTGATATAAGTGTGGAGGTGGCATAAGCGCAGAGGAGCCTACAAAGTGGTACACTGATAAAGTGTGGAGGTGGCATCATCAGCAGCAGGAGCCCACAGAGTGGCAAAGTTATATAGTAAGGTGGTGTGGAATCAGCGCAGCAGAGCCCACAAAGTGGCACAGTGAATTGTGTGGAGATGGTGTCAGCAGCAGCAGGAGCCCACAGAGTGGCACAATGATATAGTGTGGATGTGGGCATCAGCCGTAGCAGGAGCCCCACGAGTGTTTACATGATTTAATGCTGAGGTGGTGTCAACAGCAATGTATACACAGAGGGCACAATGATATAGTGGGTGGAGGCATCAGTAGTAGCAGGAGCCACAAAGTGCACAATGATATTGTGTGGAGATGTTGTCAGCGCAAGCAGGCGCCAAAAACTGGCACAATGATACAGTATGAGGTGACGTCCGCAGTAGCAGGAGCCCACAGAGTGGCACAATGATTCGTGTGGAGGTGGAGGTGAGCGTAGCAGAGCTCACAGAGTGGCACAATTATTTATGCAGAGGTGGCGTCGCATAGTGAAAGGAGCTCACAGAATGGCACACTGATATGTGTGGTGGGGCATCAGCAGCAGGAGCCCACAAAGTGGACCAATGATATAGTGTGGAGGTGGGTTCCCCAGCGCAGGAGCCCACAGAGTGTCACCAATGATTTAGAGCAGAGTTGGCATCAGCAGTAGCAGGAGCCCACAGAGTGGCACAATAATATGTGTGGTGGTGGCATCAGCAGCAGCAGGAGCCCACAGAGTGGACCATGATTAGTGTTGAGGCGGAGTCACAGTAGCAGGAGCCCATAAGTGGACATGGATATAGTGTGGAGGTGGCATAAGCAGCAGGAGCCTACAAAGGGTACAATGATAAAGTGTGGAGGTGTCATCAGCAGCAGCAGGAGCTCACAAATGTGCAAATGATATTGTGTGGAGATGGTGTCAGCAGCAGCAGGAGCCCACAGACTGGCACAAGAAACCGTGTGGAGGTGGCGTCAGCAGGAGCCCAAAGAGTCGGTACAATAAGTCAGTGCGGAGTTGGTGTCAGCAGTAGCAGGAGCCCACAGAGTGCACAATGAATAGTTGTGGATGTGGCATTAGCAGTAGCAGGAGCCCACAGAGTGTTACAATGATTTAATGCAGAGGTGGTGTCAACAGCAATTGTATCCCACAGAGTGGCACAATGATATAGTGTGGTGGTGGCATCAGCAGCAGCAGGAGCCCACAGAGTGGACCAATGATATAGTGTTGAGGCAGTGTCGACAGTAGTAGGAGTCAACAGAGTGGCACATTGATAAAGTGTGGAGGTGGCATCAGCAGCAGGAGCCTACAGAGTGGCACAATGATATAGTGTGGAGATGGCATCAGCAGCAGCAGGAGCCACAGAGTGGCACAATGATATTGGGGATGTGGCATCAGCAGCATGAGGATCCCACAGAGTGCCACAATGATATAGTGTGAGATGGCACCAGCAGCAGCAGGAGCCTACAGAGTGGCACAATGATATAGTATGGAGGTGATGGAGCAGTAGCAGGAGCCAAAAACTGGCACAATGATACAGTATGGATGGTGGCGTCAGCAGTAGCAGGAGCCAAAAAGGGCACAATGATTCAGTGTGGAGGTGTTGTCGCAGTAAGCGAGAGCTCCACAGAGTGGCACGTGATATAGTGTAGGAGGTGGCGTCAGCAAGTAGCATAGCTCACGAGTGCACACGATCAATGGGTGCTCATAGTAGCATAGCACAAGTTGGACATGATAGTGTGGTGGCAGCAGCAGCAGGAGCCCACAAAGGGACCAATGATATAGTTGGAGGTGGTTTAAGCACGTACGGAGCCCCGAGTGCCAATATTTAGTGCAGAGTTGGCGTCAGCAGTAGCAGGAGGCCACAGAGTGGCACAATAACATAGTATGGTGGTGGCATCGCAGCAGCAGTGAGCCCACAGAGTGGCACATTGATATAGTGTGGAGGTGCATAAGCATCAGCAGGAGCCCACAGAGTGCCACAGATATATAGTGTGGTGGTGGCATCAGCAGCAGCAGTAGCCCACAAAGTGCAAAATGGTATTGTGGGTAGATGGTGTCAGCAGCAGCAGGAGCTTACAGACTGACCAATGATACAGTGTGGAGGTGTCATCAGCAGTAGCAGGAGCCCACAGAAATGCACAATAATTCAGTGCGGAGGTTGGTGTCAGCAGTAGCAGAGCCCACAGAGTGGCACAATGATATAGTGTGGACGTGGTGTCAGCAGTAGCAGAGCCCGCAGAGTGTTACAATGATTAGTGCAGAGGTGGTGTCAGCAGTAGCAGAGCCCACAAAGGTGCACAATGATATAGTGTGATGGTGGCATCACGCAACAGGAAAGCCCACAGAGTGCCATAATGATATAGGTGTGGAGGTGGTGTCAGCAGTAGCGCGAGCCCACAAAGTGGCACAATGATATTGTGTGGAGATGGTGTCAGCAGCAGCAGGAGCCCAAAAACTGGCACAATGAACGTATGGAGGTGGCGTCAGCAGTAGCTCTAGCAGGCGCCAGCAAGAGTGTTCACATGATTCAGTGCGGAGGTGGTGTCAGCAGTAGCAGGAGCCCACAGAGTGGCACAAGATTTAGTGCAGGGTGTGTTGTGCAGCAGGAGCTCACAGAGTGGCACAAAGATATAGGTGGTGGTGGCATCACCAGCAGGAGCCCACAAAGTGACCAATTATATAGTTTGGAGGTGGTGTCATCAGTAACAGAGGCCCACAGAGTGGCACTATGATCAGTGTGAGCGCGGCGTCAGCAGCAGGCAGGAGCCCACAGAGTGGCACAATGATCAGGTGGAGGTGGCATCAAGTAGCAGGAGCCCCAGAGGGCAGTGATATGTGGTGTGGATCAGCAGTAGCCCACAAAGTGGCATTATGATATTGTGGAGTAGATGGTGTCAGAGCAGCAGGAGCAACACAGACTGGCACAATAATATTGTTTGGAGGGTGGCATCAGCATTAGCAGGAGCCCGCAGAGTGGCACGTGATATAACGTCGGTGACATCAGCAGCAGACAGGAGCCTAAGAGTGACCAATGATATAGTGTAGAGGTGGTTGTCAGCTGTGCAGAGCCCACAGAGTGGCACAATGATATAGTGTTTGAGGTGATCAGCGGTAGCAGGAGCCCAGGAGTGGCACATTGATATGGGTGTGTCAGGGCATGAGCAGCAGGAGCCACGAGTGACACATGATAAGTCATGAGGTGGTTGTCAGCAGTAGCAGGAGCCACAGAGTGCCAAATAATATAGTGACGAGGTGTGGTCACCAGACAGGAGCCCACAGATTGGACCAATGATATAGTTGGTTGGTGCTCAGCAGTAGCAGAGGCCCACAGAGTGGACTAAATGATATAGTGTTGAGGCGGGCGTCTCAGCAGCAGCAGGAGAGCCACAGAGTGGCACAAGTGATAAATAGTGTGGAGGTGGCATCATAAGCAGTAGCAGGAGGCCCACAGGGCTCAGTGATATAGTGTGGATGGCTGGGATCAGCAGTAGCCCACAAGAGGCATTATGATATTGTTTGAGATGGTGTCAGCAGCAGCAGGAGCACAGACTGGCACAAGATATTGTTTGGAGCGGTGCATCAGCAGTAGCAGGAGCACGCACAGGGCACATGATTATAGTACGTGGGTGACATCAGCAGCAGGAGCCTAAGGTGGACAAGATATAGTGTAGAGGTGGTGTCAGCGTAGCAGGAGCCCCAGAGTGGCACAATGATATAGTGTGAGGTGGCATCAGCGTAGCAGGAAGCCACAGAGTGCACATTGATATGGTGAGGTGGGCATAGCAGCAGCAGGAGCCACAGAGAGGCACAATGATAAGTATGGAGGTGGTCAGCAGAGTAGGCAGAGCAACAGAGTGGCAGAATAATATATGGAGGGTGGTTGGTCAGCAGCAGCAGGAGCCACAGATTGGCACAATGATATAGTGTGGTTGTGGCATCAGCAGCAGCAGGAGCCCACGGTGGTCAAAGATATAGTGTGGTGAGATGGTGTCAGTAGCAGGAGCCACAGAGTGCGCACAGATTAGTGCAGGTTGGCGCAGGCAGTAGCCGAGGCACAGAGTGGCACATAAACATAGTATGGTGGGTGGCATCAGCAGCAGCAGGAGCCCACAGAGTGGACATTGATATAGTGTGGAGGTGGCATGCAGCAGAAGGAGCCCACAGAGTGCCACAGATGATATAGTGTGTGGTGGATCAGCGAAAGCAGTAGCCCACAAAGTGGCAAATGTATTGTGTGGAGATGGGTTCAGCAGCAGAAGGAGCTACAGACTGCACAATGATACAGTGTGGAGTGTGCATCAGCAGTAGCAGGAGCCCACAGAAGTGGCACAATTAATAGCGGAGGTGGTGTCAGCAGTAGCAGGAGCCACAGCGTGGCACAATATAGTGTGGAGTGGTGTCAGCAGTAGCAGGAGCCAAGCACAGAGTGTACCAAGATGTAGTGAGAGGTGGTGTCAGCAGTCGCAGAGAGCCCACAAGTTGCACAATGAATAGTGTGTGGTGGCATCAGACAGGAGAAGCCCACAGATGCCAAATGATATAGTGTGGAGGTGGTGTCAGCCTAGCAGGAGCCCACAGAGTGCACAATTTATATGAGTGGAGTGTGTCAGCAGCAGCAGGAGCCACAAACTGGCACAGACACAGTTATGGAGGTGGCGTCAGCAGTAGTGCAGCAGCCCAAGATTGTCACAATGATAGTTGGAGGTGGTGTCAGCAATAGCAGGAGCCCACAGAGTGGCACAATGATTGTGATGGGTGTGTCAGCAGGAGCCCGAGTGGCACAAAGATATAGTGTGGTGGTGCATCACCAGCAGGAGCCCACAAAGTGGACCAATTATTAGTTGGAGGTGGTGTCAGCAGACAGAGGCCACCAGAGTGGCAAATGATAAGTGTTGGAGGTGGGTCAAGCAGTAGAGGGCCCACAGAGTGGCACATGATAAAGTGTGAGGGCATAGCAAGTAGCAGGAGCCCAAGAGGGACAGTGATATATTGTGGTGGTGCACAGCAGTAGCCCACAAAGTGGCATTATGATATGTTGGAGATGGTGTCAGCAGCAGCAGGAGCACACAGACTGGCACAATAATATTGTTTGGAGGTGGCATCAGCAGTAGCAGGAGCCCGCAGAGTGGCACAGTGATATAGTACGGTGGTGACATCAGCAGCAGCAGGAGCCTAAAGAGTGGACCAATGATATAGTGTAGAGGTGGTGTCAGCTGTAGCAGGAGCCCACAGAGTGGCACAATGATATAGTGTTGAGGTGGCATCAGCGGTAGCAGGAGCCCACGGAGTGGCACATTGATATGGTGTGCAGGTGGCATGAGCAGCAGCAGGAGCCTACGGAGTGGCACAATGATAAAGTATGGAGGTGGCATCAGCAGCAGTAGGAGCCCACAGAGTGGCAGAATAATATAGTGACGAGGTGGTGTCAGCAGCAGCAGGAGCCCACAGATTGGCACAATGATATAGTGTGGTTGTGGCATCAGCAGCAGCAGGAGCCCACAGAGTGGACCAATGATATAGTGTTGAGGCAGTGTCAACAGTAGTAGGAGACCACGGAGTGGCACATTGATATAGTGTGGAGGTGGCATCAGCAGCAGGAGCCTACAGAGTGGCACAATGATAAAGTATGGAACTGGCATCAGCAGCAGCAGGAGCCCACAGAGTGGCACACTTATATAGTGAGGAGGTGGCGTCAGCAGTAGCAGGAGCCCGCAGAATGGCACAATAATTTAGTGTAGATGTGGCGTAAGCAGTAGCAGGAGCTCACAGAGTGGCATAATAATATAGTGTGGTGGTGGCATCAGCAGCAGCAGGAGCCCACAAAGTGGACCAATGATATAGTGTTGAGGCGGTGTCAACAGTAGTAGGAGTCCACGGAGTGGAACATTGATATAGTGTGGAGGTGGCATCAGCAGCAGGAACCTACAGAGTGGCACATTGATAAAGTATGAATGTGGCATTAGCAGCAGCAGGACCCCACAGAGTGGCACAATTTTATAGTGAGGAGGTGGCGTCAGCAGTAGCAGGAGCCCGCAGAGTGGCACAATAATATAGTGTGGTGGTGGCATCAGCAGCAGCAGGAGCCTAAAGAGTGGACCAATGATATAGTGTAGAGGTGGTGTCAGCTGTAGCAGGAGCCACAGAGTGGCACATGATATAGTGTTATGGTCAGCGTGGGTAGCAGGAGGAGCCCACAAGTGGCACCTTGATATGGTTGCAGGTGGCATGAGCAGCAGAGGAGCCTCGGAGTGGCACATGATGAAGTATGAATGTGGCATTAGCAGCAGCAGGACCCCACAAGTGCACAATTTTATAGTGAGGAGGTGGCGTCAGCGAGTAGCAGGAGCCGCACAGAGTGGCACAATAATATAGTGTGGTGGTGGCATCAGCAGCAGCAGAGCCCACAGAGTGGACCAATGATATAGTGTTGAGGCAGTGTCAACATAGTAGGAGCCACGGAGTGGCAATTGAATAGTGTGAGGTGGCATCAGCAGCAGGAGCCTACAGAGTAGCACAATGATAAAGTATGGAGGTGGCAATCAGCAGCAGCAGGAGCCCACAGAGTGGCACAATTATAGTGAGAGGTGGCATCAGCAGTAGCAGGAGCCCGCAGAGTGGCACAATAATAGTGCAGTATGGCATCAGCAGTAGCAGGAGCCCACGATACAAATATAGTGTGGGGTGGCATCGCAGCAGCAGGGACCACAGAGGGACAATGATATAGTGTTGAGCGGTGTCAACAGAAGTAGGAGTCCACAGAGTGGCAGAGTTATATAGTGTGGTTGGTGGATCAGCAAGGAGCCCACAGAGTGGCACAATGAACAGGGTGGAGGGGGGTCAGCTGAGCAGGAGCCCACAGAGTGGCACCAATGATATAGTGTTGAGGTGTCATCAGCGGTAGCAGGAGCCCCACGGAGTGGCACATTGATATGGTGTGCAGGTGGCATTAGCATAGCAGGAGCCCACGAGTGGCACAATCATAAAGTATGGAGGTTGCATCAGCAGCCATAGGAGCCCACAGAGTGGCAGAACAGAATACCAATGATATAGTGTTGAGGCAGTGTCAACAGTAGTAGGAGTCCACGAAGTGGCACATTGATATAGTGTGGAGGTGGCATCAGCAGCAGGAGCCTGATCATTTGTGCCACTCTGTGGGAACAATTGCTGTTGACACCACCTCTGCATTAAATCATTGTAACACTCTGTGGCTCTGCTACTGCTAATGCACACTCACACTATATCATTGTGCCACTCTGTGGGCTCCTGCTACTGCTGACACCAACTCCGCACTGATTATTGTACCACTCTTTGGCTCCTGCTGACGCCACCTCCACACGTTCCATGTGCCAGTCTGTGGGCTCCTGCTGCTGCTGACCATCTCCACCCAATATCTTTTGCCATTTGTGAGCTCCTGCTGCTGCTGATGACACTCCACACTTTATCATTGTACCACTTTGTGGCTCCTGCGCTTATCCACCTCTCACACTATATCCATGTGCCACTCTATGGGGTCCTGCTACTGTTGACTCCGCCTCAACACTATATCATTGTCCACTCTGTGGGCGCCGCTCTGATGATGCCACCACCACACTATATTAGTTGCCACCTGTGGGCTCCTGCTACTGCTGATGCCAACTCTGCTCTAAATCATTGTGACACTCTGTGGGCTCCTGCTGCTGGTGAACCCACTCCACACTATATCATGGGTCCACTTTGTGGCTCCTGCTGCTGATGCCACCACACATATATCAGTGTGCCATTCTGTAGCTCCTTCTACTGCTGACCCACCTCTGCCCTAAATAATTGTGCCCACTCTGTGGCTCCTGCTACTGCTCACGCCACCTCCACACTGACTCATTGTGCCACTCTGTGGGCTCCTGCTACTGGGACTTCACCTCCATACTGTTACATTGTGCCAGTTTTTGGCGCCTGCTTGCTGCTGACAACATCTCCACACATATCATTGTGCCACTTTGTGGGCTCCTGTAATACTGATGCCTCCACCACAGTATATCATTGTGTGCACTCTGTGGGATACAATTGCTGTTGACACCACCTCAGCATTAAACTCATTGAACCTCGGTGGGCTCCTGCTACTGCTGATGCCACATCCACACTATATCATTGTGCCACTCGGTGGGCTCCTGCTCTGCTGACACCATCTCCCACAATATCACTGTGCCACTTGTGGGCTACTGCTGCTGCTGATTCCACCACCTTTACTATATAACTTTTGCCACTCTGTGGGTCCTGCTGGCGCTGATGCCACCTCCACACTTTATCATTGTCCCACTTTTGTAGGCTCCTGCTGCTTATGCCACCTCCACACTTTATCAATGGTGCCACTCCGTGGGCTCCTGCTACTATTGACGTGCCTCCACACTATATCTTGATCCACTCTGTGGCCTCCTGCTGCTGCAGATGCCCCACCACACTATATTATTGTGCCCTCTGTGGGCTCCTGCTACTGCTTGACGCGACCTCCACACGGTACTATTGTGCCACTCTGTGGGCTCCTGCTGCTCTGATGCCACCTCCATATTTTATCATTGTGCTACTTGTGGCTACTTCTGCTGATGCCAACCCACACTATATCATGTACCACTCCGTGGGCTCCTGTTACTGCTGATGTCGCCTCAACCTATATCATTTTGCCACTCTGGGGCTCCTCCTACTGCTGACACCACCTCCACACTATATCATGTGGTCCACTCTTGGGCTTCTGTGATGCCACCACCACACTATATCATTGGTCCACTCTTTGGGCTCCTGCTACTGCTGACGCCACCTCCACACTAAATCTTTGTGCCTTCTTTTGGGTCCCTGCTACTGCTGATGCCACCTCCACAAATTATTTGGTGCCAGTGTGTGTGCTCCTGCTGCTCCTGACACCATCTCCAACAATATCATGTTGCCACTTTGTGGCTACTGCTGCTGCTGATGCCACCACCACTTTATATTGTGCCACTCTGTAGGCTCCTGCTGCTATTGCCACCTCCACAACTGTAACAATGTGCACTCCTTGGGCTCCTGCTACTGTTGACGCGCCTTAACACTATTCATTGGTCCTCTTCGTGGGCTCCTGCTGCTGCTGACGCCACCTCCACACTATATTATTGTGCCACTCTGTGGGCTCCTGCGCTACTGATATCACCTCCACACTATATTATTGTGCCACTCTGTAGGCTACTGCTGCTGATGCAACCCCACACGATATCAATGTGCCAATCCGTGTCTCCTGCTACTGCTGATGCCGCCTCAACCCTATATGATTGGACAATCTTTGGGCTACTGCTGCTGCTGATTCCATCATCACACATATTCATTGTCCACTCTGTGAGCTCCTGCTACTGCTGATGCACCTCTGCACTAAAACATTGTGCCACTCTGTGGGCTCCTGTACTGCTGAGGCCACTCCACCATTGTATGATTGTGCCACTCTGTGGGCTCCTGCTACTGCTGTGACACCACCTCCGCACTGCATTACTGTGCCTCTCTTGGGCTCCTGCTTCTGCTAATGCCACCTCTGCACTGAATCTAGTTTTCCACTCTGCGGGATCCTGCTACTGCTGATGCCACCTCCACACAATACTATTCTCAAGTGTGTGTGCTCCTGCGGCTGCTGAAACCATCTCCAACCATATCATTGTTGCCACTTTGTGGGTTACTGCGCTGCTGATGCCACCACCACCTATATCACGGTGCACTCTGTGGGCACCTAGTGCTGTTGATGCCACCTCCATCACTTATCATTGTGCCACTCTGTAGGCTCCTGCTGCTGATGCCACATCCACACTATATCAATGTGCCACTCGCGGGCTCCTGCTACTGCTGACGCCACCTCTGCTAAATCACTGTGCCACTTTGTGGGCTCCTGCTACTGCTGTTGCCACCTCCACACTATATCATTGTTCACTCTTTGGGCTGCCTGCTACTGCTGACACCATCTCGCACTGATCATTGTGCCACTCTTTGGGCTCCTGCTACTGCTGAATCCACCACCTCCACACTGTATCATTGTTGCCATTTGGTGCCTATCCTGCTACTTCCCTCACCAGATTGATCTCCGTATGGGTTAAACATACGCAGTTAGTGCCACAAGATAGTACGTACGGGGCCCTGTTACCAATTCCCTTTCTTACACCAAATCTGGGCACGCATTTCTTGCAGTTTAACACCATCGGCACACAAGAAGTTCACAGCAATCTTCAAACACGAAGCGCATGCCAGAGCTCAGTAGTATCTGATAATCATAATGTTAAGAAGGTTTTGTTTCTCATAGCATGCAAGGTTTGCCCCCCAACCCCGTACCTACAACTTGTGTAGTCCCAGATTACTCATGGGAATGTCACGAGAAGTGATAATTGTACGGCTCGCCTCCGGTCCACCACACAGTTGACATAGGGCCATCAGGTAGTGTAAATTTTACGATGCATTAGGAACCCGAATGGGGTGGCACAATCACTACCGCGGACTTCACTAGTTGCGGGTGCCCAATTTCCTAATCCCTATAGGGACGATTTTCAATTTTTGACGCTGAGAGTTATCGCGTGTCCTCCTGGATTACCTCTCCTCCTTGAGGGGCAATATTTATTCAAGGTCCTCTTCCTCACCACTCAAAACACATCCTTTCTTCTTAAATCTGTCCATTTTTTCACTGTCCCAGTTTCTCCCTCATCCTGTAATTCTCCTTCTAGCAGCTGCCTGTGTCGGGTTGGTATTCATAACAGTACAGTGCCTTGTCTGGCTGCCCTGCCTTCTTTTCTTTTTGTTGATCTGTTCCTCTAAACTCCAAAGTACAACTAAAGACTGTTCTAGGGGAGTATGCAACATTCTGGACGGATTCTCAATAACTCTGTTTTCAACTCCTCCCTCAGAACCAGTTAAAACATGTTCTCCATAACTTCCATCCTGCCATCTGATTGTGATACATCAAAGTCCTGGTCTACAAAAATAGTAACCAGCCTGGCATGGTATTTTTCGACAGATTAATCGTTAACTGGAAGGCGTCGGGTAATCGATCCCTGATTGATCAAATATCTCCTTAATTAAATTTTAAGTCTTGCCAAAACATTTCACGACTTACTCAATTTTGCATTTTCCTCAACTGGAACTGCTTGAATTAGGTTTTCCACAGCATGTACCCTTTTTATCCTGTTGACAAAAGGGAATCCTGCTGCTGCACTACAAAGAGCATATAAATCTACCCATGCTGCATCATATGTAGTCAAATCCTCTCTATGATTTTATAGAATCCGTTAGGATTCTTCTATGGATCTGGCAATCTATCTGACCATCATTAGCTGCTCTCCATGAGTCCAAGGTTTGTACCGGTCACTCGCTGCACAGTGTCGTTTGAGTCCTATCTATTGTAGTCTGAGTACCACAGGGAATGAACTGCTAACTCCTTTAGGTGTATTCTGACCACATGTAGAACATCCTGGGCTACTATGTCCATGCACCAGTTCCACATTTAACAAAACCACGTTGCTGACCGCAAATTTATTTATCACTACTGGGTTCCTTAACTGTACTATCTTCCGTCTTCTCCAACATTGACACTGAAAGCTACCCATTATAGTATTGCTTACCAACCATGGTTGTGCAAGAGTGTAAGGGTTGACACACCCAAGGGGAGGCTGGGGAGTTGCTGGATGACTGGGCTGGTCTCCAGCAAACCTTTGCAAAACTCTCCTTAGGTTTTTACATCTCCCACATCTATTAGCTATTCATAATTTCGGTACTGACAATAGTGACACCTTCATCCCTGCTTATCCTCCTGGAAGAAGGGGCTGGAAGGAGAGCATGGGTAAGAGGGTCTCTATGTTTCTGTACTCATATATGCTGGGGTCTGTGAGTTACTTTCTCTAAAGCTGTCAGGTCCACAAAAGGTGACAAATCTGTTATACGTTAAAACCGCCTTGGCCAGGCGTTATAGGCGTTATACTTGTGCTTGTGCATGAAATTCTTAATTCGTATATCTCCTCATCTCATATGAATTATTCCCCTCATCTTTTTGGTACATATATATACAATATTATACGGATATATATATATAATATATATATACTACAATCTAGCTGCTATGCAACCCTTTGCGTAGAATGCAGTGGACTCAAGGCCCACTTACCTAGGATATAATTCCTCAACAAGGGCTACTCCTCCTGGTCAGTTTCAGATCAAGGTTCAGGATCTCGCTGGGGCTCCAAATGTCAGAGCAGTAAAGCGATCATATCAATTGGGCAGAGGTAATTAATAAAATAATAAATTGGACAAAATTAACGCACGACAACAACAAGTTCAGCTGTATCCACTGAGATCTCACTCGAGACCGCCGTGCGCTTCATTATAACCTTTCTAAGGTAGGAGGGTTTATCCATTTGGCATAAATAATTCAAGACAGATAATTAATGATATATAGAAAAATGTGCAAAACTATGAAAAGGATAGAACATAGACAGTGTTTCCTATCACAACATTTACACAGATGTCATAATGTTGTTATCAAATCTTGAACTATACTCCTCCATAACCTTGCGCGTCCTCTCACATCCGTCCATATTGAAGCCAAAGGCCAACATTGTGTATGGTTGGAAGATCCACAGATTATATTCCTGTATATCAGGATGTTACCTGTGAGAGTAGGTAAAGGCATATAGTGAAGAAGCTGATAAGTCATTGCTTTAACTAAGATATTAAACTACTAACATAGTGGAGATGAGGCCGGGAGCCCTCTGAGTCACTTGTGCTGATGGCACACAGCATGCTGCTTTACCCCAATAGTGACAGTCGAATAGTCAACATCCGTCATAGGATTACTTTTGGCTCTCAACCCTCTTGGACCCTTGCTAAAATTGGTGAATTTTTTCCAGCTGCTGAGAGGGAGGAACAACTGGCATACTATATAGAAATACTGTGCACACAGTTGGCAGCTGCCTAGTGCACCAGTCCATCCTCTTTCAGGTCTGACTGACGGGGAACTCCTGGCAGTCATCGCTCACTCTACTGCTTGGCCAACGGCTGTCTGTGGAAATGGGGGGGGGGGGGGGGTAGGAACAGTAGCCGCTCCATCAGCAGCAGCTTAAGTTTAGATTTTATTGAGCAACCTTCCTTCAAACCGCCTAGTGAGGAGGTAGCCGCCACACAGCAGCAGTAGGACACGGGCAGACCTTGCCCACAGGTTGGTGGCCTTCTTAGACAGCACTTAGCACCTAGCTAGAGGATCCCATGGACTACTGAGCAGCCAAACTTGAGTGTGGCCGTAACTTGCGGAGTTTGCATTAGAGAAGCTGGTCATGCCCGCTAGTAGTGTAGCATCAGATCTGTGTTCGAGTGCGCAGGGGCCATCGTTTCCCCTATGAGGAATCCGCTTGTCCACCCGTAATGTTAAGAGACTGACCTTGTCAAGATGAATCAGGCTGGATCGGCCAGATTTCAACTCACCCAATGCCATATGCTCAGATACATCAGCCATACCCCTACCCCAAACGTTGAGAATAAGTCGGGTAATAACTACCTGTCCTCAGCCACTATTCTGATGCTGCAACCCACCTGATGCCACACATGCTGATAGTTTGCTCCATCTGCCTCCACCATCTTTATCAGGGACTGAATTGTCTGCCACCTCCACACTAATTCATTGTGCCACTCTGCGGGCTCCTGCTTACTGCTGATGCCACCACCACACTGTATTATTGTGCCATTCTGCGGGCTCCTGCCACTGCTGATGCCACCTCCACACTGTATTATTGTGCCAGTCTGTGGCTCCTGTTGCTGCTGACACCATCTCCACACAATATCATTGTCCCACATTGTGGACTACTGCTGCTGCTGATGCCACCTCCACACTGTTACATTGTGCCACTCTGTGGGCTCCTGCTGCTGCTGATGCCACCACCACACTATATAACTCTGGAACTCAGTGGACTCCTACTTCTGTTGACACCGCCTCAACACTATATCATTGGTCCACTCTGTGGGCTCCTGCTGCTGCTGATGCCACCACCACACTATATTATTGTGCCACTCGGTGGGCTCCTGCTACTGCTGATGCCACATCTGCAATAAATTATTGTGCCACTCTGCGGCTCCTGCTACTGCTAGGCACCTCCTCACTATATAATTGTGCCACTCTGTGGGCTCCTGCTGCTGCTGATGACACCTCCATACTTTATAACATTGTGCTACTCTAGTCTCCTGCTGCTGATGCCACCTCACACTATATCAATGTGCCACTTCGTGGACTCCTACTACTGTGACACTGCCTCAACACGATATCATTGGTCCACTCTGTGGGCTCTGCTGCTGCTGATGCCACCACCACACATATTATTGTTCCACTCTGCGGGCTCCTGCTACTGGTGACGCCACCTACCTCACTATAAAATTGTGCCACTCTGGGGTCCTGCTGATGCTAATGCCAACATTCATACTTTATCATTGTGCCCTGTGAGTGATATAGTGTGGTGGTGGCATCCAGCAGCAGCAGGAGCCCACAGAGTGGACAATGATAATTGTTGAGGCAGTGTCGACAGTAGTAGGTCCAGAGTGGCACATTGATAAAGTGTGGAGGTGGCATCAGCAGCAGGAGCCTACAGAGTGGCACAATGATATAGTGTGGAGATGGCACAGCAGCAGCAGGGGCCCAGAGTGGCACAATGATATAGTGTGGATGTGGCATCAGCAGCATGAGGATCCCACAGTAGTGCCACAATGATATGTGTGGAGATGGCATCAGCAGCAGCAGGAGCCTACAAGTGGCACAATGATAGAGTTGGGAGGTGATGTGAGCATAGCAGAGCCCAAAACTGCACAATGTAACAGTATGAGGTGGCGTCAGCAGTAGCAGGAGCCCAAAGTGGCACAATGATTCAGTGTGGAGGTGTTGTCAGCAGTAACGAGAGCTCACAGAGTGGCACAGTGATATAGGCAGGAGTGTGCGTCAGTAGTAGCATTAGCTCACGAGTGGCACATGATATATGTGGTGGCATCAGCAGCAGAGCCACAAAGTTGGACCATGGTATAGTGTGGAGGGTGGTGTAAGCAGTAGCAGGGAGCCCACAGAGTGCCACAATGAATTTAGTGCAGATTGGCGTCAGCAGTAGCAGGAGGCCACAGATGGCACAATAACATAGTATGGGTGGGGGCATCAGCAGCAGCAGAGCCCACAGAGTGGCACATTGATATAGTGTGGAGGTGTGCATAAGCACAGCAGGAGCCCACAGAGTGCCACAGATATATAGTGTGGTGGTGGCATCACAGCAGCAGTAGCCCACAAAGTGCAAAATGGTATTGTGTGGAGATGGTGTCAGCAGCAGCAGGAGCTTACAGACTGACCACATATACAGTGTGGAGGTTGTCATCAGCAGTAGCGGAGCCCACAAATGGCACAATAATTCATGCGGAGGTGGTGTCAGCAGTAGCAGAGCCCACAGAGTGGCACAATGATTAGTGTGGACGTGGTGTCAGCAGTAGCAGGACCCGCAGAGTGTTACCATGATTTAGGGCAGAGGTGGTGTTCACCAGTACAGGAGCCCACAAAGTTGCACACATGATATATGTGATGGTGGCATCAGCAACAGGAGAGCCCACAGAGTGCCATAATGATATAGTGTGGAGGTGGTGTCCAGCAGTAGCAGGACCACACAGTGGCACAATGTATATTGTGTGGGAGATGGTGTCAGCAGCAGCAGGAGCCCAAAAACTGGCACAATGAACCAGTATGGAGGTGTGGCGTCAGCATAGCAGGCAGCAGCCTAAGAAGAGTTCACCAATGAATTCAGTGGGTAGGTGGTGTCAGCAGTAGCAGGAAGCCCACGTAGTGGCACAATATTTATGCAGGTTGTTGTCAGCAGGAGCTCACAGAGTGCACAAAGAATAGTGTTGGTGGTGGCAATCACCGCAGGAGCCCAAAAAAAAAAAAAAACAAAAAAAAAAAAAGTGGACCAAAAAATTTTTTATATAGTTTGGAGTGTGTCATCGTAACGAGAAGCCCACAAGTGGCACCTATGATATGTGTTAGGCGGCGTCAGCAGCAGCAGGAGGCCCACAGAGTGGCACAATGATCCAGAAGTTGGGGAGGTGGCATAAGCCATAGCAGGAGCCCACAGAGTGGCTCAGTGATATAGTGTGGTGGGTGGATCAGCAGTAGCGCCACAGTGGCATTATGATTTGTTTGGGATGTGTCAGCAGCAGCAGACACACAGACTGGCACAATAATATTGTGTGGGGTGGCATCACATTATCAGGAGCCCGCAGAGTGGCCAACGTGATATAGTTACTGTGGGGACATCAGCAGGAGACAGGAGCCTAAGAGTGGACAAATGAATATAGTGTAGAGGTGGTGTCACTTAGCAGGTCCCCAGAGTGGCACAATGTATAGTGTTGAGTGCTCAGCGGTATCATGAGCCCACGAGTTGGTCACATTGATAGGGTGGTGCAGTGGCATGAGCACAGCAGGAGCACGGAGTGGCACAATGATAAAGTTATGGAGGTTGCATCAGCACAGTAGGATCCCACAGTGGCCAGAATATATAGTGACGCAGGTGGGTCAGCAGCAGCGGAGCCCACAGATTGGCACAATGATCTAGTGTGGTTGTTGGCAATCAGCATCACAGGAGCCCACAGGAGGTACCAATGATAGAGTGTGGAGTTGGTGTAACGCAGTAGCAGGAGCCCACAAGGTGCCCAATGATTTTGCAGCAGTGGCGTCAGCATAGCAGGACGGCCAACAGAGTGGCACAATAACCTAGTTATGTGGTGGCATCAGCAGCAAGCAGGAGCCCACAGAGTGGCACATTGATATAGTGTGGAGGTGGCATAGCAGAGCAGAGGCCCACATGATCCACAGTATATATTAGTGTGTGGTGGCATCAGCAGCATGCAGTAGCCCCAAGTGCAAAATGTATTGTGTGGAGATGGTGTCAGCAGCCACAGGGACTTACAGACGACACAATGAACAGTGTGGATGGTGTCATCAGCAGTAGCAGGAGCCCACAGAATGGCACAATATTCAGTGCGGAGGTGGTGTCAGCAGTAGCAGGAGCCCACCTAGTGGCACAATGATATAGTGTGGACGTGTTCAGCAGTAGCAGGAGCCCGCGATGTTTACAATGATTATTGCAGAGGTGGTGTCAGCAGTAGCAGAGCCCACAAAGTTGCACAATATCAGTGTGGATGGTGGCATCACGCAACGAGAACCCACAGAGTGCCATAATGATATAGTTTGAGGTGGTTCAGCAGTAGCAGAGCCCAAAGTGGCACAATGATAGTGTGTGGAAGATGGTGTCAGCAGCAGCAGAGCCCAAAAACTTCATCAATGAAACGTATGAGGATGTGGCGTCAGCAGTAGACAGCAGCCCAAAGAGTGTTCACAATGATTCAGTGCGGAGGTGGGTTTCAGTCAGTTAGCAGAGCCAAGAGTGGCACAATGATTAGTGCAGGGGTGGTTCAGCAGGAGCTCACAGAGTGGCACAAAGATATGTGTGGTGGTGGCATCACAGCAGGATCCCACAAGTGGACCAATTATCATAGTTTGGAGGTGGTGTCATCAGTAAGTACAGAGGCCCACAGAGTGGCAATATGATACAGCGTGTTGAGGCGCGTCAACACAGCAGAGCCCACAGAGTGGCAACATTGATAAGTGTGGAGGTTGCATCACAGTAGCATGGAGCCCATAGAGAGGAACAGTGATATATTGTGGTGGTGGCATCACAGTGCCCACAAAGTGGCATTAATGATATTGTTTGGAGATGTGTCAGCAGCTAGTCGGAGCACACAGACTGGCACATAATATTGTTTGGAGGGGGCATCACAGCAGTAGCAGCCCGCAGAGTGGCACAGTGATATACTACGGTAGTGACTCAGGCCAGCAGCAGGGAGCCCAAGAGTGAGACCATGATGTAGGTGTAGAGGTGGTGTCCAGCAGTACCAGAGCCCACAGAGTGGCACACTGTATATAGTGTGAGTGGCATCAGCGGTAGCAGGAGCCCAAGATGGCACAATGATTCAGGCGGAGGTGGTGTCGCCACGAGCCCACAGCAGTGACACATGATTTAGTGCCAGGAGTGGTGGTCCAGCAGTAAGCAGGACTACAAGTGCCACAAGTTATAGTGTGGTGGTGGCATCACCACAGGAGCCCACAAAGTTGGACCAACTTATAGTTTGAGGTGGTTCAGCAGTAGTCAAGGCCCACAGAGTGGAACAATGAATAGTGTTTTGAGTGCGGCGTCAGCACGCAGAGCCGCACAATGTGCAACAATGAAGAGTAACATGAAGTTGAGGGCATAAGCGTAGCAGTAGCCCCGCAGAGTGGCACGTGATATAGTACGGTGGTGACATCAGCAGTCAGCAGGAGCCTAAACGTGGACCAATGATATCAGTGTAGAGGTGGTGTCAGCTGTAGCATAGCCCACAGAGTTGCACAATGATAAAGTGTGGAGTGTGCATAAGCAGTAGCAGGGAGCCCACAGAGTGGCTCAGTGATATAGTGTTGTGGGGGATCAGCAGTAGCCCACAACGAGTGCTTATGAATATTGTTTGGAGATGGTGTCAGCAGCAGCAGAGCACCACATACTGGCACAAATATATTGTTTGGAGGTGGCATCACAGTGCAGGAGCCCGCAAGTGGCCACCGTGATCTAGTATGGTGGTGACATCAGCAGCAGCCAGAGCCGAACAGGTGGACCAATTGATATATGTTAGAGGTGGTGTTCACGCTGTACAGGAGCCCACAGAGTGGCACATGATTAGTGGTTGAGGTGGGCATCAGCGGTAGCAGGAGCCCACGGAGTGGCACATTGATAATGGGGGCATGTGGCAATGAGCAGCAGCAGGAGCCTACGGGTGGCACAATGATAAAGTATGGAGGTGCATCAGCATCAGTAGGACCCACATAGTGGCCGAATAATATAGTGACGATGGTTGTGTCACAGCAGCAGCGGCCCACGATTGGCACACTGAATATAGTGTGTTGTTGGCATCACAGCAGCAGCAGTGAGCCCACAGAGTGGGACCAATGATATATGTTGGGCAGTGGTCACAGTCAGTAGGAGACCCACGGAGTGGCACATGATATATTGTGGAGGTGGCATCAGCACAGGAGCCTACAGAGTGGCACAATGATAATATATGGAACTGGCAATCCACAGCCGGAGTCTCATCGAGTGGCACCTTATATAGTGGAGGTGGCGTCAGCCAGTACAGGAGCCGCAGAATGGCACATAGTTTGTGTAGATGTGGCGTAAGCAGTAGCAGAGACTCACAAGTGGCATAATAATATAGTGTGGTGGTGGCACAGCAGCAGCAGGAGCCCACAAAGTGGACGCAATATATAGTGTTGAGGCGGTGTCACCAGTAGTAGGAGTCCACGATGAGACCATTGATATAGGGTTGTGGAGGTGGCATCAGCATGCAGAACCTACACAGTTGGCACATTGATAAGAAGTATGATGTGGCATTAGCCAGCCAGAACCCCCAGAGTGGCACATCTTTATTAGTGAGGAGGTGGCATAGCAGTAGCATGCGACCCGCAGAGTGGCACAATAATATTGTGGTGGTGGCAATCAGCAGCAGCAGGAGCCTAAGAGGGACCAATGATATAGTTAGGGTGTGTTCATCTGTAGGCAGGAGCCACAGAGTGGCACAATGATATAGTGTTGAGGTGGCACACGGTAGCAGAGCCCACAAGTGGCACTTGATATGGTGTGCAGTGGCATAGCAATGCAGCGAGCCTACGGAGTGCACAATGATGAAGTATGAATGTGGCATTAGCAGCACAGACCCCACAATGCACAATTTTTGTGAGAGGTGGCGTCAGCAGTAGCAGGCAGACCCGCAGAGTTGGCACAATAATATAGTGTGGTTGTGCATCAGCAGCAGCAGAGCCCACAGAGTGGACCAATTATATAGTGTTGAGGGCAGTGTCAACATATAATAGGATCCACGGGTGGCACATTGATATAGTGGGAGAGGTGCACAGCAGACCAGGAGCCTACAAGTAGCACAATGTAAATATATGGTAGGTGGCAATCACAGCATTGCAGGAGCCCACATAGTGCACAACTTATATGTGAGAGGTTGGCAAATCAGTCAGTAGCGGACCCCGCAAGAGTGGCACAATAATATAGTGTGGTGGTGGCATCACAGTAGCAGTCATGATCCCCAGAGGGACCAAGATATGTGTTGAGCGGTGTCAACAGAAGTAGGATTCCACAGTGGCAGAAGTTGATATAGTGTGGTTGGTGGCATCAGACACAGAGCCCACAGATGGTCCATGATACAGGGCGAGGGGGTGTCACTGGTAGTCAGGAGCCCACAGAGTGCACAATGATAATTGTGTTGAGGGTTCACAGCGTAGCAGGAGCCCCACTATGGCACATTGATATGTGTGCACGGTGGGCTTAGCAGTACAGGGCCTCACCGAGTGGCACCATGATAAAAGTATGGAGGTGGCTCAGCAGCAGTAGGACGCCACACAGGTGGCATATAATATAGTGACGAGGTGGTTGTCAGCAGCAGCAGAGCCCGCAGAGTGGCACAATAATATATTGTGTGGGGCATCCACAGCAGCCGTGAGCCACAGAGTGGACAATGATATAGTGTGAGCGTGTCCACCAGTAGTAGGAGCTCCACGGAGTGGCACATTGATATAGTGTGGAGGTGGCATCAGCAGCAGGAGACTACAGATGGCACAATGAAAAGTATCATGTGGCATTAGCGCATCAGGACCCCAAGAGTGGCACAATTTTATAGTGAGGAGGATGGCTCAGCAGTAGCAGGATCCCGCAGAGTGGCACATAATATAGTGGTGTGGGGTGTCGATCAGCAGCAGCAGAGCCCACAGAGTGGACCAATGATATAGTGTTGAGGGCAGTGTCAACAGCTAGTAGGAGTCCACGAAGTGGCACTTGATATAGTGTGGAGGTGCATCAGCAGCAGGAGCCTACAAAGTAGCAACAATGTATAAAGTTGGAGGTGCATCAGCATCAGCTGGCCCACAGAGTGGCACAATTTATATAGTGAGGAGGTGGGCCTCAGCCGTAAGCAGGAGCCCAGCAGAGAGTGGCACACATAATTTATTGCAATTTGGCATCGAGCAGTATCAGGAGACCCACCTGGTTGGCACCAAAATATAGTGTGGTGTGGCATGCATCAGCAGCAGCAGGCAGCCCACAGAGTGGACCAATGTATAGGTGTTTGAGGCGGGTCAAGAAGTAGGAGTCCACTGAGTTCCAGAGTTATATAGTGTGGTGGTGAGCATCAGCACGCAGCAAGAGCCACAGAGTGGCACACATGTAACGTGTTGAGTGGACGTAGCACAGCAACATAGTCCACACAGTGGCACAATGATATTGTTTCGGAGATGGTGTCAGCAAGCAACAGGAGCCCCACAGACTGGCACCAATAATACAGTGGAGGTGCATCACAGTGGCAGGAGCCCCAGATGGCATCAATAATACAGTGTGGGGTGGCATCAGCATACAGGAGCCCGCAGAGTGGCACAATGATACTAGTGTGGAGGTGGCAGACATTCCATTCCCCGATAAAGATTGTGGGAGCAAGATGCACAATATCAGCAGATGGTGGCATCAGGTGGGTTGCAGCATCAGAATAGTGGCTGAGGCAGGTAGTTATTACCCAGACTCATTTCTCACGTTTGGGGTAAGGGGTGTATGGCTGATTAATCTGATGCACATATGGCATTGGTAGAGTTGAAATCCTGGACGATCCAAGCCTTATTCATCTTGACAAAGGGTCCGTCTCTTACTAGTACGGGTGTACAAGGCGGATTCTCAAGGGGAAAACGATGGCCCCTGCCGCACTGAAACACAGTATTGATGCTCACATACTAGCCGTGCAATTGACAGCTTCTCTCACTGCAATTCCGCAAGTTACGGACACAATAAAGTTGGGCTGCTCATAGTCCATGGGATCCTCTACTGAGTGTCTAATGCTGTCTAAGAAGGCCACCACCTGCTGTGCAAGGTCTGCTTCCGTGTCCTACTGCTGCTGCTGGTGGCGGCTATCCCTCCCACCTAGGCGTTGAAGGAAGTTGCTCATAAAATAATCTAAACTTAAGCCTGCTGCTGTGGAGCGGCTACTGTTCCTACCCACCCCCCCCCCAGTTCCCACCGGCAGCCGTGGCAGCAGTATATGAGCGCATGGACTGCCAGGATTTCCCCCCTCAGACCTGAAAGAGGATGGCCATTGTGCACATAGTCCCTGCCAACTGTGTGACAGTATTTCTATAGTATGCCAGTTGTTCCTCCCTCTCAGCAGCTGGAAAAAGTAACCAATTTAGCAAGGGTCCAAGAGGTTGAGAGCCAAAAGTCATACCCTTGACGATTTGACATATTCGAACGTGTCACTGAGTTGGGTAATCAGCAGCTGCTGTGTCCATCAGCACAAGTACTCAGAGGGATCTCCCGGCCCTCCATCTCCACTATGTTAAAGTATTTTAATTTATCTTAGTTAAAGTCAATGGACTTATCACTTCTTCACTATTGCCCCCTTTTAACTCTACTCACAAGTAACATCCTGATATACGAATTATCTGTGGATCTTGTTCCAACACTACACAATAGTTGGCCTTGGCTTCATATTGGACGGATGTGGAGGAACCGCAAGGTTATGAGGAGTAATTAGTTTCAGATTTGAATAAACAACATTATGACATCTGGTAAATTTTGTGATAGGAAACACATGTCTATGTTTCTATCCTTTTTCAAATAGTTTTTGCACATTTTCTATATATCATTAATTATAACTGTCTTGAATTATTATGTCAATGGATAAACCCGTCATACCTTAGAACTAAGTTATAATGAAGGCGCACGGCGGTCTCGAGTAGATCTCAGTGGATACAGCTGAACTTGTCTGTGGTCTTTTGTTAATTTTTTCCCATTTATTATTTTATTATTACTCTCTGCCAATTGATATTGAACCTCTTTATGCTTCGACATTTTGGGAGGCCCACGCGATATCCTGAACTTGCTCTGACACGACTGACCAGGAGTGGTAGCCCTTGGTTGAGGAAATTAATATCACTAGGTAAGTGTGGCCTTGCGTCACTGCACTTCCTTACGCAAAGGGTTGCATAGTCGCAGCTAGATTGTAGTTATATATAATATATTCATTATATATACATATATATCTAGTATCGATTAGTAGGTATCTTTACACAAAGCTGAGGGGGAACTTCATATGAGGATGATGAGGAATATAGAATTAAGAATTTCAGCACAAGCACAGGTATAACGCCTATAACGCCTGGCCAAGGCGGTTTAAGCGTATATACAGTTTGTCCTCTTTTGTGACTGACACGCTTAGGGAAAGTACTCACAGTACGCCCAGCTATATGAGTACAGAAACAAGTATCCCTGCTTACCCATGCTCCTCCTTGCCATGCCCCTTCTTCAGGAGGATCATCAGGGATGAAGTGTCCTATTTCATTACGAAATATAATAAGTCGAATAGATGTGGGAATGTACAAAACCTAAGGAGATGTTGCTAAAGGTTTGCTGGGAACCGCCCAGTCTCCGCAACTCCCCAGTCCTCCCCTTTGTGGTGTGCAACCCCTTACACCTCTGCACCAACCATGGTTGGTAAGCACGATACATAGTGAATGGGTTAGCTTTCGTGTCAATGTTGGAGAAGAGAAGATAGTAAGTTATAGGGAACCCATAGTGATAGATAAATTTTGCGGTCAGCAACTGCGTTGTTTTGGTAAAGTTGGAACTTGCATGGCCATGAGTCTAGCCCATATGTTCTACATGTTGTCAGAATTACACCTAAAGGAGTACAGCATTCCCCTGTGGTAACTCAGACTACAATAGTAGGGACTCAACGACCTGTGCAGCGAGTGACCTGGTAACAACCTTGGACTCATGGAGAGCAGACTATGATGGCATGATAGGATTGCCATATCCATAGAAGAATCCTAACGGATTCTATAAAATTCAAGAGAGGATTTGACTAATATGACGCAGCATGGGTCATGATTTATATCTCTTTTTGGATGCAGCACAGATTCCCTTTTGTCCAACAGGAATAAAAGGGTACCTGCTGTAGGAAAACCTATCATTCAGCAGTTCCAGTTGAGTAAAATGGCATAAATTGAGTATAGTCGCCTGTGAAAATGTTTATGGCAAGACTTAAAATTGTAATTAAGGATATATTTGATCAATCAGGGATCGGATTACCCTACGCCTTCCAGTTCACCGATAATCTGTCGAAAATACCATGCAGGCTGGTTACTATTTTTTGTAGACCACGGACTTTGATGTATCTACACATCAGATGTCAGGGATGAAGTATATGGAGAACATTTTTTATAACTTGTCTGAGAATGAAGGTTGAAAACAGAGTTTTTGAGAATCCGTCCAGAATGTTGCTCCTCCCCTAGACAGTCTTTTAGTTGTACTTTGGAGTTTAGAGGAACAGATCAACAAAAAAAAAGAATCGCAGCAGCCACACAAGCACACTGTACCTTAATGAATCACCAACCCGACACAGGCAGCTGCTCAGAAGGAGAAATGAGCAGGATGAAGGGAAAACTGGGACAGTGAAAAAATGGACATATTATATATCGAAAGTATTGTTTTTTGAGTGTGGACGGAAGAGCACTTGAATACATATTGGCCCTCAAGGAGGAGAGTAATCGCGAGGACACGCTGATAGCTCTCAGCGTCCAAAAATTTGAAAATCGTCCCTATAGGATTAGAAATTGGCACCCCAACTAGTGAAGTCCCCGTAGTGCTTGTGCCACCCCTTCGTTCCTATGCATCATAAAATTCACACTACCTGATGGCCACTATGTCACGTGTGGTGGACACGGAGGCGAGCCGTACAATTATCACTCTCGGACATTCCACATGAGTATCGGGGACTACCACAAGTTGTAGGTACGGGTTGGGGTCAAACCTTGCATGGCTATGAGAAACAAAACCCGTTAACTTATGATTACAATACTACTGAGCTCTTGCAATGCACTTGCAGAGGTGGTGTCAACAGCAATTGTATCCCACAGAGTGGCACAATGATATAGTGTGGTGGTGGCATCAGCAGCAGCAGGAGCCCACAGAGTGGCACAATGTATAGTGTGGGGATGTGGCCCAGCAGCATGAGGATCCCACAAGTGCCACAATTGATCTGTGTGAGATGGCTCAGCAGCAGCAGGAGCCTACAGATGTGCACAATGATATCGTTGATGTGGCATGAGAATGAGGACAGAAGAGCATATGTGTGGGAATGCACAGCAACAAACATGGCACAATGATACAGTATGAGGTGGCGTCAGCAGTAGCAGGAGCCCAAAACAGTGGCACAATGATTCAGTGTGGAGGTGTTGTCAGCAGTAACGAGAGCTCCACAGAGTGGCACAGTGATATAGTGCAGGTGTGCGTCAGTGTATAGCATTAGCTCACATAGTGGCCACATGATATATGTGGTGCATCAGCAGCAGGAGCCCACAAAGTTGGACCAATGATATTAGTGTGGAAGGTGGTGTAACAGCAGTATCGGAGCCCACAGAGTGCCACATGGATTTAGTGCAGAGTTGGCTCAGCAGTAGCAGGATGCCACAGTGGCACATAACATAGTATGGTGGGTGGCATCAGCAGCACAGCATGAGCGCCACGAGTGGCACAATGTGATATATGTGAGGTGCATAAGCAAGCAGGAGCCCACAGATGTGACCGATATATAGTGTGGTGGTGGCATCAGCAGCAGCAGTAGCCCACAAAGTGCAAAATGGTATTGTGTGTGAGATGGTGTCAGCATCAGAGGAGCTTACACAGACTGACCCATATACAGTGTGGAGGTTCATCAGCAGTATCAGGACCCACAAATGGCACAATAATTCATTGCGGAGGTGGTGTCAGCAGTACAGAGCCCACAGAGTGGCACAATGATATAGTGTGCACGTGGTGTCAGCAGTAGCAGGAGCCCCGAGTGTTACACATGATTTTGGGCAGAGGTGGTGTCAGCAGTACAGAGCCCACAAAGGTTGCCACAATGATATAGTGTGATGTGGCATCAGCAACAGGAAGCCACAGAGTGCCATAATGATATAGTGTGGAGGTGTGTCAGCAGTAGCAGGAGCCCCACAAGTGGCACAATGTAGTGTGTGGAGATGGTGTCAGCAGCAGCAGGAGCCAAAAGCTGGCAACAATGAACGTATGGATGTGGCGTCAGCATAGCAGCAGCCCAGAAGTTCACATGATTCAGTGCGAGGTGGTGTCAGCAGAGCAGGAGCCCACAGTGGCACAATGATTTATGCAGGTTTTGTCAGCAGGAGCCACAGAGTGCACAAAGAATAGTTTGGGGTGGCATCACCGCAGGAGCCCACAAAGTGGACCAATTATAATAGTTTGGAGTTGGTGTCATCGTAACAGAGCCCACAAGTGGCCTATGATTGTGTTAGGCGGCGTCAGCACAGCAGGAGCCCACAGAGTGGCACAATGATCCAGAGTGTTGGGAGGTGGCATAAGCACGTAGCAGGAGCCCACAGAGTGGCTCCGTGATATAGTGGGTGTGGTGGTGCATCAGCAGTAGCGCCCACAAGTGGCATATGATTTGTTTGGGATGAGTGTCAGCAGCAGCAGGACACACAGACTGGCACAATAATATTGTGTGGAGGTGGCATCAGCATTAGCAGGAGCCCGCAGAGTGGCCAACGTGAATAGTACTGTGGGGACATCAGCAGAGCAGGAGCCTAAGAGTGGAACAAGAATATAGTGTAGAGGTGGTGTCACTTTGTGCAGAGCCCACAGAGTGGCACAATGTATAGTGTTGAGGTGCATAGCGGTAGCAGGAGCCCACGAGTGGCACATTGATATGGGTGCTGCAGGTGGCATGAGCAGCACAGGAGCCTACGGCAGTGGCCAATGATAAGTTGGAGGTTGCATCAGCACAGTAGGACCCCACACAGTGGCAGAATAATATAGTGACGAGGTGGTGTCAGCAGCACGGAGCCCACAGATTGGCACAATGATATAGTGGTGGTTGTGCATCAGCACAGCAGGAGCCCACAGAGGTACCAATGATAGAGTGTGGATGTTGGTGTACAGCAGTAGCAGGAGCCCACAAAGTGCCACAATGATTTGTGCAGAGTTGGCGTCAGCAGTAGCAGGAGCCACAGAGTGGCACAATACACTAGTTATGTGTGGTGGCATCAGCAGCAGCAGGAGCCCACAGAGTGGCACATTGATATAGTGTGGAGGTGGCATAAGCAGCAGCAGGAGGCCCACAGATGCCACAGATATATAGTGTGGTGGTGGCATCAGCAGCAGCAGTAGCCCACAAAGTGCAAAATGGTATTGTGTGGAGATGGTGTCAGCAGCAGCAGAGCTTACAGACGACACAATGTACAGTGTGGAGGTGTCATCAGCAGTAGCAGAGCCCACAGAATGGCACAATATTCAGTGCGGAGGTGGTGTCAGCAGTAGCAGGAGCCCACCAGTGGCACAATGATATAGTGTGGACGTGTGTCAGCAGTAGCAGGAGCCCGCGAGTGTTACAATGATTATCGTGCAGAGGTGGTGTCAGCAGTAGCAGGAGCCCACAAAGTTGCACAATGTATAGTGTGATGGTGGCATCCACGCACGAGAAGCCCACAGAGTGCCATAATGATAGTGGTGGAGGTGGTGTGCAGCAGTAGCAGGAGCCCACAAGTGGCACAATGATATGTGTGGAGATGGTGTCAGCAGCAGCAGAGCCCAAAAACTTCACAATGAAACAGTATGGAGTGGCGTCAGCAGTAGCAGCAGCCCAAAGAGTGTCACAATGATTCAGTGCGGAGGTGGTTTCACAGTTAGCAGGAGCCCACAGAGTGGCACAATGATTAGTGCAGGGGTGGTTCGCCAGGAGCTCACAGAGTGGCACAAAGATATAGTGTGGTGGTGGCATCACAGCAGGATCCCACAAGTGGACCAAGTCTATAGTTTTGGAGGTGGTGTCATCAGAGTAAACAGAGGCCCCACAGAGTGGCAATATGATACAGCGTGTTTGAGGCGGCGTCAACACAGCAGAGCCCACAGAGTGGCACATTGATAAGTGTGGAGGTTGGCATCACAGTAGCAGGAGCCCATAGAGAGGAACAGTGATATATTGTGTGGTGGCATCAGCAGTAGCCCACAAAGTGGCATTATGTATTGTTTGGAGATGTGTCAGCAGCAGTGCGGAGGCACACAGACTGGCACAATAATATTGTTTTGGAGGGGCATCACAGCAGTAGCAGGGCCCGCAGAGTGGCACAGTGATATACTAGGTAGTGACTCATGGCAGCAGCAGGAGCCCAAAGAGTGAACCATGATGTAGGTGTAGAAGTGGTGTCCAGCAGTACCTAGACCCACAGAGTGGCAACATATATAGTGTTGAGTGGCATCAGCGGTAGTCAGGAGCCCAAGATGGCCAATGATTCAGTGGCGGAGGTGGTGTCGCCACAGCCCACAGAGTGACACAATGATTTAGTGCCAGAGTGGTGTCCAGCATAGCAGGACTCACAAGTGCCCAAGTTTTATAGTGTGGTGGTGCATCACCACAGGAGCCCACAAGTTGGACCAATGCTATAGTTTGAGGTGGTTCAGCAGTAGCATGAGGCCCACAGAGTGGCACGATAGAATATGTGTTGAGGCGGGTCATCAGCAGCAGGAGCCCACGGTGCAAACAAAAAATGATAGAGTGTTGAGGGCATAAGCGTAGCAGTAGCCCGCAGAGTGGCACAGGAATAGTACGGTGGTGACATCAGCAGCAGCAGGAGCTAAAACGTGGAACCAATTATAGTTGTAGAGGTTGGTGTCAGCTGTAGCCAGCCCACAGAGTGTGCACAATGATAAAGTGTGGAGGTTGGCATAAGCAGTAGCAGGAGCCCACAGAGTGGCTCAGTGATATAGTGTGTGTGGGGGATCAGTCAGTAGCCCACAAGGCTTATGAATATTGTTTGTGAGATGTGTCAGCGCAGCAGAGCACCCATACTGGCACAATAATATTGTTTTGGAGGTGGCATCAGCAGTAGCAGGAGCCCGCAAGTGGCACACGTGATATAGTATGGTGGGTGACATCGCAGCAGCCGAGCCAATAGTGGACCCATATATATAGTGTAGAGGTGGTGTATCAGCTGTAGCGGAGCCCACGAGTGCCACATGATTAGTGTTGAGGTGTGGCATCAGCGGATAGCAGGAGCCCACTAGTGGCACATTGGAATATGGTGGCATGTGGCAATGAGCACAGCAGGAGCTACTGGCTGGCACAATGATAAAGTATGGAGGTTGCATCAGCAGCAGTAGGACCCACAGTAGTGGCGAATATATAAGTGACGAGTTGGTGTCAGCAGCAGCAGACGCCCACAGATTGGCACAATGAATATAGTGTGTTGTTGGCATCAGCAGCAGCAGAGCCCACAGAGGTGGACCAATGATATAGTGTTGAGCAGTGGTCACAGTCATAGGAGACCACGGATTGGCACAATGATATATTGTGGAGGTGGTGCAATCAGCACAGAGCCTACAGAGTGGCACAATGTATAAGTTATGGAACTGGCATCCCAGCAGCGGAGTCACAGAGTGGCACACTTATATAGTGTGAGGTGCGCGTCCAGTAGCAGGAGCCCGCAGAATGGCACAATAGATTTGTGTAGATGTGGCGTAAGCCAGTACAGCAGGAGCTCACAAGTGGGCATAATAATATAGTGTGGTGTGGCATCAGCAGCAGCAGGAGCCCGACAAAGTGGACCAATATATAGTGTTGAGCGGTGTCAACAGTAGTAAGGAGTCCAACTGATTGACCACTTGATATAGTTGGGAGGTGCATCATCAGCAGGAACCTACCGAGTGGCACATTGATAAGAGTATGATGTGGCATTAGCAGCCAGACCCCCAGAGTTGGCACACTTTATTAGTGAGAGGTGGCATAAGCAGTAGCAGGAGCCCGCAGAGTGCACAATAATTATTGTGGTGGTGGCATCAGCAAGCAGCACGGAGCCCTAAGAGGGACCAATGATATAGTTAGGGTGGTTCACTGTAGAACAGGAGCCACAGAGGGCACAATGATATAGTGTTGAAGGTTGCAGCATGCGTACAGAGCCCACAAGTGGCCACTTGTATGGTGTGCAGTTGGCATAGCAGCTGCGAGCCTACGGAGTGGCACAATGATGAAGTATGAATGTGGCATTAGCAGCCAGACCCCCACATGGCACACAATTTTATGTGAGGAGGTGGCGTCAGCAGTAGCAGGCTAGAGCCCGCAGAGTGGCACCATAATATAGTGTGTTGTGCTCAGCAAGCAGCAGAGCCCAAGAGTGGACCAATTATATAGTTGTTGAGAGCAGTGTCAACATTAAGTAGGAGTCCACGGGTGGCACATTGATATAGTGGGAGGGGCACAGCACAGGAGCCTACAGAGTAGCACAATGAGAAATATGTGAGGGGCAATCACAGCACAGGACCCAACATAGTGGCACAACTTATACGTGAAGAGGTTGCAAATCACAGTAGCAGGAGCCCGCAGAGTGGCACATATAATATAGTGTGGTGGTGGCATCACGTAGCAGTCATGATACCCACAGAGGACCAATGATATCGTGTTGAGGCGTGTCAACAGAAGTAGGATTCCACGAGTGGCAAGTTTATATAGTGTGGTTGGTGGCATCACAGCAGGAGCCCACAGATGGTCCAATGATACAGGGTGGAGGGGTGTCACTGCATGCAGGAGCCCACGAGTGGCACAATGATAGTATGTTGAGGTGTCATCAGCGTAGCAGGAGCCCCACTATGGCACATTGATTGGTTGCCGGTGGGCATTAGCAGTACAGGAGCCCACACGAGTGCACATGATAAAGTATGGAGGTGGCATCAGCAGCATAGAAGCCACACAATCGGCAATAATAATCAGTGACGAGGTGGTGTCAGCAGCAGCACATAGCACCGCAGAGTGGCACAATAATTAGTTGTGGTGGGGCATCAGCAGCAGCGGAGCACTACAAGTGGACAATGATATAGTGTGAGCGTGTCCCAGTAGTAGGAGCTCCACGGAGTGCACATTGATATAGTGTGGAGGTGGCATCAGCAGCAGGAGACTACAGATGGCACAATGAAAAGTATATGTGGCATTAGCGCAGCAGGACCCCAACAGAGTGGCACAATTTTATAGTGAGGAGGAGTGGCGTCAGCAGTAGCAGGATCCCGCAGAGTGGCACAATATAATAGTGGTGGTGGGGGTGCATCAGCAGCAGCAGTAGCCCACGAGTGGACCAATGATATAGTGTTGAGGGCAGTGTCAACACATAGTAGGATCCACGAAGTGGCACTTGATATAGTGTGGAGGTGTCATCAGCAGCAGAGCCTACAAGTAGCAACAATATAAAGTTGGAGGTGGCACTCAGCATCAGCTGAGCCCACAGAGCTGGCCAATTTGATATCGTGAGGAGGTGGCCTCAGCCGTAGCAGAGCCCAGCAGAGGTGGCACAATAATTTATTGCAATTTGCATCGAGTCAGGATCAGGAGCCCACCGTGTGGCAACAGATAATATGTGTGGTGGGTGTGCATCACAGCAGCAGCAGGACGCCCACAGAGTGGACCAATGTGTATAATAGGTTGTTTGAGGCGGTCACGAAGTAGGAGTCCACGAGTCCAGAGTTATATAGTGTGGTGGTGGCATCAGCACAGCAAGGAGCCACAGAGTGCACCCATGTAACAGTGTGTGAGTGGACGCATCAGCAGCACAGTAGTCCACAACAGTGGCACAATGAATTGTGTTGGAGATGGTGCAGCAAGCAACAGGAGCCCACAGACTGGCACCAATAATACAGTGTGAGTGCATCAGCAGTGGCAGAGCCCCCAGAATGGCATCAATAATACAGTGTGGTGTGGCATCAGTCAGATACAGGAGCCCGCAGAGTGGCACAATGATATAGTGTGGAGGTGGCAGACATTCCATCCCTGATAAAGATGGTGGGAGTGCAGATGGATCAATATCAGCAGATGGGGGCATCAGGTGGGGTTGCAGCATCAGAAGAGTGGCTGAGGCAGGTAGTTATTACCCAGACTCATGTTCTCACGTTTGGGGTAAGGGGTTTAGGCTGATGTATCTGATGCATATGGCATTGGTAGAGTTGAATCCTGGCGATCCAAGCCTGATTCTCTTGACAAGAGGTCGTCTCTTAACTGTACGGGTGTGACAAGGCGGATTCTCAAGGGGAAACGAGGGCCCCTGCCCACTGAACACAGTATCTGATGCTCACATACTAGCCGGTGCAATGACAGCTTCTCTACTGCAACTTCCGTCAAGTACGGCCACACATCAAAGTTGGCTGCTCATAGTCCATGGGATTCCTCTAGCTGATGTCTAAGTGCTGTCTAAGAAGGCCACCACCTGCTGGTGCAAGGTCTGCTCCGTTCCTACTGCTGCTGCGGTGGCGCTATACCCTCCACACTAGGCGTTGAAGGAAGTTGCTCATAAATAATCTAAACTTAAGCTGCTGCTGCATGGAGCGGCTACTGTTCCTACCCCCCCCCCCCAGTTTCCACCGACAGCAGCCGTGGCAGCAGTATAGTGAGGCTGATGACTGCCAGAGTTTCTCCCCCTTCAGACCTGAAAGAGATGGCACAATTGTGCACATACCGCAGCTGCCAACTGTGTGCACAGTATGTTCTACTATAGTATGCAGTTGTTCCTCCCTCTCAGCAGCTTGGAAAAAGTCAACCAATTTAGCAAGGGTCCAAGAGGTTTGAGAGCCAAAAGTCATAATCCCTATGACGATTGTTGACTATTCGAACTGTCTCACTAGTTGGGTAAAGCAGCAGCTGTGTGCCATCAGCACAAGTACTCAGAGGGACTCCCGGCCCTCCATCTCCACTATGTTAAAGTATTTTAATTTTATCTTAGTTAAAGCAATGGACTTATCAGCTCTTCACTATATGCCCCTTTAACCTACTCACAAGTAACATCCTGATATACGAATATATCTGTGGATCTTGTTCCACCACTACACAATAGTTGGCCTTGGCTTCATATTGGACGGATGTGGAGGACCGCAAGTTATGGAGGAGTATAGTTCAGATTTGATATAACAACATTATGACAGCTGTGTAAATGTTTGTGATAGGAACACATGTCTATGTTCTACTTCCTTTTTCACATAGTTTTTGCACTTTTCTATATATCATTAATTATAACTGTCTTGAATTATTATGTCAATGGATAAACCCCCATACCTTAGAACAAGTTTATAATAAGGCGCACGGCGGTCTCGAGTAGATCTCAGTGGATCAGCTGAACTTGTCTGTGTCTGTTTTAATTTGTTTCCACATTTATTATTTTATTATTACTCTCTGCCAATTGATATTGATCCCTTTATGCTTGACTTTTGGGAGGCCCCAGTCGTATCCTGAACCTTGCTCGACGACTGACCAGGAGGAGTAGCCCTTGGTTGAAGGAAATTAATATCCTAGGTAAGTGTGGCCTTGAGTCACCTGCATTCCTTACGCAAAGGTTGCATAAGTCAGCCTAGTTGTAGTTATATATAATTATCATATGATATATCTATATATACATATTACTATTGTATGATATCGTATCCTCGTACACAAAAGCATGAGGGGGAACATTCATATGAGGATGAGAGGAATATAGAATTAAGAATTTTCATGCACAAGCACGCGTATAACGCCTATCACGCCTGGCCAAGGCGGTTAAGCCGATATACAGTTTGTCACTTTTGTGTGACATGACAGCTTAGGAAAGTACTCACATACGCCCCATCTATATGAGTACAGAAACATATACCCGTCTTACCCATGGCTCCTCTGTCCATTCCCCTTCTTCAGGAGGATAGATCAGGGATGAAGTGTCACTATTTCATGTACCGAAATATAATAGCGTCAATAGATGTGGGAGATGTACAAAACCTAAGGATGGGTTTGCTAAAGGTTTGCTGGAGAACCAGCCCAGTCATCCCGCAACTCCCCTGCCTCCCCTTTGGTGGTGTCAACCCTTACACACTCTGCACAACCTGGTTGGTAAGCAAGATACATATGAGATGGGTAGGCTTTCGTGTCAATGTTGGAGAAGAGAAGATAGTACAGTTATAGGAACCCATAGTGATACAGATAAATTTTGCGGTCAGCAACTGTTTTGGTAAATGTGGAACTGTGCATGGCCATGAGTCTAGCCCAGTAATGTTCTACATGTTGTCAGAATTCACCTAAAGGAGTACAGCATCTCCCCTGTGGTCTCAGACTACAATAGTAGGTGACTCAACGACCCTGTGCAGCGACATGACCTGGTAACAACCTTGGACCTCATGGAGAGCAGACTCATATGGGCAGATAGATTGCCCAATCCAAGAAGAATCCTAACGGATTCTATAAAATCAAGAGAGGATTTGACTACATGACGCAGCTGGGTCAGATTTATTTTCTCTTTGGGTGCAGCCAGATTCCCTTTTGTCCAACAGGAGTAAAGGGTACCTGCTGTGTGAAAACCTAATTCAGCTCAGTTCAGTTAGTAAAATGCAAAATTGAGTTAGGTCCTGGTGAAAATGTTTTTGGCAAGACTTAAAATTGTAATTAAGGATATATTTGATCAATCAGGGAATCGGATATACCCACGCCTTCCAGTTTCACCGATAATCTGTTCCGAAAAATACCATGCAGGCTGGTTACGTATTTTTTGTAGACCTAGGACTTTGATGTATCAGCCATCAATGTCAGGGATGAAGTATATGGAGAACATGTTTTTATACTGTGTCTGAGTAAGATTTGAAAACAGAGTTTTGAGAATCCGTCCAGAATGTTGCATCTCCCCTAGACTCTTTATTTGTACTTTGGAGTTTAGAGGAACAGATCAACAAAACTGAAAAAGAATCAGCAGCAGCCACACAAGCACACGTACCTGTAATGAATACCAACCCGACACAGGCAGCTGCTCAGAAGGAAGAATGAGGCAGATGAAGGGAAAACTGGGACAGTGAAAAAATGGACGATTTTTAAGAAAGAATTGTTTTTTGAGTGTGGACGGAAGAGACACTTGAATAACTATTGGCCCTCAAGGAGGAGAGTAATCCAGGAGGACACGCTGATAGCTCTCAGCGTCCAAAAATTGAAAATCGTCCCTATAGGGATTAGGACAATTGGCAGCCCTGCACTAGTGAAGTCCCGGTAGTGTTGTGCACCCCTTCGTTCCCTAATGCATCAGTAAAATTGTCACACTACCTGATGGTCCACTATGTCACGTGTGGTGGGACACGGAGGCGAGCCGTACAATTATCACTTCTCGTGACATTCCACATGAGTATCGGGGAACTACACAAGTTGTAGTACGGGTGGGGTGTCAAAACCTTGCATGCTAGAGAAACAAAACCCGTTAACCATTATGCATTATCAATACTACTGAGCTCTGCATGCAGCTTCTGTTCTGAGATTGCCCTGTGAACTTACTTGGTGCCGATGTTTAAAGCGAAATAAAAATGCTGTCACCGCAAGATTGGTAAGAAAAGGGATTTGGTACAGGTCCCCTTACTGAGCCTATTCTTGTGGCACAACTGCTATGTGAACCCCATACAGGAGCAACGTGGGGAGGGAAGTAAGCAGGATATGGAGTGGCATATAGCTGCACAAGTCCTCTGAATTATGGTTAAAAAGTCAAGACGGGGGGGGGGGGTGGTGGGGGGGGGCGCAGGTCTAGCTGCCGAGCGGATCGGACGCATTTAAGCTGAGCTCCGCTGCGGCCATACGATTATCCTGCTACTGATCCTGTGGAGACCTATCTGACCCCCTCGAGAATCCCCCGTGGGATTGAGATACTGTTCGAGAGGAGCAGGTCGGGAGCAGTCGCGTGAAGCCACACACTGATTCATATACGCGTGCAGGCGCTGAGAGAAACGAGCCACTCCCACGTGTCTGGAGCGCAGCGCTGCGCAGACCTGCACACACTAACGAGTGGAGACCGCCCGGTAGCATGTGTGGAAATCCACACCATATCTGTAACATTATATCTCCCTCGTGGAGTAACGATTCATAACTACAATTGTGGACCTGCCCCGGGGGGGAAACTTCAGGGCACAGCGAATACCAGAGGGAGCATTCATACTCCACTCTTTTTCTAACTTGCTCTCGCTGGAGAAGAAATGATATGCTTTGATAAGTCAACTACTGAACCGCACCATACCTCCTCAACTGCAAGTAAAGAGCGGATGAATAGGTACTATCTGAAATGAGCCGGGAAAACTTCGCCTCTGCATCAGAACGATTAAGGAGTTTCGCTAGAACCCCGGAAAGAGATGCTGCGTGCGCCACGGGCCTCTGTTTCCCCCCATCCCAACAGCGGGAAGATCATAATACAGAGTCCGGACACCTACTCTTGCCCAGGTCTTGACCAGCTTATTAGAGGCAATTCAGACCAGCACACGCCCTCGACTGGGAAATTGAGAGAAGTTTAAATAGATGTCAGCTCTACTTCCGTCAGAGACCTAAGAATCTGAGAGGTGCGAGTGAGGGAGGCAGAGATCGGGTGTCCTGCAATGGAGGATACTACTTGCCCCCATACCATATAAAGTTGCTTGACCTGAGAAGGCGTCTGTGCCTGTGGGCCACCAAGGGCGGATGATTAGAAAATAGACTTGCCGCCGGACAATCTTCGTATTCTCGGTCTGGCCCGAAAAATCGGAAGGCCAGAAACCCTTGCGCGCTTTGTGGAGCGATGGCTTAGAGAGACACTCTTGGATCATCCTTTGTCTGACGCCTTTCAATAGAAGGGCCCATCGGGTCCCATGCGAGACCGCCCCCTCCGGGTAGTGCTCCTAGGCCTTTATTGGCCCAGACTTAACTTAGAAGTCACCGAGATATAGATGCTGCTTTACACGCTGCCAGACGCCTCGAGAGATTAAGTAATAACGATGCTCCGTCCCTTGTTCCCAGATTTTTCAGCAGCTCTCCAGAAACACGATCTGGGTTTTGTCGGAGTAAAGGAGCCGCTTAGGGAGGCGGGCATTACATACTCAATGGCTACCCAGCAGTTGCGAGTTGTCCTAATAGAGAGCTATGTTCTTTTACAACACCTACTGAAGCGGAGAGACTGCTAATTGCTTCTAGATCTCGAGAGTTATATGGACTGTTGGGGCTAAGATACTTGCTAAGGTGGAACGTTTGAATTTTTTCCCCACTTAACCTTCTGTTTTTTTTTTTCCTATATCAGTCAGTATACTATAATGTCTACGAGTACGGGTTCACAGCCCATGGGATACTGATACATAGTTGGGTGTGGGTTAATGTGGTTTGTGCTCCGGCACTTGGTGACCTCCCGGGGTGGGGGTTGAGTTTTTCTTCCTCACTCCATCTAAGTGGAGATTTGGCGCGCTTGAGGTTAACCCATCTTTTGTCTTAATATCCTTTCCTTTTCTTTCCTTCCTCTCTTCTGTTACAGTCAGGGTAACATTGGACTTGGTTGGTGGGCAGGGAGAAGTGGTCGTGGAACCCCCCCCCCTTGCCTGCTTTTTTTTACCCCCTTCAAGAGATAACATCTGCCACTGACAGGAGAAAGGATTTGTGGAGGAGATGTTGAATTGGCTACATTTATTGTGTTACAGTTAACGGGCTTTATCTGTTAGTAGCCCTTGGTTTATTGAAATTTTTGCTTCTACTGGAAGTGCTGGCCCTGCTTTGCGAAGCTACTGGTACAAGGAATGGAGAATTGCCTGGCACCGTCGCGATTAATGGGGACGGCAACTCCATTGTCTTGTCCGAATGGGGGATTCTTATTCTTTATGAGCAAGATGGGAGACTTAGAGTTCTATCTTGGAATTTAGAGGCTAGAAAGTCAGAACGCACATGGTATTTTTCACAAATTAGTCCCAACACAACCCACCTCTTATATGTTTACAGGAAACGTCATCTCACTCCCTGGAAAAAACAGTTGCTTAACACGTCTGGGTACCGTGGTCGCATTCATTATCATACCAACATCCTACTCCAAGGGTTTTCCTTATTGGTGCATAAAAGTATCAGATTGGGGTGGGCCAGACGTGGCAGACTCAGAGGGCGATTTATTTTTGTACAACTTGGGATGTGAATCTAGACCAATTGGTGTTTTCATTGCCTCTATTCCCCTCCGCACTCAGTACCAGGCTTCAATTATACATCAAGGCAGCACAATTGCTGCTAAGTTTCCAGGAGCTCGCGATAAATGTTTATTTCAAAGGTCATACATCAACGCTATTATGGATCTAGCCCTAATAGAACAACACGTTGCCCCATTTCCTCAAGCCCTTTAGACGTCGACCCACTAGCTCAATTGAGTTACTGAACTCAGATGGCATGATCTATGGCGTATTTGCCACCATACGGAGATGGTATAATTCCTGCATAATATTTGCGTAGTCAAACCTTGTCAAGATTGATTATGCCTTTGGCAACACTGTGGTTATCGTGGGTGACGGGGGTCAGTTTATCTCTCTAGAGCAGTTTCCGACATCTCTCCAATATGGGTAACAATTCATTACTCGAAACTCTCAGACGCTTCCCCATGGATGGAGGATAAACCCTTTCCTTGCGTAAATATATGTTAACTCTAGATAGAATACCTTCCAGGATCCAGACGAGTTTCTTACTTCACCATAACCCAGATACAACCCCATTGAATTATGGGAACGCTAAAAGTATTCTCCGAGGTTGTGTAAAGTCCTCTATCTCCTATGTGAAGAGAGAGCAGTCTAGGCAGGAGTTAGATCCTAGCCCGAGATGTCAACTTGGAATAAGCTTTTATAGCTACCCCAACGAGATAACAAAACTATGTGTTGCAAGTTAGGCAACAATATCTGCAGCTTTACAAGAAACGGCTACGAGGGACACAGTTCTTTCAGCAACAAAAACGCTTTTTTGAACAAGAAATTATTATATAATATTAAATAATCACACCTCCCCTATAGCAGGAGCCCACAGAGTGGACCAATGATATAGTGTTGAGGCAGTGTCGACAGTAGTAGGAGTCAACAGAGTGGCACATTGATAAAGTGTGGAGGTGGCATCAGCAGCAGGAGCCTACAGAGTGGCACAATGATATAGTGTGGAGATGGCATCAGCAGCAGCAGGAGCCCACAGAGTGGCACAATGATATAGTGAAACTCCACACGATACATTTTGCCACTCTGTAGGCTCCTTCTGCTTGATGCCACCTCCACACTTTATCAATGTGCCACTCTGTTACTTCCTACTACTGGTCACAGCTTGACCTCAACCACATATCATTGTCCACTCTGTGGGCTCCTTCTGCTTCTGATTCCACCACCACACATATCTTGTGCCACTCTGGGTGATACAATTGCTGTTGACAAGCCACCTCTTCATTAAATCTTGTAACACTCTGTGGTGCTCCTGCTACGCCTGCTATGCCACCCACACTAATCATTGTGCCACTCGTGGGCTCCTGCTACTGCTGACCCCAACTCCGACTGACTTATTGTACACTCTTTGGGCTCCTGCTACGCCACCTCCACAACTTTTTCATTGGGCCAGTCTGGGGCTCCTGCTGCTGCTGACACCATCTCCACACAATCATTTTGCACTTTGTGGAGCTCCATGCTGCTGCTATAGACCCCTCCCCACTTATCATTGTACCACTTGAGCTCCTTCTGCTATTGCCACCACCCACTAATCATGTGCCATCCTATGGCTCCCTGCGCTGTTGACTCCGACTCCTCCTCAACACTATATCATTGGTTCCACTCTGTGGGCTCCTGCGGGCTGCTGATGCCACCACCACACTATATTATTGTGCCACTCTGTGGGCTGCCTGCTACTTGATGTATGCCAACCTGCTCTAATCATTGTGCACTCTGTGGGCTCCTGCTCTGTGAACCCCCTCCACACTATGTCATTGGTCCCTTGTTGGCTCCTGCTGCTGTGCCACCACCACACTATATCAGTGTGCCATTCTGGGACTCCTGCTGCTACCGCTGACCACCACCTCGCACTAATAATTGTGCCACTTCTGTGAGCTCCTGCTACTGCTCACTGCCACCTCCACACTGAATCATTTCCACTCTTGTGGTCTCCTGCTACTTGCGGCTCACCTCCATACTGTATCATTGTGCCAGTTTTTTGGCCCTGCTGCTGCTACAACATCTCCACACTAACATTGTCCACTTTGTGGGCTCCTGCTTCTGATGCCTCCACACACTATATCATTGTGCCACTCTGTGGGATACATGCTGTTGACACACCTTCAGCATTAATCATTGTAACACTCGGTGGGCTCCTGCTACGTGCTGATGCCACATCCACATATATCATTGTGCCAACTTCTGTGGGCTCCTGCTGCTGCTGACACCATCTCCACACAATACACTGTGTGCCACTTTGTGGCTACTGCTGCTTGCTGATCCACCACCTTACTATATAACTTGCCACTCTGTGGGCTTTCTGCCTGCTGCTGCTGATGCCTAACCTCCACACTTTACATTGTACCACTTTGTAGGCTCCTGCCGCTTATGCCACCTCCACACGTTATCAATGTGCCACTCCGTGTTGGGCCCTGCTACTATTGAACTGCCTCAACACTATATCATTGATCCACTCTGTGGCCGTCCTGCTGCTGCGATGCCACCACCACACTATATTATGTGCCACTCTGTGGGCTCCTGCTACTTGCTGACGCGACTCCACACTTACATTGTGCCACCTGTGGGCTCCCTACTGCTGCGATGCCACCAATCCATACTTTATCATTGTCTACTCTGTAGGCTACTTCTGCTGATGCCAACTCCACACATATCAATGTACCACTCTCGTGGGCTCCTGCTACTGCTGATTGTCGCCTCAACACTTAATCATTTTGCCACTCTGGGGGCTCCTCCTACTTGCTGACAACACCTCCACACTGATCATATTGGTCCACTCTTGGGCTTCTGCTGATGCCACCCTCCACACTATATCATTGGTCCACGTCTTGGCTCCTGCTACTTCTGACGCCACCATCCACACTAATCATTGTGCCATTCTTTGGGCCTCCTGCCTGCTGATGCCAACCTCCACACAATCATTATTGTGCCAGTGTGTTGCTCCTGCTCGCTCTCCTGACACCACCTCCAACATATCATTGTGCCACTATTTGTGGGCTACTGCTGCTGCTGAGCCACCCACCAACTTATTATTGAGAGAGGAGGTTGAGAAAAAACACGAGACGAGACTGGGGCCGAGACTGAAAAAGGAAAGATGCACTAAGCAGCAGGGGTGGGCTAAGTGGGGAAACTAAAAAATAGGACAGAGAACAAAAGCAAGGGGAGGATGAAAACATCTTAGTAGGGGGGGTGAATTGAAAAAAAACAAAAGTACGGGGCGCTGGCTGTAGGAGCCACCTCCACCTTTTTATGTGTCCTTGTACTCTGCTGCTGGGCTCACCTGCGCACACTGTACATTGCCACTCCTTGGGCTCCTAGCTACTGTTACGCGCCTTACACTATCATTGTCTCTCTGTGGGCTCCTCTGCGCTGACTCCACCTCTCACACTATTTATTGTGCCACTCTGTTGGCTCCTGCTGCTACTGATATCACCTCCACACTATATCATTGTGCCACTCTTAGGCTACTCGCTGATTCCACTCCCACATCGATATCAATGTGCCAATCCGTTGTCTCCTGCTACTGCTGATCCGCCTCAACCCTATATGATTGACAACTCTTTGGGCTATATCTGCTGCTGCTGATTCCACATCACACAATATATCATTGTGCCACTCTGTGAGCTCTGCTACTGCTGATGCCACTTGCCACGTGACTGCAACTAAAACTTGTGCCACTCTGTGGGCTCCTGCTACTGCTGGGCACCTCCAATTGTAGTGATTGTGGCCCCTCTGTGGGCTCCTGCTACTGGCTGACACACCTCCTCCCACTGCATTACTGTGCCTCTCTTTGGGCTCCTGCTTCTGCTAATGCACCTCTGCACGAATCATAGTTCCACTCTGCGGGATCCTGCTACTCTGATCCACCTCCTCCACACATACTATTTCTCAAGTGTGTGTGCTGCCTGCTGCTGCTGAAACCATCTCCAAACAATCATTGTGCCACTTTGTGGGTTACTGCTGCTGCTGATGCCACCACCACACTATATCACTGTGCCACTCTGTGGCCCTAGTGCTGTTGATGCCACCTCCACACTTTATCATTGTGAACTCTGTAGGCTCCTGCTGCTGATGCCACATCACACTATATCAATGTGCCACTCCTTGGGCCCCTGCTACGCTGACGCCACCTCTGCACTAAATCACTGTGCCACTTTGTGGGCTCCCTCTACTGCTGTGCCACCTCCACACATATCATGTTCCACTCTTTGGGCTCCTGCTACTGCTGACACCATCTTCGCACTGAATCATGTGTGCCACGCTTTGGGGCTCCGCTAACTGCTGATGCCACCTCCACACTGTATCATGTGCCAGTTTGTGGGCTCCTGCTACTGCGGACACCACCTCCACACTGTATCATTGTGACACTCTGTGGGCTCCTGCTGCTGTGATGCCATCTCCACACTCTACATTGTGCCACTCTGTGGCATACAATTGCTGTTGACACAACCTCTGCACTAAATCATTGTGCCACTCTAAGGAACTCTGCTACTGCTGACGCCCCTCCACACTATATCATTGTTCCACTCTTCGGGCTCCTGCTACTGCTGACACCAACTCCGCACTGTCATTGTTGAGCCACCTTTTGGGCCCCTGCTACTGCTGATGCCACCCCCCACCTGTATAATTGTGCCCGTTTGTGGGCTCCTGCAGCTGCTGAACACCATTTCCTTTCCAACAATATCATTGTGCAGGTTGGGTGGGCTCCTGCAGCTGCTGACGATCACCTCCACACTAAATCATTGTGCCACTCTGTGGGCTCCTGCTGCTGCTGATGCCACCTCCACCTATATCATTGTGCCCACTCTGTGGGCTCCTGCTGCTGCCACCTCCACACCTATATCACTGTGCCACTCTGGTGGACTCCTGCTCTGCTGGACGTCACCTCCACACTATACATTGTGCCCTCTGTTGCTCCTCTTCGCTGACGCCACCTCCACACTATATCATGTGAGATTCTGTGGGCTCCTGCGCGGCTGGTGATGCCACCTCAGCACTCTAATCATTGTGCCACTCTGTTCCTACCATGTTGCCGCCACCGCTCCACACCATCTAACCTCATGCTGATGCATCTGCTGGCATGCCGACTTTTGCGTTCTTTTTTGGCAAAGACCTGATATTTTCAGGAAACTGTAATTTTGATTATGCATGTGCTTCTCTAATTTTCACATTCAATTTAAATGGAAATTTCAATCAACTTCAAATTAATTTCAAACTTGTCATTTGTGGCCACAATGGGGCCCTCTTCTGTGGGCTATGTGGTCTCCTGCTGCTGCGGCCGCCACCTCAACACTCTATCATTGTGCCACTCTGTTTCCTACCATGTTGCCAAGGACACCTCCACACCTCTGAACTCATGCTCTGCGGCTGCTGCTTTTTGCAACCTTTGCAGCTCTTTTTTGCAAAGACCCTGATATTTTCAGGAAAATGGTAGGGATGTGGCTTCCCTATCTTCAAATTCAAAATGAAAATTTCAACTTTGAATCAATTTCAATTCATCGTCATTGTGCCACTGTGGTTTCCGTCTGCTGTGGGCTATGTGGCTCTTGCGCTGCTGCAGCGCGCCACCTCCACACTCTATAATTGGGCCAATCTGTTGTTTTTGCATGTTGCTGCCACCATGTTTGCTGCCACATGTGGTTCCTGCTGCTGCTTCTCTGCTGCTACCCACCCGTCACACTCTTATCATTGTGCCACTTTGGGCCTACCATGTTTCACCACCTCCAAATTTGTCATGTGGACCTCGTGTCTACCCGCCTACTCATTTTGCTGCCAACTGACTGCTGTTTTTCTGGAACACCTTGTGATTTCAGAATGCTGTTTTTTAACCCTCCATAGCTCTATGGCGTTGCCACTATGTTTAGTTTCACCCTTCGTTTCATCTGTCAAGGATGAAAAGCCTCTGTTGAAGCCAAAAGCAGAGTGAATACAGAACACAGGACATGCAAATTCCCATTTTACCTGTGTTTTGATCCCTCCCGTTGGTTTTGGCTTTAGCGATACTGATGATGAATTTTGACCGAATCAAACACAGACACTGACGGACGAAATGAATGGAAATTGATCAGTGATGTCAATCAATATACTGCCGAACCCCTCTCCCTCTTTTTGGGGTTTCTATCTACAGTATCAGGGATTACAGAACCAAATATCTGTCGTAATCTATGATCACTGTGTCAATGTAAAAAGAGTGCACTCTTTGATGTTTATAGTGGGATCTTGGCCTTCACCTCAGTCTTTTGAGCTGCCCAGACGTTCACTTGTGAAGCTTCGGCATTTCCTGCTTTGCTTTTTGGTGAAGTTGGCCTCTGTAATTGCACATGGAATTGAAGAGTTGAAGGATTCAAGAGTGGTGGCTCTGTCATGTGCATTTATACTAAAACCACACGCTTGTTTGAAGACCAAACCACGCTGCCTATCATATTTAACCCCTTCCCGACATTTGACGTAATAATACTGCATGGCGGGAGGTGCGTTCCCGCAAAATGCAGTATATTACTCAAGCTTCTGGAGCCGGCTCCTGAACAGCCGCGCCAGAAGCTGCGGGTGTCGGCTTATTTATAGCCGACACTGCCTCTAACACCCGCGATCGGAGATTTCTCCGATCGCGGGTGTAAACCCCTAACACGCCGCGGTCGCCTGACCGCGGCTGTCAGAGGCATTTAATCAAGTTAAAGTAAATCGAGACCCCCACGTGGCGCTTACCTTCATGCCGAAGCCGGGTCCCTGCCTCCTGGCAGACCCGGCTGTAAGACATGGGCATGCGCAGCATGCTCAGTGTCTTACATTACACAGTGCATACATCTGTATTGCACTGTGTAACCTGTAAAAAGCTGAGAACAGTGATCAGAAGATCACTTGTTCAAGCTTAGATGTCATTACCTGTTAAAAAAAAGTTAAAACAATAATAAGGTTTTTTCAATAAATAATAATAAAAGAAAGTCCCCCAAACCCACACATTTCCCTGTACAACAATGTATAAAGTACTAAAATCAACTAAATCACAAAAAAAAACCACATTTTGGTATCGCCGCGTCCGTATCAATCTGTACAATAAATCCTAATCAATTGGACCCTCAAGGTAACGAGTGGTAAAAAAAACCCCAAAAACTTGCCAAAAATTAAAACTTTTTAATCAAATGCTTTACAAAAATGTTCTAAAAAGTGATCCGAAAGTTATAAGCACCAAAATGATATCCACGTGAAAACACACTTGTCACGCAAAAAATAAGCTCACAATCAGCTCCGTCAACCAAAAAATACTATGTTACGCCGCTATAAAAATGCATACAAAACAATGTAATTTTTCTATTCTAGTTTTCCTTCAATAAAATTGGACAAATATAAATAAAACATATAAATGAGGTATCCCGCTAATCGTAGTGATCCGTAGAATAAAGAATATATATTATTGTTTGCTACAGCGAACACCCCCCAAAAAATTGCTAAAATCCAAACAAAAATTGATGATTTTATTTTCCTCCACCGAAAAAAAGTTAATAAAATTGCTTCGATATAGCTAAAAAACACCTCTCAAATAACGGTTTTTTTTTACAGTGCATCTGTCTCGCAAAAATAATCCCTTATTTGACTAATTGCTAAAAATAATAAAGATTGTTAGCCCATTCCCAACGCGCGTTGTTATTAGAACGGTGCGGCTGGTAGTGACTTGCCAACACGTTCAGAACAGTGATCGGGGCAAGATGGCGGCTGTTCCTGACAGCCATCCATCCTGCCCATTGACCAGAAGGTTCCGTCCCCCCCCACACCCCCAGTTCATGATCGCTGCTATTGGCTCATCAATCAGACCAGCCAATAGAAGCGAATTACTTAGGACGTAGTAATACTGGTCACTATGTCGGTAGACACGTGATCGGCAAGTGTCGGGCTGTTCCTGACAGCCACCAATTGTGCCTTGTGGTTCAGAGGTTTTTTTGGTTGCCCCCCCTCTGTCCATGTTTGCCGCTATTGGCTGGTCGATTGTGGTCCGCGCCCAGCAGCATATTCGTCACAATGGGCATCGAAGGGTGATAAAGCAACATTGGCGATAATTTCCCTACGGAAAACGAAGATAGGGTACAAAGCGCTAGCCTTGTACTGTACAGATTATGCTGTACAACTCTACGAGCTGTTCCAATGTGCGGTCCTGCTTATAATTTCTTCTTTCTCCGTTTTCAAGAGGAAGGTTTAGGAAACTAATATTGGGACAAGAAGGATGGGGCCGGCCCAGTACCTCTGGTTTAGATGTTCCAGGAACATTTTCCCGGTGATTCTGCTGCTTTCTAAGGTAGGACTCAATAAAGAGTCTGTTCCAAAAGAGGAGTTAGGTGGACACTACATACTACTAATAGACTGCGACACCTCCAGTGACAAAAGTTTAGTGTGTTCCCCTGGTATATTCTAACCAATCCTTATAACACCAAGACCATCACATTCACCCCAAGTGTTGTGAATTCATTAGGGTTAAAATTAATAATTGTACAAACTTATTGTCCGTGGCTCCCTATACCCCTCCATTATTTCATAAGGCGCCACAATAACGGGCACTGAACTTTCCCAGAAATAATTGCAATTTCCATCTTGGACTCCATTGCATCATTTTGGAAACCACCTAATGTTCAAAATGCTCATTTTCACGTCTGTATTACCCTACACCCCACATATTACAAACAACTTGCTAATTCCCCAAGGGTGTGTACATTCAACAATTAGGTCACTTTTCTCGGGTTTTCCTCCTCTGTTTTGGTACCACTACACGTCTCTCCAATGTATCCTGACACATGTGAAGAATTTCTGTCACATTTGGCCACTAAAAGACACAACCTCCCTCTTTTCCTCTACTGTCGCCCATAAAGTCATAAGTCATTTATAATGCACTGTGGGGTACTTCTACTACACTCGGGAGAAAGTTTTACATACCCTTTTTTGGTGTTTTATTTAATATATGATCCCTGTAGCTTACAAAATTAGGGGAAAGTGACATTTATAGGAAAATTTTCACCTTTTTAATGTTTAGTGCCTTTGGATCATTAACCTGTAGGGGCAAATACATATATATACAATTGCAAAATTCTCTAAGGGTGTGCGTTCGTAATTTTTGGATTCTAATCTGTTTTAATACCACTAGGTTCTCCAATGCATGTCAAACATTTCTGTCATTTGGCCTTCTAAAGGCAACATCCCCCTTCCCTTTTACTGTGCCCATACAACATTTTATATACCCATGTGGGGTACTCTACCTCCGAGAGAAATGTTTACACTTTTGGGTGGTTATTACTATTTTTTATCCCTTGTGGTATAAAATTAGGGGTACAGGACCTTTATAAAGAAAATTTTCAACACCTTTTTTCCTATTTAAGTCCTAATGAATCAAACAATTTATGGCAAATACACATATTACACCTTGCTAAATTCTCTAAGGGTGTGAGGCTTTCCAAAATGGGTGATACTGGTTGGGGTTCCCTATGTTTTGGTACCAGCTATGCTCGTCTAAATCTGCCTGACACATGTAAAGGATGTCTGTCAAATTTGGCTTCTCAAGGACACGCCCATCTTTCCCTTCTGAGCTTCACTGCGTACCCATACAACATTTTATTGCATGTGTGGGGCAATTTTATACTCGGGAGAAATGCAGTACAACATTTTTTTGGGGTTGTTTTATCTTTTAATGCCTTATGGATACAAAAAAATAGCCGTAAAGTGACTTTTTTGGGAAAATGTTCATATTTTTCCTTTAAGGACCTAATTGAAGCAAACACCTGTAGGAAAAATACATATATTACACCTTCTAATTCTCCAAGGGTGGCACTTTCCAAAATGGTGACACTTATTGGGGTTCCCTCTGTTTGGTACCACTAGGGCTCTCCAATGCATCCTGACACATGTAAAAGATGTTGTCAAATCGGCCTCTAAAGCCAACGCCCCTCTTTCCCTTCTGAGCCCTACTGTTTAACCCATACAACACTTTATAAATGAAAAAGTGGTGCAGTTCTGTGCTTAGGAGAAATTGTTTTACACATTTATGGGGTTTTTAATCTTTTATTTATATCCCTTGTGGCTTACAAAATTGGGTAGAAAATGACTTTTTTGAGAAAATGTTTCACCTTTTTTTTTTCCCTTTTGGGGCCTAACTGAATCAAACACCTGTTGGGCAACTACACAAATTACACCTTGCTAACCCTCCAAGGGGTGTACTGTTCCAAAATGGTGTCTCTTGTTGGGGCTTTCCCTCTGTTTGGTACCATTATGGGCTCTCCAAAGCATCCTGCATCATGACCACTTTTTCAGTAGCCATATTTGCCCTGCAAAAAACGAAACAACGCTCTTTCCCTTCCAGGTGCCCCACTGTGTCCGTACAGCGGTGTACGTGACAAAATGGGTATTTGCATACTCAGGAGGAATTGCCCTAATATTGTAAAATGCATTTTCCTTTTTAACCCATTGTGAAGGTGCAATTTAGTGTTTATGAATCTATAGTAAAATAAACTACATTTCTGTATTCACTTAATTTATCTTTCACCCTCATGAAACTCTCATAGGGTTAACAAAATTCCAAAGGTTGTTTGAATTTTTGAGGGTGTAGTTTCTGAATGGTGTCTTTTGGGTTTTTCTGTCATGTAGCCTATAAGTCACTTCTAACTAATTGACCCTCCAAAAGTAGGTTTTGATATTTTCGTGAAAATCTGAAAAATTGCACCTAAATTATAAGCCTCCTAACATCCTAAAAAAAGGAAAAGATGTTTTGAAAATAATTCCCATTAAGCAGACATAATGAAAATGTTAGTATCAAGTTATTTAGTGATATGACCACTTTCCACAAAGTAGTAAAATTTTGAATTTGGAAAACATGTTTTTTTCAAAATTTTGCCAAATTCCATTATTCATAAATAAATACTAATATTTGATTAAATTTCTCAACCAACAGGAAGTACAATGTGACATAAAAACACTCTCAAAATCAACTGGATGTTAAAGCGTTCCAAAGTTATAACCACTAAATAGACACATGTCAGATTTTTAAAAAAATGGCGTGTCAGGAAGGTGAAAAGTGGCTTCAGAGCGTTAAGGGTTTAAGCATGTCACAATGTTCTACAACACCCAACAGGCTCTCTTGCAGCCAGGAAATACTTGTTTTTTAACAGAGCTCATGTTGTCGATTCGCATCAAATCAAACTTTTTTTCAAAAATTAGTCGAATCGGGACGAACCAAATTTTAACAAATTCCCCCCTCTCTACCACACACCTCTGGTCCTGAATGAGAGCATTGTAAATTTGCTGGACTTTCAAATGCTACTATTCTGAGTGGTGGGAGGCAGAGAAACTTAAAAATCTAATGTTGGAACAATCACACATATGTAATTTTGAGCAACCGTACTTTGTCAACCTGACACCCTTCCCTGCAACAACAGGTTGTGGAGAAAATAAGGACAAGGTGTTACATCTCTTCCTCCGTCCCTCTTCCTCATCCGTATGCCTACTCTACTACTTTCAGGACAGCCATAAGAAATACCCTACTGAAACTTATCTTCTAGGCAAAAGACCACACACATCGCCGAGGACTGTGGACTGAAAGCCAGGAGAAGACAGATGACTGATTGCCATCATTGACTGTGTTGTCCCACTTTCAGAAAATCCAGCAATTGCAATTTGTAACGTGTATGGAAAGTGTATACATTTTTCCTATATATTTTCTGTACATTTCCTTGCAGTCATTCAGAGAAGCTTCATTGTGTTACTTTTCGTGGATAACACAGTCCATGGCAACTGTGATGCTACACAGGTACAAACCGCTCAATGGCTCATTTACTAAGGTCCATGGAGCTCATTTTCGTCGGTTTTTCAGACGGAGGCGTGCCGTCGCAACCCACGACACGGACCACTTGCGGGTTTAGCATTCGAATTGTGTTGTTAGACACGCATTACAACCACCAGGAGAAGAAAGTGAACTCCGGCAGACCTCGTCGGGAAACACCGGATGCAGGAACTCGGCGCATGAGCTTCTGTGAATCACAGCGTGCTTCTCTTCGTCGGACCAACGAATGGGGGATCGCGACAGCACCAGTAAGTAAATTTGCCCTTATATTACAGAGAGTGATCAGAGCTTTGTGATTTCTCACATGTCTCTCACATGACCAGGGATCGTTGTTTTACACGGAACGTAAAAATGAACTTCCCTTTTGAATTCATCAACCAAATCTAAAAACCATAAGGACATTTATAGTAGTGTTAAATGTCAGGTTTTGTCATGTAAAAAAATATGACAAATTATTTGTAATAATACATGCTGATATCATTATTTTTAGATGTGAAAAAAAATACACATATTAAAATATAAACCTCTTCTTATTAGGAGATGTGGTTTATTCTTATTAAACTAATGTTCATAGTAATCCAAATTAGCACCTTCATTTAAAGCGATTTAGTTTAAACCCAATATGAATTTTTTAACTCATTATGCAACAAAATCACATTAAAGATGTTGTTGTGAATGGTACCAGTAGGCCTCATTTACATGACTGTATATATGATGTCGGTGGGACACAATGGGCCTCAGCACACCTGATCATGTCTAATAGAAGTTATGGGGCATTGGACTAGATGTAATTTGTGTGAAGGCACTTTGAACGGCCATAGGTAAGGGAATTATCAGCGGTCTGGGGGCGCCGCTGACACTATCCCTCAGCCCTGCTCCTGTCCGGCTCGCTCTGTGGTATTTATAATGTTTTTCTGCATAGTCTACAGCTCCGCAGCTCCCGTCAGAGAACATTATGCAGGACGGGGTGGGCGGTGGGTGCAGGAAACAAGCCCAGTGCTCCCACTGATTCAGGAACAACCGTGGCTCCCACTCATTCGAACCTATGGTAGTTGAATCACACTTCTCATGTATAACTGTCATAATTATATATAAGTATGCACTAAGCTCCACCCCTCCATACCCCACCCCATATGACCAAGAGCCCCCCGCCCCAACCGGGCCCATGGAAAACGGTCTAGCTTAAAGCGGTCCTTGGTGCAAACAGGTGGGACCTCTGCCTGATTATGCACAGTTTTGGTGTATGGGCCAAAAGAAGTGCTTAAGTGAATATGAATAATATCTAACTTGGCACGCAGTAAAGTTATCAGAAGCGTACTTTGATAATAAAGGAAATTAAGGATTTGCTGATAATATTGTTGTGTAGGGTGAGAAAGCAAAATTTACATGAGACCATCCAAGTCAAACTGTTTTGGCTAAACCTCCATCAGGTCCTGCCAAAATCAAATGGAAAAATTGATATTCTCTTTGTTTCAAGCAATAACAATAAGAAATGACCAATTCTCACCACACCACATCCTCATCTGTAAATTTGGTTCTCTTAGTGGTGACAGTTGTTAACATTGGCATTTGCGCTCTTGTAATTCATGCAAGTTATTCTCCTTCTACACACACTTCATTTGCCTCTCGTCTAACCTATAATATAACATTATACAATACATATATCAGCAGCAGCCAGAGGACTGGTCATTGGCACTGTGGCACATAGAATAAATATTTCAAAGAGTGATGAGCTCTGTATTTTGATTTCATGTAATACTGTATACTCGAGTATAAGCGACTTTCTCAGCACAAAAAAATGTGCTGAAAAAAACCTAACCCGGCTTATCTTGAGTCTATACAAAATTGTGAACTCACTTTCCAACACCTTCCCTTGCTTCGGCTCAGTGTCTACGCACGATCCCGTTGCACATTCCATGACATCAGCTGCTCGATGACAAACATTTTGTCCCAATGCGGTGACCCACTAGAATGTCAGCAAAAGCTGCGTCATTTACAAGTGATGGCACCATGCAGAGACTCAGTGATGAGCCGGAACATCCATGGAAAAAAAGGGACCGGCTGGAGGGGCTCAGAAGGTGAATACACTTTTTTTTTCTTATGGGCTGGCCAATCCTCTGGTAGGGGCTGCAGGCTTTATAACTGTGGACATGGGGGTTGCTGGATATATAAAGGGGCAGTCACAGGTTATATTACTTAGAAGGGGCTACAGGCTATATAATGGGGGCAGGGGCTACAGGCTATTTAATGGGGGCAGGGGCTCCAGGCTATATACTGGGGACAGGGGCTCCAGGCTATATCTGGGGCAGGGGCTGCAGGCAATATACTGGGGGGAGTAGGGACCTATTTGACATGCTTGTGCAGCGCTACGTAATCTGAGGCACTATATAAATATAAGATTATATATATTATAGGGGACTGCAGGCTTTATAATGGGGAGCGGTGCAGGCTATATACTGGGGGCAGGGGTTGCATGCTATATGGGGGGAGGTGTCTGCAGGCTGTATACGTGGGGCAGAGGCTTGAGCTATATACTGGCTGGGGGCAGGGGCTGCAGCCTATTATATTGGGGCAGGGGTTTTTCCATAAATTATATATATCTTGAAAGAGCGAGGACAGATACCAGACAGAAGAAGAGTGAGAGAGTTAGATGGTAGGAGAGGGGAAGGGAGGGGGGGAAGAAGAAAACGACGAAGGATTTTTGAGGAAGGACGAAGCGGCGAGTTACTAAAAAGGCCACAACGTAAAGCAGCAACAGCTCATAGGCGTGGCAACTTGTGCCGAGGGGGGGAGTCCATAATGACGTACATAAAAGAAAATGTTAGCGAGTGGAGGACGGCCTGGGGCTTCAGGTCGCGAGTAAAGCTCGGATCCTTTGTTTTCGCTGTGGCACCTCAAGCCTTTCTCTCCTTATTTCAAATTTGATTAATGACTTCACCGCTCATTTGAATGCAAGCGTAAAGAGAGGCTGTTTTTTTCGCGATATGTGTAGTTCTCAGATCCTGAAAATGCGGTGGTCAGGCCGTGTTGTCTCAATGATGGAGAAATTAAATGAAAGTAGACTTCAATTCAGGCACGGTTCCATTCTTGTAAAAAAAAGAGTGAGCCGGGCGACGGCCATTTGTTCGATTTCATACACTCCGAGAGGGGGGTTCCAAGGATAGTACGGCATACGGGAATCTTGAATGAAGCTAGATGATCGCGGGGAATGAGGAGGGGGGAGAAGGGGAGGAGAGGGGACAGAATACGTTTGGTTGTTGGGGGTTCTTACGGTGGCTTAGAAAACTAAAAAGATTTCGCTATGATCGTCCCGGTACAGATCTACTAATCAAATGTAGTTTTACCAGCATCGAATTATTTTTTTGCTTTCTAGGCCCTTGAGGGTAGGATAGTACCCAAAGGGAGTAGGTAACTCCTAATACAATTCTAGCTTGGACAAATAAGTAGATAGGATGAAAGTGTAATTAGATCAACAATTCACTTAGTGGATCACATGGGGATCTCAATTCCTACATATGGCAGAGTTAAACCATATGAGCAGAATGGATGGGGCACAGAGGGGGGTGGGGGGGGTGTTCTGGCTCGGCGCGTGGAGGGGGTGCGGGGGCCTCCATTCTCATTTTGTCCTGACGTGTGTGTACCTCATCCTGGGTCTGCCGCTTCGGGGAGAACTGAACCTTGGTTGATATATTTTTTCTTACCATTGATCAAAGTAAAAACTGAAATAGTCCCGTCACCAATCCACCAACAAGGGGTTGTTTTTAGGTTCATAAGGAATCTTCGGCCTACAATGGGGGAGAGGATTGGGGGGGCCAGAGTCGCTTTACTGGGCGGGGTGGCGGGGGGGGGGGTTATAAGTATTTCACAAAAATAGCAATGCGGCTCCTGACCATTCCTTGTGGACTGGTGCAAGGGGGGAGGAGGGGGTGAGCAGGGGTGGAAACCGGGGGTTGGGTGTGGATACAGATTAATCTGTCCAGATTTCACTCAGGGATGGGGGAAGAGGACATATTTAGGGGTGGGGTGGTCCTTCTTCCTGCCCTATATCACTCGGCTTGTTGAGTTAATAGATTATTTTGTGCTTATTACTGTGGGCGAGTATGACGGCCAAGACAAGAACTTGATGAAATACCTTCAACAAAGAAGTCCAAGCCCTCCTAACTGTTGGTGCCAATAGGAGCTTTTGAGCAGAGAAGGAGGACGGAGCAGCGGGTAAATTTTATCTTGTAGTAAAATACCACCATTTGAGATATGTCTACGAATGCACACTTTACTAATGATAGTGTTTGCCAAAACAACTGTCCTTAGACGGAACTTCGTTAGCGCTCATGGTACACCGAAAATTATTTCTAGTACATCAATATATCTTGCCATTTTAATCAACACGTGTTTGATGTTTCCCGAGAAGGAAATCTGTTTAAGTAGCTCATGGGTAGATGCTCTGCGACATCCGGTTTTGGTTATACTCTTCAAAGAGGGTTGTGGTGTTGGTAACTTTCACTCCAATGCATTGTCATTTAACTTGCAGGTCAATTTCCTTCTCATTTTTGTCTATCTCAAGGATCGCCAGTGTTTACAGAACAGTTGTTATGGTTTTTTTTACGATAAAATGTTTACAAGTTTTCTTCATAAAATAATAATTACCCAAACTTGCCGCCTGGCCTCTATTCGCATAAATAGTGAAACCTTCTATTCTACCTGTCACAAATTATCTCAAATTATGCGTGCATACATAGAATCGACACATGTGATCGGGCAGATGTGGGCTTGCATGAGCAATGGAGGTCTACCAACCGAGAGAGGAAGAAGAACGAGAGACACATAGAGGGTTGAGAAGAATAAAATGGAGGAAAGGGGGAAGGCAAAGTTCGAGGACGAAGCAAGAGGGAAAAGATGAAATGAAAACGGGAGTAGAAAAGTAAGTACGCAAGGAAAAAGAAGGGGGGAAGGAGTGAAGAGAAACTGAAACAAGGGTGAGAGCACAAGGGGGAATGGAGTCAGCTCCTTTAGATTTAACGAACAAGTCGAATGTATTGATTATCGCACCAAGTCGCCCAAATGCACCATTCAGAATGACCGGGCGAGCTTCAACCGGATAGGGAGAATTGCAATGCGAATATTTTTCCGGAGACATCAGGCATGCAAAGGTCGTGAAAGGAGGAAAACCTGATTTTTGTTGAAGTCGCCACCAAGTTCAAATTAGAAGGGGCCAAGAGGTAAGCAGGGGGCCGGGTGCCTGAAATCGTAAAGACAAGGCAGAAGGAAGAAAAGAGAAAGGGGAAGTGGAGTGGAAGAACAGCAATGTTAAAATTTAGTCTTAATGATGTCAGGGTTTCGGAGGTGTGAGCGTACACAATGCAAGAGAAAAAATAAGGGATTCCGGTCTAGAAGGGGGTTGTCGATTGCAGGGGGGCATTCTGTTCACAAACGGGAGAGCAAAATAAATGCTTCACCGTCAATTTTGTGACGTAGGCTTTTCCTGGTTGCAAGAGGATTCAAACAAGCAAAAATGTATACAGACTGTAAAAGGATTGATGACCTGAGCGCACTGCAGGGACGTAGTTATATGCTACTCCACATATCAGATGCCAGAATTTTATAGGTTGTCTCAGCACAGCTGCCTGGCTCTGGTCCTATTAAAATATAAGTGTTTACATCCACCCTTCAGAGTCTTTTCAACACAGCCTGTTTTTACCATTAATTGGCTGTTTAAAGCATAATTATACTTTTTGTTTCCATGGGCCCAAGTGCTACTTACTTATTGTATAATTAACCTAATCACTATGTCCTCGTTCTCGATCCCCTCCTCAGGGTTCCACACAATACCATCTATAATCTAAACTACTCAACTCAAGTATAAGGATACTTTAACAGCTAGTTAGTCTCATCTGCAAATATTGAAACTTTCCTGTGTAAAAACCCACTACAAAAGTCAATTAATAAAATATTAAAGATAGTCAGATGCCTCAATAATGACCCCTGTGTGCATCTCATCTGGTACGTCAACCACTTTGGGAGAATCTACATTGAATGATACCTCCCGACTATCTTCCTGTATTCTATCACTAGCATTTACCTTTACCCGCAGAATACAACAGATTTTCAGATGCGTGCAAACGCGGCGCTCATGGGTCCTTTTATTATAGCCGAAACTTTTGCTTGAGCGGGAGGACGGTATTATATCCTTGATAAACTGTAGCCCCATGAGCTGATCACAAGACATCCACAGCATCCCCCACGAATCCCGTCTGACTTGGCCTATATCCCCGGGTCGTAGAAGCCAATCAATCAGTACTTTTGTCGTGACAGGACCAATCTCGTCATCAATTACCTTTCGCCTCACTGCATGCTGCGGCATAGGGTTATGACATGGGGTTGAGATACTCAGGATCGAGCATTCAACAAAGCCCCTCAAACTATTGACCTGATATGTTTGGTGTCACTGGCGTCGCCTTGTCGCCTATAGGAAGTCTTTCAGGGCCCCCAGTCGTCTCTTGGGCCTGCGAGAGGCTACGCTACCTACGAGACACCGTGCCCCATACCCGTAGTGGCAGAGTGCCGTCCGCCAGACACGACCTCGTACCCTACTGCCCTTGTCTATAGTCCACCGTGCGTCCGCGCTCCAACGGCCGTTGCTGAACTGGAGACGTCATCACTGATTGTCGCTCCACTTCCGGGTTCCCATCAATCCCTGCCCTCTTTTTGCCTCCAGAAAACTTTTTTTTTTCCTGGTTCCCTGTGTTCCTGTTCTGCGTCTACTACCGTTGTTACGTCCATACTTGAACCCTATTCTCACCTCTAACCTTGACTTCTCCTGCTCCTTACCACAAGAGCGTCTTAACGTGCCGTGTACCTCGACCCTGGCTGCACTGAGGGCTATGATTGCACACTGTGGCAAGGACCTGGTGGCACCCTGCCGTAGCAAGTCCATCTCTCTCTTCGGCGGGGTCTGGTGAAGACCAGTTGCCACTTAGATTCTGGTCCCAGGTGTCAGCTAATACCACTTCCCGCGGTGTGTCCGGGTCCACTGACCCTGAATCCTGACAGTAAGATTTGGCCATGGACCTCCAATGTTCCACTTACAATTCTCTGTATCTTTCCAGCCTTGTTGCCCAGAATCCAAGCAGATTGCTTCACAAGGAACCTGCTTGGCCAAGTCACCGCCACCGTGACAACAGCTGCTAGATTCTGGTCCCAGGTTTCGGCTAGTACCATTTCCCCCGCGTTGGTCCACAGGGTCCACGACCCTGATCCTGACAGTCTGTTTTCCAGATCGCTTTTGAATCCTTTTTCTATATTGTAACCACATTTGCTGTGCGCCAGTCTTGTGGAACATAACCAGTCCTCAGTGAATCTTCAAATTATTAAAAACATTGGTATCACACTACATATTTCAGAGTCACGCCCCAAGGTGTTAGTGTCATCTGGCGCACGGTGATTGTTTGTTCTATCTTGTGGTTGTGAGATGGTTGCCTAAACTTTCCTTGGCTTAAAACTATGACATTCAAAAAGATTTTCCTGGGTAAAGACAGTCAAGAAAGCGACATTCCGTTTCCATCTCCTTTACCATACCCCAAGTTATCTCTCAAAGGCACACCTCTCTATTTTTTGTTCTTCTCATTTATTATACTGATAAATAATTTGGGATTACTTTGGGACAAAATGGGGGCATTGCCATATTGAAATGTATCTTGCACCAAAAAATTAAGGAGGGGTGCACAGTTTAAACCTGATGAAAGCCGGTCTAAATGTAGAACTCAAAACGTCTGCCAATTCGAAGCCTCAAACACATTAATGAATTCCCCCCTGTAACTGTAAAATTTATTTAGATATATCTCTGTACTGTTGGACACACTCATCTTAATTTAGCAAAACTTTTAACCTGTTGATGATTAACTCAGATATATTTTTTAAAAGCAAGTAAAAACAGGATTTCTCCCAGATACCATTTGGTATAGAATGTGGCAAGAGGAAATCCTATCTCATTTGGTCTACATCAGCTTTTTCCTTGATTCTAAATTTGGCAGCACAGGATAATGGATTCTGTAGCGCCACTGTCAAGGTTTTACGTTTCTTGCCAAATAAAGTCCCATGATTCATTATATAACTATTCTGAAAACTTTTCATCTGTTACAAGGAGCATATAAAATTTTAAATAATTACAGCTCCTGGGAAAAATAATTAGTTTATATGGACTGAGTGGAAATGTTAGCAAATTCCGTTTTAGAAGCAGAAACTATTTTGGCTTCATAACACCAAGAGTGTGTAACACAGAACATCAAAATCTGTTTTGAAACATAGAATACAATATAAGTCATCAATACTACATATTGTATGAGAAAAAATAATTTATAAGGTAATTTTATTACTTGATAATATTATTCATTCCAAAAAATCTTGTCATAAACTTGAATGAATGCTATCTCATTATACCATGGTCTATAGACATAGTTAAACCCAACACATATAACACTTTTAAATTAAATGTCCTAAACTGCAACAAGGTTTCACAGACTTGCATCTATGCATGTGTTCTTGTATACATATTTCAAAGAGGGAAACTGATTCAAAAATGGATCTCACTATTTGCAAAGATATACATTTGGAATCCTTAGTTTAATTTAGAAGAATGCCATCCGTTAATATCTGGCTAAAATGTCCCTATATTCTTAATAATTCTTCTATTTTCATTTGTTGTTATTTGTTGTTTCTTTTTTGAATAGAGAAATAACAATTTTCTTACAGGTCAATTAGGGTCATCTGAATAGTACAACTGTCTGCATCCATTGTCATACTATGCAATGCAGATGTGTCATTAATTACATTTCTCTTCTTCGACGCGCACCTCCTAGGGTTGTGTGACATGATTTTTTGGTCTTAAAGTCTATGTGTAGCCATACCATGATATGATGATATGTACACAATATGATGTTTACACAGTAAAGATCATTTTTTTTTTTGTTATAAATGTTTTTATTGTTTTTCACCAACATGTACAGGTTAAAGTAAGACTTTACATCAATATGTCAAGAGCGACAAATAAGCCAGGGCATATGCATTACAGCAAATAGGTAAGTTCCATTTGTATCAATATCTTAGTTAATCCTAACATTTCCTTATATTGATATAATGTCGCTATACTGTAAATTTACAGTACAGAGGACCTGTGAGAAGTTGATGATGAACAAATACAGTAAAACTTAAACTAAACTAAACTGTAAACTGTACAGCCATTGACGCTAGTTTAAGATAGGAATACTTAAGAAGTATATCATTTTGTCCATGAACCATTGTTGATATAAAGTGTGTATGTGGACCTTTAATGTCAGAGGGGGAGGGGCTTAGGGGGAAAGAAGAGGAAAAGGAGAGGTCTACCCGTATTAATTGTCGCTATGAGCAGAACTGTTATTTTGTCCCAGGGTAACTGTGTATAGCCTTATATAAGTCTAGGTATTAGTGACTAGGTACCTTCCAAGGAAACTGCTACGTGACCGCCCTTCTGCCTATTCCTCTAACTTTAACCCAAGACCCATAGTTCAGAAAACTGATCATGCTTCCTATCAGCCCAGCTTCGAGCTCTTCTAACCTATAGAAGTGATCTATTTTCCCTTCCATTGTTCTATTGAGGATTTCTTTCGAGGTAGCCTTTAGGGGGATTAGGAGTTAGTAGCCGCTTGGCCCCTGAGCGTGGCTAGATGCGCCTCTTCTTTTTCCAGGTGGGATTAGGTATCATAGAGTACCGATTCGGGGGTTAGTTTTAAGAGGATAGATTATGTTATTGAGTTGTTTTTCTATGTTTCCAAAAGGGTCTAATGAGTCGCAATGCCAAGAAATATGAGCGAGGGTGCCCCCCCGGTTGTCCGCTCCTCCAGCAGTATCTGTAGGGCTCAGTCCAATGTGTTTCAGATAACTTGGCGTTCTGTACCATCTGGTAACGATTTTTGTAGGAATTTTCCTGGACTTTACACATCTCGAGAAGCCATGTGATTCTTGTGGATCTTGGTTATGTCCAATGGGTTGCAGGAAATTCCAATTCCTTCTCCCATTGGGCCAATATATGCCGGCTTACTGTGCTATTGAGCTTGCAGTTATTTTACGGTTAGCACAAAGAAATAAGGCCTGTTATATAGGTAATTGGGTAAGAGTGAGATTTTATAGCCAAGTATGTGTATGTTGAGAGATGTTGTGCTTTAATAGCTGTAACAGATAGTAGTAATTCGCATGGCTGTTGTAGAAATGTGTAACTATATGAGATAGTTGGCCACCTCTCTAGGACTGGTCCTGGCTTTTTGCAAGATCTAATAGTAATTAGCTGGTTGGTCTTGTAGTAGTGACCAAACTCCTGAAGTGGCGAGGTCATGGGGTTCGATAATATGGCAATATCTACCTGGCATAGCTGGGTGAGGGTGATGAATCAAGAGGGGGTGCTATGTTAGTCTTTCTAGCTACATGAAATGTACCTTTTGATGATGTTACTACCATCTGGAGTAGTTGGACCTGGAATTAATCCCCTGCCCAGCCCATTGCTGGTCAGTGATCAATGCTTTTCCCGATCTCTAGGTCAGGACGTGGTTTGGTTGCGTCATGTAGCGTAAGCCATCTCCGCAATTGGACCGCTTTGTAGTATGTTAAGGGGTCCGGCAATCCTATTCCCCCATCTGTTCTCTCTTAACCAATATGTTATAAGCTAACCTCGGATGTCCACCTTTCCATAAAAATCTGCGAAATATTGTTGTGACCGATTGAAAGAAGGTGTTGGGCAGGAATAGGTATCATTGTAGTATATACAGCAGTTTGGCATAACAAAAGCAAGCAGAATATTTTTTCGTCCGAGCCACGATACCAAGGTATATTATAAGATTTAAGTTGTGGTAGGGATTTGGGATAAAATTTCACATAGTTATGTAGCGATAATCTGAGCCGGTGACCTAGGTATTAGTACTCCTAAGTACTGAATAAATCTGCTTTCCATTTGAAGGGTATGTAGTCATAAGATACGGGTAACTAAGCGTTTGTGGGAGCTGATATATTAATTGCGTCTGACTTATTTACATTACTTTGAATATTAGATACTATCCCAAACTCTTGGAGGAGTTCCATTATTGTCAGGGAAGGCTTCCTCTGTGTTGGTGGATGCATCATAAGCAGGTCGTCAGCAAACACCCAGCGTTTGGTGTGAGGAAGCTCCCTATTTGGATCCCTCTAATTTGTGTATTTTCCTAATGGCTTGTAGTAGTGTCTCCATGACCATCACAAAAAAGTGAGGGTGATAGGGGGCAACCCGACGAGTGCCATTATTTATTTAAAGATGGACAGGGTATTGTTGATGATCTCGCACCATGGCGCTAGGGGTTTGCTATATAGTGACAACTGACCTCCGTGTGAATGAGGGTGGAAGACCGAAAGTGGTGAGAGTCTCAACCAAAAAGTCCCACTGATTCTGTCAGAAGGCCTTCTCGGCGTTCAGTGGCCGGAAGGACATGGATTTTCTTAGATTTGGCCCAGTGAATGTACATGAATAACCCTATTGGAATTTTGGTTTGCCCTCCCTCCTGGCACAAAGCCAGCTTGCTCAAAATGGATTAGTTTGGTAATACTTTGTTTAATCTGTTCGCTAGGAGTTTTGCCCATATTTTAATATCAACATAAGCAACGGGGTAACTCGAACATTTTTACATCTTTTCCCTCTTTCGGATATTGAGATCGTGGCCTCCAATGCTTGAGCAGGCAGGGCAGTTCCATTCCTCAGGGACTCACACACTCAGTCATTTTTGGTAGTAAGGGGGTAAGAAAGGTTTTATAATAGCTGCTGGCAGGCCATCAGGCCCTGGGCATTCCCTTTCGGGAGAGATTTATTACAAGCGAGTATTTCTTCCTCTGTATAGGGCCTTCCAACATTTTTAGTCCTCAACTGTGAGTTAAGGGACTAAGTTTTGTAAAAAATTTTGATAGCTTTTTAGTATGGGGCAAGTTGGGATCATTGAGGATTTAGCGGTTATAGATTTTCGTAGTACGCTTGAAAGGCTAGGGCAATACCTGGTGTGTCTTCCCTCACCTCACCTTCATCGTGATTATTTTCTTTTCTTTATGAAGGCAGCATCCCTTCTTTTTCGTAGAAGCTGGACATCACTTTGTTTCCCTATCCCATGTGCATAGAAACGAATTTAGAAGTAAGATATTGCGAGCAGCCTTAACATTAGGAGGTCTAGAAGTTCTTCCTAGCTGTCTGAAGCTGGGTAGGTAAGCTATAGCTCTGGACTTTTATTGTAGTGCTTCTAACTTGGCAATTTTGCGAGTGTAAGTCTATTGCTTTCGTCTTTTGGTTTTTTAACCAGCCCCCAGTGATATAAATTCACCCTTATGAAAACTAACTTGGGGGCTTCCAATTAACTGTATGGGATAAATCAGGGTCCGCGTATGAAGAGAAATTGTTTTTAATTTATTTTGGATTTGGGTAATACGTCCTCACTATCTATCAGTGTTTCATTCAATCTCATCTCCAGTTAGGTGTGGTAGGGAGAGAGTCTAATTGTATGTTTACTGGGCATGGTCGAGATGGTAATGTTTTCGATTTTCGCTTTTTTGACGATGTCCATTGATCTTTAGAGACGAACATGTAGTCAAGTCTCTGAAAGGTGTTATGGACTATAGAGTTAAATGTAAAATCAATTTCGTCTGGGTGCATATCTCCATAATCTACTAGCGACGCTTTGTGGAGTGCTTTAGGTAAGCTTCCTAAAGATCTCTGTGAAGTATGGATTTTGTTAGTGAGGTGTCAACCAGGGATTCATGCTCGTTGATGTCTCCTCCAACTACCCTTATACCCTGCGTATCCATCTAATTTATATAAAACCTCTTTCAGCATTGCACTGGTTGATATTAGTGCATAAAGGCATACCAGGGTGACCTTGACGCTGCCAATTGAACCAATCACAAAGAAATCTGCCCTGCGGGTCAGGGTATGTCATGTGGTGCTCGAAGCGGTACGTTTTCGGATCTATAGCACTGCTAACTCCCTCTGGCCTAGTGGATATGACAACTATGAAACCATGGTCTGAAGTAGTGGGTAGGTAGTGAGGGGACTTTACTCAATTTAAAATGTGTTTCTTGAAAGAAACAGATATCCGATTTATATTTTTTAAGCATTCTAAGTACTGAGACTTTTTGAGGCGTATTAAGCCCTTTGACATTAAAGGTAGATAGCGTCAGGGTCGCCATGGCACATGACTGTGGGTTATGGTCTAATGGCTGATACAAAAAACTAAAACTTAACTCAAACTTAAAGGTAAATAGTTCTCTGGTTAGAGAATTTTTCAAACTCTAGTGTGGCCAACATTTCTGGATCAGCGTCAGCCAGCTCCAAGGGTGGGCCAAAGTGATTCCCCCATGGTGTGAAGGGGGGGGGGGTTGTAGGGGGGAGAGAAAGTCAGTCCTGATCGGTGTGAAGATTCCCAGACTAGCTGTAAGGTTTGATCACTCACCCAGGATGGGGGAAGGGAAACAGCCACCTGTGCAGAACCTTCGTCGGGGGATTACAGTATGGGGAATAAAGGAGGATTCCAGTAAGCTCACCATACCATGTAGTCGGGGATGATGACGTAACGTAAGTCTTGAGTTATTGATGTAAGTATCCGCTGGTTTAGCTTGCGCTGGGATGTTTCTTGACTCTGGGGATTATCTTTGCTACACGGTTCATTTTCTCTTTGTGGAGAGTGGGAAGCTCCATCAGGGACTCCGGGACTTCCACCAAGAGTTGATTTCCTGCGGGTCCGTGTCTAAAGATCCCAGGCTTGCTGCAGATCATCCGCACTTCTGACCTACATCGTTGCCCCTTGTGCTGAAATGATAGCCAATGGAAAAGCCAACGGAATAAGATTTTTTTCTGGCCAGAATCTCAGTAAGAGGGCGAGAGCTCTACGCTTGCTAAGTGTTGAACGCAGATAGGTCTGGTATAAGTGACTTTAGAGTCCTTAAGTAAATCTCACCTCTCTCTCTGGCAGCTCGCAGAGCTGTCAGCGGCAATCAGTTAATGTAGGCCGCAATACAACGTCCCGTGGTGGTTCGTCTTGTTTGGCATGGGTCTGAGCGCCCTGTGAATTCTTTCTATGCGATGCCTTCCGCTCTTTCACGCACCTAGGAGGTCAGCAAAGATGGCCCTGCGGGCGGGAAGGGCATCATGTGGAGGACTCAGGGATACCTTTAAAGCGCACATTCTTCGGCGGCTCTCGTTCTCCTGGTCTTCCAGCATTGTAAAGCTCCATTCAGGTGTCCTTAGTTGCGCGTTTGTAGCCTTGTTCCTATTGCTTCATTAAATCTGTTAGCGCGTCTTGTGCGTCTTCTAAGGCTTCCACTCTTTGCCCCACATGTCTACTCCATTTTGATGTCTGCTAGTTCTTTTGCACTGGGGACACGCTTGAGCTAAGGCTTTTTTCAGGAATGATCTGGAGAGCTGCCGTTCAGTTGTACTGTAGAGCCAAGCCGCTCTCTGCAGACTCTCAGCGTCTTATTCATCTAGCGTCTCCTTCTTCTTGCGGCGGGATCGCGGCCATTTTGTTGGAGTGGAGAGCTTTTTAATAAGGAGAATTTACCATCTCCCCTTGGTTTCTTCCTACCTCGGGGTGCTGAGTGTTCCCCGGTTTTTATCTCTTCTGGGATTTCCCATTCCGGAGCGAGATTGATAGCTAGATAGACGGTCGGGAACCCTTTACCGCGTGGAGCTCACTCGCGTGCGTCCATCTCGTCTTCCGTCCTCCCCCCCAGTAACGATCATTTTTAACTTGAGATGAGCTAGCACTAATGCTCGAGTGCTCGTTACTCGAGTCAAACTTTTTCCGATGCTCTAATGCTCATTAAATAACGAACCCCATTGAAGTCAATGGAGACGTCGAGCTTTTTCAAGGGGATCAAGGCTCTGCACAGGGAAGCTGGCCCAAAACCTGGAAACTCAGAAAATGATTGAGACACCACGGAAATAGACAGGAAACACCGCAGGGGCAGCATGGGATGCTAGTTTTTTTATTCGGAAATGGTCCATGATTAAAAACGACGGTATGGGGCCTCCATATTGCGCCACTCCATAATGTTGAACTGCAGGTCTCCACATGCGGCGACAAATGGGTCAAGTTCCATTATGTATGTAGTAAACACCTGAAAATCTGCCTGACACAGCTTGTGTGCTAAGGGGCGATGTATGGAGGCAGCTATGTGGGACGACTTTTGGAGGCAGCTATAAAGACGACCGTGTCTGGGCTGCTATACAGACGACATGTGGAGGCTGCTTGAGACAATTAAATTTGGATAGTGCCTGTTGTGGCAGTCCAAAAGTTTTCAAAACAGAGGAGCGGATAGGTGGCCCTCCAGAAAAATAAATAGATAGAATGCCTGTATGTGGCAGTCCAAAAATATTCAAAACAGAGGAGCGGGTAGGTGGCCACTCAAAAATTAAATACATAAGGGCAGATTTACTTACCCGGTCCATTCACTAGGCAGTTCCACTGACGTCCACCAGGTTTGCTGCTGCGGCTGAGACATTGGAATGCACTGAAGTTCACTGAGCCATCGTGGGTGAAGGTATCGCGTGTCGAGTGACACTTTTTTAAAAATGTGGCAGTTTTTCCAAACTCCTGTTGTTTTTTTTATGGCCAGCCCGCCCATTTCCTTGCGTGTATGCCTGCGCCGATGCGCCACAATCCGATCACGTGCGCCAAAATCCTGGGGCAATACAGAGAAAATCAGTGGAAAATGGAAAAATACAGAAATAATCTCAGCTTTTCCGCAAAACACTCGATCTCATGTGCCTGTCTCCTTTCCCTGAGAAAGAACTTATCACCGCTGTAGTTGTAGTTCTCCTCACATGCTGCCGGTGGTGTATGTGAGCTCTGTCCTGGATCAGGGGGCAGCCTAGAGTGTAGGGCATAGACCTTAAATACCATAGCCTTAACACAGAAATCCAAGATATCTTTAGTACCCAAGTCACAGGGTTGTGTCTATTGGCAACTGAAATTTGTGTACAGAGACAGGTTGTATAGATAAATTGTATAGAGACAGGCTAGACTTATTTCTGTGAAATGCTGTGTTTTTGTCAACATTGAATTGTTTCCTTTATCCCTGAGAAACATTTAAGTAAACTCTTCTTGGTTGGAATTCATTCCCATTGCATTACAACTCAAGGTGCACTGTTTTCAGTGGATCCATGTCTTACAAAGCCAGCTGTTTAGATCTAAGATAATGTATTCGCCACTGGGACTTTTTAAAAAGTAGTAAAAAGTAGAAAAACCCTAGACAGCACTGACCTCCTCTATCTTCACCACCTTGAAAAAAAATTCAGGTTAAAAAATGTGAAACAGTAATTTTAGACAGCAATATAAAATGGCATTTAAAACATTTTGGATCTAAATACTTTATTAGAAACACAAATTTTTTATTTTTTTGGAAAGACATTTTTTTTTAAAACAAAAAAAAAGCAATATGCAGGCAATATAACCAACCATTATATAAAGAAAGGAGGAAATTTATCGGACAGATGCCCTGTGAGACTCTTTTGCCCCAAAATTTGCAACTTATTTAAAACAGTTGCATTCTCCACACCACGGTTCAATGTCAGATGTTAGTTCAGGTCATTTAAAGCAAGGACAATCCACCCTAAGACAAATAAGACTAAGAAACCTAGACAAAAAGGACTAGACAAATAGAAAAGAGATTTTATAACTCCCCCAAACTTTCTACGGCTTTCATAAGCGACAACCGACTTTTACTTCCTTTCTCATTACAGTCAGGGGAATCCATTTTATAGGTTTTAATATGCTTAATAGATTTGAAAAAATTAAAACCTTTGTACAAAATAAAATTGCTTTGTTTGCCTCTATGCCTGTGTGACGCTCATAAACTTTCATACTTGGCATACTGCTAACCCTAATAACGTGTCATTTTTTGGGACATGATACTTTTACATTTCTCACATTTTGGGACTGCATGACTCTTTTTTTTGTGAACAATGTTTTTATTAGGAGTTCTTTTGGAGATAAAACATTATCACAGCAACACATGCTATGACACGCACACTACACATCAATGTTTACATTACTAATGTAATTAAATTATAGCAAGTGTGATAATCATTCCTCTCTGTAGTTGCCATGGGTGTTAAATATATACCTTAAGCATACATAGTTGAGTGGCAATCACCATGAATGCATGTGTGGTCTCTGCATGAGACACTTTTTGGAACTTAAGGGTTAACGGCGGGGGAGGGGGAATAACTTTGGGAAAAATGTGTTCAAACTGTCCAACTGCAAGCTACCAAGTTTTTTCTCGGATATACTAGATTATTGTCCAGATAATGAGGAGATTTTGTGTATCTCAGAGCCTAATAAAAGCTGGAGTGAGTGGGTCCAGGGTTCCCAGATTTCAGAAAATTTTGCTATTGACGATCTTACCCCCACTATAGTCCTTTTTATAGCTATAGGTAATTCAATTACGAATTTCACTGAAATTGATTTGTCACGAGTCCAAGTTTACACTGATTTGTTTTTTTCATGTCTTTTTTAACTAAGTGGCCCGCGGGCACAAACGTGGTTCTGGGGCAATACTCTGGGAAGGAGAAAGGAAACACCCTTGATGACATCTGCAGACCTTAAGCCAATCACGACCGGCAAGGCTTATTGATGTCAAAAGTCCATAAAAACTGCAGCCATTTGCATCTGCGGCATTTAACCTGCATGTGCTGTCTGTAGTGTCAGCTGCTGCTTTTCCTGTACTGTGCTGTAGTGATTTCTGCTCCTTTCGCACAGGGTATGCATTTAGGGGAGTCGTCTACCACAAATAACATTTCTTTTTTGTTCTCGAAACCACTAGGAGAAAATCTGTCAATCGCTCCATTCCCAGGGTTGTCCGTTGTGTTGTATCTATACAATGCAAATTCCCATACTTGTGTTGCTAAAGTTGAGAGCAAGAAATACATGTCAAATCCACGTAGTTGATTAACCACTATGTGCAGACAAAGGTGGCAGGTGGAGCAGGCAGAGGCCGCAGCCAGTAAGGGGACGTTGCAAGCAGGGGTGACTCTGTAGGCCGAAACTGCCATTGTCATCTAGCGGCAATGGTGTTGATACAACAACCGAAAGGTTGTTGACTGTTGACTAGGTCATCCAATTCCTAAATATAAAATCTGACACCCCCACCAAAGTGCGTAGGTTTTCTTCAGATAAACAATTATTGCATGCCCAGGAGCAGGTCAGAGGCCCTCACCTATCCTCAACCAGCCTCTGCCTCTGTTCATTTCCCTCAGCCAGAGAGCTTGGTGACTGGGCTCAGTGCCACTATTCAGCAAGGACCAAGGTGTTTGAGGACAACTGCATGGCAGTGAAGAGATGGGGAGACATCCGCTGTATTCGAGCAGTAGACACTGCTTGCATACTGACCCGGTGAGGAGTAGCAGTGACAGGAAAATGCAAATACACAATGAACTCACCGATCGCACTGGGAGACAGGTGTATGCAAAGGATTCATCATCGTCAGGTGAGCTTGCGTGTCAGGCAGCAGGTCGCTACGGTGGCCGTGAGCGTCTAGGGTGGCAGCAGTACAAGGATGGAAGCCAAAGGTATGCGAGGTACAAACCCCACTTTGGAGGTCCAAGTTAGCAGTGGTATGGGTTCAGCGATGCAGCAGCGTTTTAGTCACACTGCAGTGTGTTGGCAGTCAAAATCACCACCTCGGGTATGTGGCAGTTTTTTTATAGGGCACCTGAGGAGCCAAGCACTGTTGTACATGTAGAATCTGCGGACAGAAAGTGGAAACGTGGCCAGGACTTAACGTTTGCACCACAGCCCAGTGTCAACACACATGCTCACATCACCACCATGCATCCGGTCCTGGAGAAACTTGGAATATAGTATGTGAGGACCATCCTGCCGCTGCAGCAATAGCAGCACTGCATCTAGTAGCACACAATAAGTCATCTCCACGCCAATGCTCCTGGAATCCTCGCTACGCATAGCGCCATCAGTCATTGAGTGAGTGATTACAAGAAGAAACTGTATGCGTCCAGCCACCCTAAAGTGCAGAAGCGACCGTACTCTGTCCAGTTAGATTCGCAGTCCCTCCCTTTCCAAGTAGTGGACTCTGCACCCGTCAGAGAATTGTGGCTTGTGCCCAACCGAGGTGGACAGTTACAAGCCATAATTTTTTCTCCCAAAAAAGCATTTGCCAGTCCTTCACAAATATGTGGAACACAAAGTTTTGAGCTAATCAGTTTCTTCCATCGTGCATGTCACGCGGACCGCGTGAAGCTGTAACTTCCTGTTAGTGCCAGTACATGTCCTTTACGCCAACTGGTTGAATCTGCTACCCGCTCAGCACAACAACACCCTGAACAAGAGACGCAACTTTTCTCCTCCACATTGTCAACACATCTGCTACTCGCCATACTGCGCCTCCTCCTCCATCTTTCTCCACCACCACTCATCCTGCCACAAGTCTCCACAAGATGAAGCGGTATGCTTCATCATACACATGTGCAGGGAAACAAGTGGTGTCAGGCAGTTCTACACCTGGTTTGGCCTGGGCGACAAAGTCACAACGGGTAGGAACTGCTCTGGTATTCAACAAGAAATCAAATCTTGGCTTATCTTCTTGACAAGTGGAATCGGAACAATGTTGACAGACAGGGAAGAACATGGAAGAAAACATGGTGGTCTTCACGGTATGGAGGTCGGGATGGCAATACGCCCTGTCATGGCGCATGTGTTCATATGGTTGTCAACAGGTTCCTCAAGTCTTCCACCTTTCTGCAAGACATTCTAAAAAGGGCCAGGAACTGGGGCATGCACTTCATCCTTCTTACAAAGCCAAGCACATCCTCCTTGAGTTGTAGTGTCAAAACGCTCCCCAACATAATTCTGATATACAATGTTTCACTAGTTGGAATCCAGCCTCCTATGTTAGACCACCTGTATAAACAGAGAAAGCCTTAATGATTTTTTGATGATGAATGCAGACTTGAGAGAACTCTCCTGTGTAACTTTGGATGTCAGCCACTGGCAGCTCATGTGTGACACCTGCCGTTGCTCAATCCCTTTGAGAGGCCTCGTTATTTGTCGTCCCGCAGAACTGTGGGATGAACTAACGCATTCATCCACGGCTCTGTCATGGAACTCATGCTGCAAGATCCATCTGGCAGTGCAAAGAAGTGGAGACTATCTACTTATGGCCACATGACCTCGGTGGAGGTGAACTGGAGAAGGAGGGCATTGGACCACAAGCAGAGTCTGGTGAACTCCTGGTTTATCCACTCAGGTGACAAGAGAGGAGGAGCGGAGCATCCGGAGGAGGTAGAAGATGGGCAGATGGATCCAGAAAGCACCATGGCAGTATACATGGAGATGGAGTCCGGGAATACCTAAGGATCCTTGCGCAGATGGCCCCAGCATGCTGCTTTGCCTAACTAGGGAAGCCGCCAATAGTCACATGGGCATGAGATGACTTTTGGCTCTGCCACCCTCTTAGACCCTCACTACTGATCAAAAAATTGGTAACTTTTTTCCAGCTGCCGAGAAGGAGGAACAACTGGCGCACTATAGAGAAATCGGAAAAAACTGTTGGCCGCTGCCTTTGTGCGCCCATATCCAGCCTCTGTCAGATCTGACCGGGGATTCCGCAGGAATCGTTCAAGTATCACTGCCACGCTGTGTGGGGAGATGGGGTTTGGTAGGAGCCTAGCAGCTAAATCAGCAGCAGCTTCATCAGCAGCAGCTTAAGTCTGGAATCCTTAATGAGCAACTTCCTTCACTCACCTAGTGACGAGGGTAGCCGCCACCAGCAGCAGCAGGACATGGAGCAGACCATGAACCAGCAGGTGGTGGCCTACTTGACAGCACTTTTACCGCCCCAGGTATAGGATCCATAGACAACTGGCATAAAACTATGGCTGGCCACAACTTGAGGATTTGCAGTACAAAAGCTGTCCTGCCTAACCATAGTGTGGGCTTCAAGATCGGTGTTCAGTGCGGCGGGGGCCATCGGTGGGAGAATCGGCTTGTCCACCCAATAATAGGGGATGACCTTTGTCAAGATGAATCAGGCTTGATTTTAACTTCTCCAATGCCTTATGCATCAGATTAGATCTGCCATGACGACTCCCCTAACAGTGCATTGCAAGAGCTCAGTAGTATCTGATAACATAAGTGTTAACGGGTTTTGTTTCTCTAAGCATGCAAGGTTTGACCCCACCCCGTACACTACAACTTGGTAGTCCCAGATACTCATGTGGAATGTCACGAGAAGTGATAATTGTACGGCTCGCCTCCGGTCCCACCACACAGTTGACATAGTGGCCATCAGGTAGTGTCGAATTTTATGATGCATTAGGAGACGAATGGGGTGCACAATCACTACGGGACTTCACTAGTTGCGGGTGCCAATGTTCTAAATCCCTATAGGGCACGATTTCAAATTTTTGACGCTGAGAGCTATCAGCGTTGTCCTCCGATTACTCTCCTCCTTGAGGGGCAATATGTATTCAAGTCTCTTCCGTCCACACTCAAAAACAATCGACTTTCATATATAATATCGTCCATTTTTTCACTGTCCCAGTTTCTCCCTTATCCTGCTATTCTTCTTCTAGCAGCTGCCTGTGTCGGGTTGGATTCATTAAGGTACAGTGTGCTTGTGTGGCTGCTGCTTCTTTTTATTTTGTTGATCTGTTCCTCTAAACCTCCAAAGTACAACTAAAGAGCTGTCTAGGGGAGATGCAACATTCTGGACGGATTCTCAAAAACTCTGTTTTCAAATCTCATCTCAGACCAAGTTATAAAAACATGTTCTCCATATACTTCCATCCCTGCCATTGATGTGCTGATACATCAAAGTCCAGTGGTCTACAAAAATACGTAACCAGCCTGCATGGTATTTTCGGAACAGATTAATCGGTAAACTGGAAGGCGTAGGGTATCCGATCCCTGATGATCAAATAGTTATCCTTAATTACATTTTAAGTCTTGCCATAAAACATTTCACCAGCGACTACTCAATTTTGCATTTTACTAAACTGAACTGCTGAATATAGGTTTTCACAACAGCAGGTACCCTTTTACTCCTGTTGGACAAAAGGGAATCCTGGCTGCACCCAAGAAAGACATTAAATCTACCCATGCATGCTCAATGAGTCAAATCCTCTCTTGATTTTATAGAATCCGTTAGGATTCTTCTTGGATTGGAATCCTATCATGCCATATAGCTGCTCTCCATGAGTCAAGGTTGTTACCAGGTCATCGCTGCACATGGTCGTTGAGTACCCTATCTATTGTATCTGAGACCACAGGGAAATGCTGCTACTCCTTTAGGTGTAATTCTGACACATGTAGAACAACTGGGCTAGACTCATGGCCATGCACAGTTCCACACTTTACCAAAAACGCGTTGCTGGACGCAAAATTTATCTTGATCACTATGGGTTCCTATAACTGTACTATCTTCTCTTCTCCAACATTGACACGAAAGCTACCCATTCTATGTATCGTGCTTACCAACCATGGTTGGTGCAGAGGGTGTAAGGGTTGACACACCACAAAGGGGAGGACGGGGAGTTGCGGGATGACTGGGCGGTCTCCAGCAAACCTTTAGCAAATCTCCTAGGTTTTTACATATCCCACATCTATTCGAACCTATTATATTTCGGTAATGACAATAGGACACTTATCCCTGCTGATCCTCCTGAAGAAGGGGCATGGAAGAGGAGCCATGGGTAAGAGGGATACTTGTTTCTGTACTCATATAGCTGGGCGTCTGTGAGTTACTTTCCCTAAAGCGTCAGTCCACAAAAGGACAAAGCTGTATATCGCTTAACCGCCTTGGCCAGGCGTTATAGGCGTTATACTGGGCTTGTGCTGAAAATTCTTAATTCTATATTCCTCTCATCCTCATATGAATGATTCCCCTCAGTCTGTTGGTGTACGGAGATACCTACATATGATACTAATATATATGTATATATATATGATACTAAATTATATATAACTACAATCAGGCTGCCTTATGCAACCCATTTGCGTAGGAGTGCAGTGACGCAAGGGCCACTTACCTAGGATATTAATTTCCTTCAACCAAGGGCTACCCTCCTGGTCAGTCGTGCAGATCAAGTTCAGGTATCGCTGTGGGCCTCCAAAAAGTCAGAGCATAAAGAGGTCAATATCAATGGCAGAGAGTAATAATAAAATATAAATGGAAACCAAATACAAACAGACACAGACAAGTTCAGCTGATCCACTGAGATCTCACTCGAGACCGCCGTGCGGCCTTCATTATAAACTTTTCTAAGGTAGGACGGGTTTATCCATTTGACATAATAATTCAAGACAGTTATAATTAATGATATATAGAAAATCGTGCAAAAACTATGTGAAAAGGATAGAAACATAGACATGTGTTTCCTATCACAACAATTTACCAGCTGTCATAATGTTGTTTATTCAAATCTGAACTAATACTCCTCCATAACCTTGCGGTTCCTCCACATCCGTCTCAATATGAAAGCCAAAGGCCAACTATGTGTAGTGGTTTGGACAATGATCCACAGAGTAATTCGGTATATCAGGATTGTTACCTTGTGAGTAGGTTAAAGGGGCATATAGTGAAGAAGTGATAAGTCCATTGACTTTAACTAAGATAAATGTAAAATACTTTAAATAGTGGAGATGGAAGGGCCGGGAGATCCCTCTGAGTCACTTGTGCTGATGGCACACACAGCTGCTGATTACCCAACTCAGTGACACCGTTCGAATAGTCAAACATCCGTCAAGGGATGGACTTTTGGCTCTCAAACCTCTTGGACCCTTGCTAAATTGGTTACTTTTTCCAAGTGCTGAGAGGGAGGAACAACTGGCATACTATAGAGAATACTGTGCACACAGTTGGCAGGGTGCTATGTGCACATTGCCATCCTCTTTCAGGTCTGAGGGGGAAATCACTGCAGTCATACGCTCATACTACTGCTGCCACGGCCTGCCGTGTGGGAAACTGGGGGGGGGGTGGGTAGGAACAGTAGCCGCTCCACAGCAGCAGCTTAAGTTTAGATTATTTTATGAGCAACTTCCTTCAACGCCTATGTGGGAGGGATTAAGCCGCCACCGCAGCAGCAGTAGGAACGGAGCAGACCTTGCACAGCAGGTGGTGGCCTTCTTAGACAGCATTAGACATCAGTAGAGGATCCCATGGACTATGAGCAGCCCCAAACTTTATTGTGTCCGTACTTGAGGACATTTGCAGTGAGAGAAGCATGTCATTGCACGGCTAGTAGTGAGCATCAGATACTGTGTTCTCAGTGGGCAGGGGCCCTCGTTTCCCCATGAGAATCCGCTTGTACACCCGTACTAGTTAAGAGGACTGACCTTGTCAAGATGAATAGGCTTGGATCGTGCCAGGATTTCAACTCACCAATGCCCATAGTGCATCAGATACATCAGCCAACACCCCTTACCCCAAACGTTGAGAACATGAGTCTGGGTAATAACTACCTGCTCAGCCACTCATTCTGATGCTGCAACCCACCTGATGCCCACACATCTGACTGATATTGACTGACATCTGCCATCCCACCATCTTTATCGGGGATGGAATGTCTGCCACCTCCACACTAATCATTGTGCCACTCTGCGGGCTCCTGCTACTGCATGATGCCACACCCACACTGTATTATTGTGCCATCTGGGGGCTCCTGCCACTGTGATGCACCTCCACTGTATTATTGTGCCAGTCTGTGGGCTCCTGTTGCTGCTGACACCATCTCCGAACACAATTCATTGTGCCACTGTGTGGACTACTGTTGCGTGCTGACGTGCCACCTCAACACGTTACATTGTGCACTCTGTGGACTCTTGCTTGCTGCTGATGCCACCACCACACTATATAACTCTGGAACTCGTGGATCCTACTTCTGTGACAACCGCCTCAAACAACTATACTATCATTGGTCCACTCTGTGGGCGCCTGCTGCTGCTGATGATCCACACCACACTATATTCATTGGTTGCCAACGGTGGGCTCTGCCTGATACTGCATCGATGCCAAATTGCAATAAATTATGTGTGCCACTTCTGCGGGCTCCTGCTACGGCTGAGGCCACCTACCTCACATATAATTGTGCCACTCTGTGGGCCAGCTGATGCTGAGTGCACCTCCATACTTTTACATTGCTTGCTACTCTTGTAGGCTCTGCTGCTGATGCACTCCACACTATATCAAGTGCCACTTCGTGGATCCTACTATGTGTTGACACTGCCTCAACACTATATCATTGGTCCACTCGTGGGCTCTGCTGCTGCTGATCGACCCCCACCCCCCACTATATATATTGTGCCATCTGCGGGCATCCTGACTACTGCTGACGCATCCCCTCACTATAAAATTGTGCAACTCTGTGGGGTCCTGCTGCGCTAATGCCACATGTCATATTTATCATTGTGCCATCTGTAGTTCTCCTGCTGCTGATGCCACCTCCACACTATATCAATGTGCCACTCCGTGGAGCTCCTACTACTGTGACACGCCTCACACTAATCATTGTCCCACTTGTGAGGCTCGGCTGCTGCTGGATGCCACCACACAACTAATTATTGTGCCACTCTGCGTGCTCGTGCTGCTGCTGGACAACCACCTCGTCACTATATTATTATTGCCGACTGTGGGCGTCCTACTGCTGCTGAGCCACCTCCATACTTTTATCATGTGCACTCTGTGAGGCTCCTGTACTGCTAATGCCACCGGCAACACCAATCAATGTTGCCATAGTGGGCTCCTGCTACCGCTGATGACACCCTCAACACATTATCATTGGCACTCGTGGGCTCCTGAACTGCCAGTGACACCCCTCTCCCCTGTATCATGTGCCATCTGTGGGCTCCTGTGTTGATGCCACCAACCACACTATATCAACTTCTGCCACTCGTGGACATCCTACTTCTGTTGACACGCTCAACACGATATCATTGGTCCACTCTGTGGGTATCATGCTGCTACTGTGATGCCACCACCACACTATATTATTGTGCCACTCTTGCGGGCTCCTGCTACTGTGATTGCACAACTCTTCACGTATAATTGTGCACTCATGTTGGGTCCTGACATGCTGTGATTGCCACCTACATACTTTTACATGTGCTACTCTGTAGGCTCCTGTGCTGGTGCCCTCCACCAACTATATCAATGGCCACTCCGTGGATCCTATATATGTTGACACTGCCTCAAACTATATACATTGGTCCACTTGTGGCTCTGCTGCTGCTGATGCACAACCACACTATATTATGTGTGCCACTCTGCGGGCTCTAGCCTGCTACTGCTGACGCCACCTCCTCACAAAAATTGTGTGCCACTGTGGGGGTCCTGTAGCTGCTAATGCCACATTCATACTTCATCATGTGCCAACTCCGTAGGCTACGCGCTGTGCTCAATGCCACCATGCACACATATCAAGGTGGCCACGTTGTGGGCTCCTGCTACCGCTGCTGCACCTTCAACACTATATCATTGTGCCTCTGTGGCTCCTGTTCTACAGTGAACACACCTCTACACTATATCATTGGTCCACTCTTTAGGCTCCTGCTGCTGCTGATGCCACCACCACACATATTATTGTGCCACTCTGCGGGCCATGCTACTGCTGATGCCACCTCCTCACTATGAAAGTTGTGCCACTCTGGGGGTCTGACGCTGCTAATGCCACATTCATACTTTATCAATGTTGCCAACTCGGTAGGTTCTGCTGCTGATGCCACCTCCACAACCCTATATCAATGTCTCATCCGTTGGACTCCTTACTACTGTTGACACCGCTCAACACTATATCATTGCGTCCACTTTGTCGGGCTCCTGCTGCTGCTGATGCCACCACCACACTATATTATTATGCCCACTCTGTGAGTTCTGCTGCTACTGGCTTACGCCACATCTACACTAAACTTAGTTGTGCATTCTGCGGGCTCCTGTACTGGCGACGCACCTCGACACTATATAAGTGTGCCACTCGATGGCTCCGGCTGGTGATTGCCAGTTCCATATATTATACATTGTGCCACTCTGTAGGCTCTGCTGCTGATTGCAACCTCCACAATATATCATTGTGCCAATCCGGGGTCTGCCTACTACTGTGACACTGCTCAACATATTCATTGGTCCCCTCTGTGGGCTACTGTGCTGCTGATGCCACAACCACACTATATTCATGTGCCAAATCGTGGGCGCTGCTGCTGTGACACAACCATCGTCACTTATATATTCGCCACTCATGTGGGCTCCTACTGATGCTGATGCACCTCCATACTTATCATTGTGCCACGCAGTAGCTCCTGCTGTGCTCATTGCACATGCACCACCATTATCAATGTGCCACTCGTGGCTCCTGCTATCCGCTGATGCCACACCTCAACCACTAATCATTGTGCACTCTGTGGGCTCCTGCTACAGCGTGACACCACCTCTAACACTATATCAATGGTCCATCTTTACGGCTCTGCTGCTGCTGATGTCACCACCATACTATATCACTGGTGGCCACTTGCGGGCTCCTGCTACGCTGATGCCACCTCCAAACAATATATTGTGCCAGTATGTGTGCTCCTGCTGCTGCTGACACATCTCACAAACAATATTCATAAGCCGTTGGGGCTACTGACTGATCCCCCACAACACTTATATCACTGAGCCACTCTGTGGGCTCCCTGCTACTGCTTATGCACACTCCACACTTTATCATGTGCCACTCTGTGGGCTAGCTACAGCTGACACCACCTCTACAACATATCTTGGTTCCACGTTTAGGCTCCTGCTGACTGCTGATGTCACCACCGTACTATTCACTGTGCCACTTGCGGGGCTACTGCTACTGCTTATGACCCTCAACTTCATATCTTTTGTTTGCACAGTTGTGCGGCTCCTGCGTGATGACCCGCACTCAAACACTATTTCATAGTCGCCACTCTGTGGGCTTGCTACTGCTGAACCACCTCAAACTATAATATGGTCCAACTTTGTGGGCTCCTGCTGGTGATGCACCACCACACTATAACATTGTGGCACTCTGTAGTCCTGCTAATGCTGACCACCACTCCTGGCACTAAATCATTGTGTCACTGCTGTGGCTGTGCTGACACCACCTCCGCACTGAATCATTGGCCAATCTTGGGCTCCTGACTACCGCTGATGCCACTCAACACTATATATTGTTGCCCTCTGTGGGTACTAGGTACTGCTGGACACCACCTCTACACTACATCATTGGTCGTCACTCTTTGGGCTCCTGCTGCTGGCCTGAGTCACTACCTAGTATATCACTGTGCCACTCTGCGGGCTCGCTACTGCTGTGATGCCACCTCCAAACAATATTATTGTGCCAGTCTGTGTGCCTCCTGCTGCTGCTGACACATCTCCAAACAATATCATTAATGCCACTTTGTGGCACTGATGATGCCACCACACAATATATCACTGTTCCTCTCTATGGGCTCTGCTACTGCTGATGCAACCTCCACACTTTATCAATGTGCCACTCTGTGGGCTCCTGCTGCTGCTGACGCCGCTTCAACACTGTATCATATTGCCACTCTGTGGGCCTCTGTTACTGCTGACACCACCTCCAAACTATATAATTGGTCCACTTTGTGGGATCCTGCTGTGATGACCACCACCACACTTATCTTTGTGCCACTTGTGAGCTCCTGGCTGAACCACCCTGCACTAATACATTGTGCCACTCTTGGGCTCATGCTACTGATGAAACCCACCTCCGCACTGAATCATTGTGACACTCTTTGGGCTGCTGCTACTGCTGACGCCCATCCACATACGTTTCATTGTGACAGTTTTTGGGACTCTGCTGTGCTGACACCATCTCCACACATATCATTGTGCCACTTTGTGGCTCTGCTACTGCTGAAACCACCTCACACACTATATCATTATGGCCACTCTGTGGGTTCTCTGTGCTGATGCCACCATCCACACTATAATATGTGCAACTTTGTGGGCTCCTGCTACGCTGACACCACCTCTGCAGATAATCAGTGTAACACTCTGCGGGCTCCTGTACTGCTGACACCACGTCCACACTATATCATTGTCGCCATCTGGTGGGTCCTGCTACTGCTGACACCACCTCCGCACTGAATTATTGTGCCATTCTGTGGGCTCTGCTACTGCTGATGACACTCCACACTGTTCCATTGTGTCGTCTGTAAGTCCTGTAGCTGCTGACACCATCTCCACACAATACCAATTTTGCACTTTGGCGGCTACTGCATGCTGTGATTGCCACCACACACAATATATACATGTGGCATCTATGTGGGCTCCTGCGCTGCTCTATGCCACCTCCACACTATATCAATGTGCCACTTGTGGCTCCTGCTTGCTGCTGATGCCACCACATAACTAGTGTATTGTGCCACTCGTGTGGACTCTGCTACTGCTGACGCCACTCTGCAAAATCATTGTGGCACTCTTGTGGGCTCTGCTACTGCGTACCACCAACATCCACACTCTATCATTTGGTCCTCACTGTGGGCTCCGCTGACTGCTGATGCACAACCACACTAGATCATTGTGCCAATCGTGGGCTCCGCTGCTGCTGACACCACCTCGTCACTATATGTATTCTGGCCACTCGGTGGGGATCCTACTGCTGCTGATGCAACTCCATAGACTTTATCATTGTGCCACTGCCGTAGCTCCTGTGCTGCTCATGCACCTGCACCACCCTATCAATGTGACCACTCGTGGGCTCCATGATACCGCTGATGCACCTCAACACTATACATTGTGCCACTCTGGGGACCTGCATACAGTGACACCACCTCTACACTATATTCATTGTTCCACTCTTAGGCTCCTGCTCTGCTGAGTCCCCACAGTAACATTCACGTTGCCACTCTGCGGGCTCCTGTAATGTGATGCCACCTCCACAACAATATTATTGTGCCAGTCTGTGTGCTCTGCGCTGCTGACACAATCCCAAAACAAATCATAATGCCACTGTGGGCTACTGTGATCCACCACACCCACTATATCCGAGCCACTCTGTGGGCTCCTGATAGCTTATGCCACCTCCCAACTTCTGACATTGTGCCACTCTGTGGGCTCCTGCCTGACTGCTGACGCCGCCTAACACTATCATAGGCCACTCTGTGGGCTCTCGTTACTGATGACACACTCCAAACTATTATAAAAAAATTTTTTTGGGGTCACTGTTTTTTTTTTTTTGTTTTTTTTTTTTTTTTTTGGGTCCTGCGGTGATGCCACACCAAACTATATCTTTGTGCACTCTGTGAGCTCCTGCTGACAACACCACCTGCATAAATAATTGTGCCACTTGTGGGCTCCTGCTACTGCTGACACCACCTACGCGCACTGAATCATGTGAACTACTTCTAGGCGCTGCCTGCTACTGCTGACGCCACACCTCCATACTGTTCATTGTGCCAGTTTTTGGGCTCCTGCTGCTGCTGACACCATCTCCCACACAATATACATTGTGCCACTGTGTGGTCCTGCTACTGCTGGACACCACCTCCACACTATATCATTATGGCACTCTGTGGGCTCTCCTGTTGCTGATGCCACCATCACATATATCATGTGTGCAACTTTGTGGGCTCCTGTACTGTGACACCACCTCTGCCCTAAATCATGTAACACTCTGCGGGCTCCTGCTACTGCTGACACCACGTCCACACTAATCATTGTGCCACTCTGTGGGCTCTGCTACTGCTGACACCACCTCCGCATGAATTATTGTGCCATTTGTGGGCTCCGCTACTGCTGATGAAACCTCCACACTGTATATGTGGTCAGTCTGTAAGCTCCTCTGTGCTGACACCATCTCCACACAATACCATTTTGCACTTTGTGGGCTACTGCTGCTGTGATGCCACCACCACACTATATATCTGTGGCACTCTGTGGGCTCCTGCTGTGCTTATGCAACCTCCACACTATATCAATGTGCCACTCTGTGGGCTCTGCTGCTGCTGATGCCCCCACCCATACTATGTTATTGTGCCATCTGTGGCCTCCTGCTACTGCTGACGCCAATCTGCACTAAATTCATTGTGGCACTCTGTGGGCTCCCTGCTACTGCTTACACCACCCTCCACACTATACCATGGTCCAACTTTGTGGCTCTGCTGCTGATGCCACCACATATATCATGTGCCACTCGTGAGCTAATGCTACTATGACGCAACACTCCTGCCTATATCACTGTGCCACTCTGTGAGCTCTCGTTACTGCTGACAACACCTCCACACTGAATCATTGTGCCACTTTGGGCTCCTGCTACTGCTGACGCCACCTCATACTGTTACATTGTGCAGTTTTGGGCTCTGCTAATGCTCACATCACCTCCCAACTTATCCTTGTGCCACTTGTAGGCTCCTGCTGCTGCTGATGCCATCTCCACACTATCATTGTGGCACTCTGTGGGATCCTCATGCTGCTGATGCCACATCCACACGGCATCAGCAGCAGCAGGAGCCCACAGAGTGGCACAATGATATAGTGTGGATGTGGCATCAGCAGCATGAGGATCCCACAGAGTGCCACAATGATATAGTGTGGAGATGGCATCAGCAGCAGCAGGAGCCTACAGAGTGGCACAATGATATAGTATGGAGGTGATGTGAGCAGTAGCAGGAGCCCAAAAACTGGCACAATGATACAGTATGGAGGTGGCGTCAGCAGTAGCAGGAGCCCAAAAAGTGGCACAATGATTCAGTGTGGAGGTGTTGTCAGCAGTAGCGAGAGCTCACAGAGTGGCACAGTGATATAGTGCAGAGGTGGCGTCAGTAGTAGCATTAGCTCACAGAGTGGCACAATGATATAGTGTGGTGGCATCAGCAGCAGGAGCCCACAAAGTGGACCAATGATATAGTGTGGAGGTGGTGTAAGCAGTAGCAGGATACCCACAGAGTGCCACAATGATTTAGTGCAGAGTTGGCGTCAGCAGTAGCAGGAGGCCACAGAGTGGCACAATAACATAGTATGGTGGTGGCATCAGCAGCAGCAGGAGCCCACAGAGTGGCACATTGATATAGTGTGGAGGTGGCATAAGCAGCAGCAGGAGCCCACAGAGTGCCACAGATATATAGTGTGGTGGTGGCATCAGCAGCAGCAGTAGCCCACAAAGTGCAAAATGGTATTGTGTGGAGATGGTGTCAGCAGCAGCAGGAGCTTACAGACTGACACAATGATACAGTGTGGAGGTGTCATCAGCAGTAGCAGGAGCCCACAGAATGGCACAATAATTCAGTGCGGAGGTGGTGTCAGCAGTAGCAGGAGCCCACAGAGTGGCACAATGATATAGTGTGGACGTGGTGTCAGCAGTAGCAGGAGCCCGCAGAGTGTTACAATGATTTTGCAGAGGTGGTGTTCAGCAGGACAGAGCCCACAAAGGTTGCCACAATGATATAGTGTGATGTGGCATCAGCAACAGGAAAGCCACAGAGTGCCATAATGATATAGTGTGTGAGGTGTGTCAGCAGTAGCAGGAGCCCACAAAGTGGCACAATGATAGTGTGTGGAGATGGTGTCAGCACAGGCAGAGCCAAAAACTGTCAACAATGAACAGTATGGATGGTGGGCGTCAGCATAGCAGGCAGCAGCCCAAAGAGTGTCACAATGAATTCAGTGCGAGGTGGTGTCAGCAGTAGCAGGAGCCCACAGTGGCACAATGATTTTGCAGGGGTGTTGTCGCCAGGAGCCACAGAGTGGCACAAAGATATAGTTGTGGTGGTGGCATCACAGCAGAGCCCACAAGTGGACCAAGTTATCGTTTGGAGTGGTGTCATCGTAACAGAGGCCCACAAGTGGCCAATATGATAGATGTTAGGCGGCGTCACATGCAGCAGGAGCCCACAGAGTGGCAACATTGTCCAGTGGGAGGTGTGCATAGCATAGCAGGAGCCCACTAGAGAGGCTCCGTGATATATGGTGTGGTGGGCATCACAGTAGCGCCACAAAGTGGCATATGTCATTGTTTGGGATGGTGTCAGCAGCGCAGAGCACACAGACTGGCACAATAATATTGTGTGGAGGTGGCATCAGCATAGCAGGAGCCGCAGAGTGGCCAACGTGAATAGTACTGTGGTGGACATCAGCAGAGCAGGAGCCAAGAGTGAACCCAAGATATAGTGTAGAGTGGTGTCCAGCTTTTGTGCAGGCCCACAGAGTGGCACAATGTATATGTGTGAGGTGCATGTGCGGTAGCAGGAGCCCACAGTTGGTCACATGTGTATGACTGGGTGCAGGTGGCATGAGCAGCATCAGGAGCCTACGGCAGTGCCAATGATTCAAGTTGGATGGTTGCATCAGCACAGTAGGACCCCACAAGTGGCAGAATAGATATAGTGAGGTGGGTCAGCAGACAGAGCCCACAGATTGGACAATGATATAGTGGTGGTGGCATCAGCACAGCAGAGCCCACAGAGGTACACAATGATTAGAGTGTGGATGGGTGTACAGCAGTAGCAGGAGCCCACAAGTGCCACAATGATTTTAGTGCAGCGTTGGCTCAGCAGTAGCAGGACGCCACACGAGTGGCACAATACTAGTTATGGTGGTGGCATCAGCAGCAGCAGGAGCCACAGAGTGTGCACATTGATATAGTGTGGAGGTGGCATAAGCAGCTGCAGGAGGCCCACAGAGTGCCACAGATATATAGTGTGTGTGGGCATCAGCAGCACAGTTAGCCCACAAAGTGCAAAATGGTATTGTGTGGAGATGGTGTCAGCAGCAGCAGGAGCTTACAGACTGACACAATGTACAGTGTGGAGGTGTCATCAGCAGTAGCAGAGCCCACAGAATGGCACAATATTCAGTGGGAGGTGGTGTCAGCAGTAGCAGGAGCCCACCTAGTGGCACAATGTATATAGTGTGGACGTGGTGTCAGCAGTAGCAGGAGCCCCGAGTGTTACAATGATTCGTGCAGAGGTGGTGTCAGCGTAGCAGGAGCCCACAAAGTTGCACAATTGATAGTGTGATGGTGGCATCCACGCACGAGAACCCACGAGTGGCCATAATGATAAAGTGTGGAGGTGGTTGTCAGCAGTAGCAGAGCCCACAAGTGGCACAATGATATGTGTGGAGATGGTGTCAGCAGCAGCAGAGCCCAAAAATTGGCACAATGAACGTATGTGGATGTGGCGTCAGCAGTTAGCAGCAGCCCAAAGAGTGTCACCAATGATTCTGCGTGAGGTGGTTCACAGTATAGCGGAGCCAAGAGATGGCACAATGATTAGTGCAGGGGAGGTTCATCAGCAGCGGAGCCTACAAGTGGCACAAAGATAATGTGATGGATGGCATCACAGCAGCCGATCCCACAAGTGGACCATTATATAGTGGAGGTGGCGTCATCGCAGTACAGGGCCCCCAGATGGCACAATGATAGTGTGTATTGGGCGCGTAGCAGCAGCAGAGCCACAGAGTGGGCATGATAAAAGTGTGGATGGTTGGCATCACAGTCAGCAGGAGCCCATCAGGAAATATGTAGGCGGTGCAACAGTAGAGAGTCCAATGATTGTGATTAGTGTGGGGCATCACTGCAGTTGCCACAAAGTTGGCCATTGATAGAATTGTTTGAGATGTGTCATAGCAGCAGCAGGAGCCACAGACTGGCACATATATTTATTGGAGAGGGGCATCAAGCAGTAGCAGCGCCCGCAGAGTGCACAGTGATATTATGGTAGGTGGACTCACAAGCAGCAGGAGCCAAGAGTGGACCAATGATGTAGGTTAGAGGTGTGTCAGCATGTAGCATGGAGCCCACAGAGGCACATGATATAGTGTTGAGGTGGGCATGCAGCGTACAGGAGCCCAAGAGTGGCCATGATGGTGCATTGCATAGATATGCGGAGCCCGGTGAAATGTGAGTTAATGTGCATACAGCCAGACCAGCAGTGACACATGATTTAGTGCAGAGTGTGGCCAGCAGTAGCAGGAGCACCGCAGAGTGCCACAATAATATAGTGTGTGTGTGGCATCACACAGCAGAGCCCACAAGTTGGACCAATGTATAGTTTGAGAGAGTGTCAGACAGTTAGTAGCGTCCACAGAGTGGCACTATTAAATATGTTTGGGCAGGCGCATCAGCAGCAGGAGCCCACCAGATAGCACAATGTAGAAGTGTATGGAGGTGTGCATATACAGCACATGGCCCGACATAGTGCACAGGAATTATACGGTGAGAGTTGCAATCAGCAGCTAGCAGGACCCGCAAGAGTGGCCAAGATATAGTGTAGGTGGTGCTCAGTAGAGCTAGACCCACAGAGTGCCTGATATCGTGTGAGCGTTGCAAACAGTAGCAGAGGAGTCCACGAGTGGCTCAGTGTATATAGTGTGGTGGTGGATCAGCAAGTAGCCCCAACAGTGCTGTCATGATATCAGTTGTGAGAGGGGTGTCATCAGAGCAGGAGCACCACAACTGTGCACAAATGATATTGTTTGGAGGTGCATCAGCGTAGCAGGAGCCCGCAGAGTGGCACAGTGTATGATTGGTGGTGACAGTGGCTAGCAGCAGAGCCTCACCGAGTGGCCACCATGATATATAGTTATGGAGGTGGTTCACAGCTGATACGGAGCCCACAGAGTGGCCCAATGAATATTAGTGTTGAGGTGTGATCCAGCGAGCAGGCATGCCCACGAGAGTGGCACATGAATATGGGTGCAGTGGCAAATGCCAGCAGCAGGAGCCTACAGAGTGGCGACAATGATAGTATGGAGGTTGGCATCAGCATAGTAGGACCACGGAGTGGCACATATATATAGTGGAGGTGGCATCAGCAGCAGGAGCACTACGATTGGCACAATGATAAAGTGTGTTGTGGCATCTAGCACGCAGCAGGACCCCACAGAGGGGTCACAATGATATAGTGTTAGGGAGTGCTCACAGTAGTCAGGATCCACGAGAGTGGCACAATGATATATAGTGGAGGGGTGGGGGCGTCAGCAGCAGAGTCCACAGAGTGGCACAATGATAAGTAGTGTGAAGGCAGTCGCAAGCAGAGTAGCTCCACGAAGTGGCACTTATATAGTGCTGGAGGTGCGTCAGCACAGTAGCTAGCAGAGCACAGCAAGAATGGCATCAGCTCAGTTGCCAGAGTGGTTATGTATGTGGGCCGTAAGCCAGAGCCCAGAGTGGACATATGCATCACGATAGTATCGGAGCCACCTGCAACATAATATAGTGTGGTGTGGCATCATGCAGCAGCAGGCGCCCGACAAGTGGACCAATGATAATAGTGTTGAGGCGGGTCACCAGTAAGTAGGAGTCCACGAGTGTCCAATTATATAGGTTGGATGGTGGCATCAGCACAGACCACCGGAGTCCACATTGAGTGACAAGTATGAATGTGGCATCTCAGCAGCTACAGAAGTCCACACAGATGGACATATATTGTGTGGAGGATGGCTCAGCAAGCAACGGAGCCCCAGACTGGCACAATAATACAGTGTGGGGTGGCATCACAGGGCAGGAGCCCACCAGATGGCCAATATATAAGTAGTGAGGTGGTCATCGTCAGAAGCAGGAGCCCCAGAGGGCACAATGATATAGTGTTGAGGTTTCATCATCGGTAGCAGGAGCCCACAACGTGGCACATTGCTATGGTGTTGCAGGTGGCATGAGCAGCGCGTAGCCTACGGAGTGGCACATGATGAAGTATGAATGTGGCATTAGCAGCAGCAGGACCCCCACAATGGCACACAATTTTTGTGAGGAGGTGGCGTCAGCAGTAGCAGGCTAGAGCCCGCAGATTGGCACCATAATATAGTGTGGTTGTGTCTCAGCAAGCAGCAGAGCCACAAGGTGGACCAATTATATAGTTTTGAGGGCAGTGTCAACATATAATAGGAGTCCACGGAGTGGCAACAATTGATATAGTTGGTGGAGGTGTCATCCAGCAACCAGGAGCCTACAAGTAGCACATGAGAAAGTATGTAGGTCGGCAATCAGCAGCATGTGCAGGAGCCCACAGAGTGGCACAACTTATAGTGAGAGTTTGCATCATCATAGCAGGAGCCCCGCAGAGTGGCACATATAATATAGTGTGGTGCGTGGCATCACAGTAGCAGTCAGTATCCCACAGAGGGACCAAGTATAGTGTTGAGGCGGTGTCAACCAGAAGTAGGAGTCCACAGTGGCAAAGTTATATAGTGTGGTTGGTGGCATCAACAGCAGGGAGCCCACAGAGTGGCCAATGATACAGGGCGGAGGTGGTGTCATCTGTCATTCAGGAGCCCACGAGTGGCACAATGATAGTAGTGTTGAGGTGTCACAGCGTAGCAGGAGCCCACTATGGCAACATTGATATGTGTTGCCGGTGGGCATTAGCAGTACAGGGCCTCACAGAGTGCACATGATAAAGTATGGAGGTGGCGTCAGCAGCAGTAGACAGCCACACATCGGCATATAATATAGTGACGAGGTGGTTGTCAGCAGCAGCAGGAGCACGCAGAGTGGCACAATAATATAGTTGTGTGGGGCATCAGCAGCAGCCCGTGAGCACACAAGTGGACAATGATTAGTGTCGAGGCGTGTCACCAGTAGTAGGAGCTCCACGGAGTTGCACATTGATATAGTGTGGAGGTGGCATCAGCAGCAGGAGAACTACAGAGTGGCACAATGAGAAATATCATGTGGCATTAGCGCATCAGGACCCCAAAGAGTGGCACAATTTTATAGTGAGGAGGACGTGGCGTCAGCAGTAGCAGGAGCCCGCAGATGGCACATAATATAGTGTGTTGGGGCATCAGCAGCAGCAGAGCCCACGAGTGGACCAATGATATAGTGTTGAGGAGCAGTGTCAACACATAGTAGGAGTCCACGAAGTGGCACCTTGATATAGTGTGGAGTGCATCAGCAGCAGGAGCCTACAGAGTAGCAAGCAATTATAAAGTTGGAGGTGCACTCAGCATCAGCTGAGCCCACAGAGCTGGCACAATTTATATAGTGAGGAGGTGGCCTCAGCCCGTAGCAGGAGCCCGCAGAAGTGGCACAATAATTTATTGCAATTTGGCATCAGGCAGTCAGGCAGAGCCCACCGTTGGCACCAGAATATGTGTGGTGGGTGTGCATCAGCAGCAGCAGGAGCCCACAGAGTGGACCAATGTGTATATGGTTTGTTTGAGGCGTTGTCAACGAAGTAGGATCCACTGATCCAGAGTTATATAGTGTGGTGGTGAGCATCAGCAGCAAGCAAATGAGCCACAGAGTGCACCCATGTAACAGTGTGGAAGGTGGACGATAGCATACAGCAACATAGTCCACAAAGTGGCACAATGAATTGTTTCGGAGATGGTGTCAGCAGCAACAGGAGCCCCACAGACTGGCACCAATAATACAGTGTGGAGTGCATCAGCAGTGGCAGAGCCCGCAGATGGCATCAATAATACAGTGTGGTGTGGCATCAGCAGTACAGGAGCCCGCAGAGTGGCACAATGATTAGTGTGGAGGTGGCAGACATTCCATTCCCGATAAAGATTGTGGGAGGCGATTCATCAATATCAGTCAGATGTGTGGGCATCAGTGGGTTGCAGCATCAGAAGAGTGGCTGAGGCAGGTAGTTATTACCCAGACTCATGTTCTCAACGTTTGGGGTAAGGGGTGTTAGGCTGATGTATCTGATGCAATATGGCATTGGTAGAGTTGAATCCTGGACGATCCAAGCCTGATTCATCTTGACAAGGGTCCGTCTCTTACTAGTACGGGTGTACAAGGCGGATTCTCAGGGGAAAACGAGGGCCCCTGCCCCACTGGAACACAGTATTGATGCTCACATACTAGCCGGGCAAATGACATGCTTCTCTCACTGCAACTGTTCCGCAAGTACGGACACACATAAAGTTGGGGCTGCTCATAGTCCATGGGATTCCTCTAGCTGATGTCTAATGCTGTCTAAGAAGGCCACCACCTGCTGTGCAAGGTCTGCTTCCGTTCCTACTGCTGCTGCTGGTGGCGGCTATCCCTCCACACACTAGCGTTGAAGGAAGTTGCTCATAAATAATCTAAACTTAAGCCTGCTCTGCTGGATGCGGCTACTGTTCCTACCACCCCCCCCCCAGTTCCACCGGCAGCCGTGGCAGCAGTAGTATGAGGCTATGGATGCCATGATTTCTCCCGTCAGACCTGAAAGAGATGGCCAATTGTGCACATATCCCCTGCCAACTGTGTGCACAGTATTTCTACTAGTATGCAGTTGTTCCTCCCTCTCAGCAGCTTGGAAAAAGTCAACCAATTTAGCAAGGGTCACAAGAGGTTGAGAGCCAAAAAGTCATATATCCCTTGACGGATTTTGACACTATTCGAACTGTCCACTGAGTTGGTAAAGCAGCTGCTGTGTGCCATCAGCACAAGTACTCAGAGGGACTCCCGGCCTTCCATCTCCACTATTTAAAGTATTTTAATTATCTTAGTTAAAGCAATGGACTTATCAGCTTCTTCACTATTGCCCCCCCCCTTTTAACTCTACTCACAAGTAACATCCTGATATACAGGAATATAATCTGTGGATCATTGTCCACCACTACACAATAGTTGGCCTTGGCTTTCATATTGAGACGGATGTGGAGGACCGCAAGGTTATGGAGGAGTATTAGTTCAGATTTGATAAACAACATTATGACAGCTGTGTAAATGTTGTGATAGGAACACATGTCTAGTTCTATTCCTTTTTCACAATAGTTTTTGCACATTTTTCTATATATCATTAATTAATAACTGTCTTGAATTATTTATGTCAAATGGATAAACCCTCCTACCTTAGAACTAAGTTATAATGAAGGCGCACGGCGGTCTCGAGTGAGATCTCAGTGGATACAGCTGAACTTGTCTGTGTCTGTTTTAATTTGGTCCAATTTATATTTATTAATTACTCTCTGCCCAATTGATATTGATCCGCTTTACTGCTCTGACATTTTTGGAGGCCCCAGCGATATCCTGAACTTGATCTGCGACGACTGACCAGGAGCTGGGTAGCCCTTGGTTGAAGGAAAATTAAATATCCTAGGTAAGTGTGCCTTGCAGTCACTGCATTCCTTACGCAAAGGGTTGCATAAGGCAGCCTTATTGTAGTTATATATAATCTATCATATATATATATATATAATATCTACAGTATCGATTGGTGCGTATCTCTCGTTACACCCAACAGCTGAGGGGAATTCATTCATATGAGGCTGATGAGGAATATAGAATTAAGAATTTCATGCACAAGCCACGGTATAACGCCTATCCACGCCTGGCCAAGGCGGTTTAAGCGTATATACAGCTTTGTCACCTTTTGTGGACATGACCGCTTAGGGAAAGTACTCACATACGCCCAGCTATATGAGTACAGAAACAGCTATCCCGTGCTTACCCATGGCTCCCTGCCAGCCCCTTCTTCCAAGGAGGATCAGCAGGGATGAAGTGTCACTATTTCATTACCGAAATTATTAATAAGCTAATAGATGTGGGATATGTACAAAACCTAGGATGTTGCTAAAGGTTTGCTGGAGACCAGCCCAGTCATCCGTCAACTCCCCTCCTCCCCTTTGGGTGTGTCAACCCTTACACCACTCTTGCACCAACCATGGTTGGTAAGCAAGATACATATGAATGGGTTAGGCTTTCAGTGTCAATGTTGGAGAAGAGAAGATAGTAAGTTAAGAACCCATAGTGATAAGATAAATTTGCGTCCAGCAACCGTTGTTTTGGCGTAAAGTGTGGAACTGTGCATGGCCATGAGTCTAGCCCATGTGTTCTACATGTTGTCAGAATTACACCTAAAGGAGTACAGCATTCCCTGTGGTAACTCAGACTACAATAGATAGGTACTCAACGACCACTGTGCAGCGACATGACCTGGTACAACCTTGACCTCATGGAGAGCAGACTATGATGGGCAGATAGATTGCCCATATCCATAGAAGAATCCTAACGGATTCTATAAATTCAGAGAGAGGATTTGACTAACTATGACGCATGCATGGGTCATGATTTAATTTTCTCTTTGGAGTGCAGCCAGATTCCCTTTTGTCAACAGGAGATAAAAGGGTACCTGCTGTATGTGAAAACCTATTCAGCCAGTTCCAGTTGAGGAAAATGGCTAAATTGCAGTTAGGTCCCTGGTGAAATGTTTATTGCAAGACTTAAAATTGTAATTAAGGATCTATTTGATCACTCAGGGATCGGATTACCCTACGCCTTCCAGTTTCACCGTTAATCTGTTCCGAAAATACCATGCAGGCTGGTTACGTATTTTTGTAGACCCTGGACTTTTGATGTATCTAGCCATCAATGTCAGGGATGGAAGTATATGGAGAACATTTTTTATAACTGGTCTGAGTGAGGATTTGAAAACAAGTTTGAGATCCGTCGCAGAATGTTGCATCCTCCCCTAGAACTCTTTTATTTGTACTTTGGAGGTTTAGAGGAACAGATCAACAAAACTAAAAAGAATCAGCAGCAGCCACACAAGCAACTGTACCTTAATGAATACCAACCCGACACAGGCAGCTGCCTCAGAAGGAAGAAATAGCAGGATAAGGGAAAACTGGGACAGTGAAAAAATGGACCATATTTTATATCGAAAGGATTGTTTCTTTGAGTGTGGACGGAAGAGGACCTTGAATAACTATTGGCCCTCAAGGAGGAGAGGTAATCCGAGGACAACGCTGATAGCTCTCAGCGTCAAAAATTTGAAAATCGTGCCCTATAGGGATTAGACATTGGCAGCCCTCAACTAGTGAAGTCCCTCGTAGTGCTTGTGCCCACCCCTTCGTTGTCCTAATGCATCATAAATTGACACTACCTGATGGCCACTATGTCACGTGTGGTGGGACCGGAGGCGAGCCGTACAATTATCATCTCGGACATTCCACATGAGTATCGGGGACTACACAAGTTGTAGGTACGGGTTGGGGGTCAAACCTTGCATGCTTATGAGAAACAAAACCCGTAACCTTATGCTTACAGATACTACTGAGCTCTGCATGCAGCTTCTGTTCTGAGATTGCCCTGTGAACTTACTTGGTGCCGATGTTTAAAGCGAAATAAAAATGCTGTCACCGCAAGATTGGTAAGAAAAGGGATTTGGTACAGGTCCCCTTACTGAGCCTATTCTTGTGGCACAACTGCTATGTGAACCCCATACAGGAGCAACGTGGGGAGGGAAGTAAGCAGGATATGGAGTGGCATATAGCTGCACAAGTCCTCTGAATTATGGTTAAAAAGTCAAGACGGGGGGGGGGGGTGGTGGGGGGGGGCGCAGGTCTAGCTGCCGAGCGGATCGGACGCATTTAAGCTGAGCTCCGCTGCGGCCATACGATTATCCTGCTACTGATCCTGTGGAGACCTATCTGACCCCCTCGAGAATCCCCCGTGGGATTGAGATACTGTTCGAGAGGAGCAGGTCGGGAGCAGTCGCGTGAAGCCACACACTGATTCATATACGCGTGCAGGCGCTGAGAGAAACGAGCCACTCCCACGTGTCTGGAGCGCAGCGCTGCGCAGACCTGCACACACTAACGAGTGGAGACCGCCCGGTAGCATGTGTGGAAATCCACACCATATCTGTAACATTATATCTCCCTCGTGGAGTAACGATTCATAACTACAATTGTGGACCTGCCCCGGGGGGGAAACTTCAGGGCACAGCGAATACCAGAGGGAGCATTCATACTCCACTCTTTTTCTAACTTGCTCTCGCTGGAGAAGAAATGATATGCTTTGATAAGTCAACTACTGAACCGCACCATACCTCCTCAACTGCAAGTAAAGAGCGGATGAATAGGTACTATCTGAAATGAGCCGGGAAAACTTCGCCTCTGCATCAGAACGATTAAGGAGTTTCGCTAGAACCCCGGAAAGAGATGCTGCGTGCGCCACGGGCCTCTGTTTCCCCCCATCCCAACAGCGGGAAGATCATAATACAGAGTCCGGACACCTACTCTTGCCCAGGTCTTGACCAGCTTATTAGAGGCAATTCAGACCAGCACACGCCCTCGACTGGGAAATTGAGAGAAGTTTAAATAGATGTCAGCTCTACTTCCGTCAGAGACCTAAGAATCTGAGAGGTGCGAGTGAGGGAGGCAGAGATCGGGTGTCCTGCAATGGAGGATACTACTTGCCCCCATACCATATAAAGTTGCTTGACCTGAGAAGGCGTCTGTGCCTGTGGGCCACCAAGGGCGGATGATTAGAAAATAGACTTGCCGCCGGACAATCTTCGTATTCTCGGTCTGGCCCGAAAAATCGGAAGGCCAGAAACCCTTGCGCGCTTTGTGGAGCGATGGCTTAGAGAGACACTCTTGGATCATCCTTTGTCTGACGCCTTTCAATAGAAGGGCCCATCGGGTCCCATGCGAGACCGCCCCCTCCGGGTAGTGCTCCTAGGCCTTTATTGGCCCAGACTTAACTTAGAAGTCACCGAGATATAGATGCTGCTTTACACGCTGCCAGACGCCTCGAGAGATTAAGTAATAACGATGCTCCGTCCCTTGTTCCCAGATTTTTCAGCAGCTCTCCAGAAACACGATCTGGGTTTTGTCGGAGTAAAGGAGCCGCTTAGGGAGGCGGGCATTACATACTCAATGGCTACCCAGCAGTTGCGAGTTGTCCTAATAGAGAGCTATGTTCTTTTACAACACCTACTGAAGCGGAGAGACTGCTAATTGCTTCTAGATCTCGAGAGTTATATGGACTGTTGGGGCTAAGATACTTGCTAAGGTGGAACGTTTGAATTTTTTCCCCACTTAACCTTCTGTTTTTTTTTTTCCTATATCAGTCAGTATACTATAATGTCTACGAGTACGGGTTCACAGCCCATGGGATACTGATACATAGTTGGGTGTGGGTTAATGTGGTTTGTGCTCCGGCACTTGGTGACCTCCCGGGGTGGGGGTTGAGTTTTTCTTCCTCACTCCATCTAAGTGGAGATTTGGCGCGCTTGAGGTTAACCCATCTTTTGTCTTAATATCCTTTCCTTTTCTTTCCTTCCTCTCTTCTGTTACAGTCAGGGTAACATTGGACTTGGTTGGTGGGCAGGGAGAAGTGGTCGTGGAACCCCCCCCCCTTGCCTGCTTTTTTTTACCCCCTTCAAGAGATAACATCTGCCACTGACAGGAGAAAGGATTTGTGGAGGAGATGTTGAATTGGCTACATTTATTGTGTTACAGTTAACGGGCTTTATCTGTTAGTAGCCCTTGGTTTATTGAAATTTTTGCTTCTACTGGAAGTGCTGGCCCTGCTTTGCGAAGCTACTGGTACAAGGAATGGAGAATTGCCTGGCACCGTCGCGATTAATGGGGACGGCAACTCCATTGTCTTGTCCGAATGGGGGATTCTTATTCTTTATGAGCAAGATGGGAGACTTAGAGTTCTATCTTGGAATTTAGAGGCTAGAAAGTCAGAACGCACATGGTATTTTTCACAAATTAGTCCCAACACAACCCACCTCTTATATGTTTACAGGAAACGTCATCTCACTCCCTGGAAAAAACAGTTGCTTAACACGTCTGGGTACCGTGGTCGCATTCATTATCATACCAACATCCTACTCCAAGGGTTTTCCTTATTGGTGCATAAAAGTATCAGATTGGGGTGGGCCAGACGTGGCAGACTCAGAGGGCGATTTATTTTTGTACAACTTGGGATGTGAATCTAGACCAATTGGTGTTTTCATTGCCTCTATTCCCCTCCGCACTCAGTACCAGGCTTCAATTATACATCAAGGCAGCACAATTGCTGCTAAGTTTCCAGGAGCTCGCGATAAATGTTTATTTCAAAGGTCATACATCAACGCTATTATGGATCTAGCCCTAATAGAACAACACGTTGCCCCATTTCCTCAAGCCCTTTAGACGTCGACCCACTAGCTCAATTGAGTTACTGAACTCAGATGGCATGATCTATGGCGTATTTGCCACCATACGGAGATGGTATAATTCCTGCATAATATTTGCGTAGTCAAACCTTGTCAAGATTGATTATGCCTTTGGCAACACTGTGGTTATCGTGGGTGACGGGGGTCAGTTTATCTCTCTAGAGCAGTTTCCGACATCTCTCCAATATGGGTAACAATTCATTACTCGAAACTCTCAGACGCTTCCCCATGGATGGAGGATAAACCCTTTCCTTGCGTAAATATATGTTAACTCTAGATAGAATACCTTCCAGGATCCAGACGAGTTTCTTACTTCACCATAACCCAGATACAACCCCATTGAATTATGGGAACGCTAAAAGTATTCTCCGAGGTTGTGTAAAGTCCTCTATCTCCTATGTGAAGAGAGAGCAGTCTAGGCAGGAGTTAGATCCTAGCCCGAGATGTCAACTTGGAATAAGCTTTTATAGCTACCCCAACGAGATAACAAAACTATGTGTTGCAAGTTAGGCAACAATATCTGCAGCTTTACAAGAAACGGCTACGAGGGACACAGTTCTTTCAGCAACAAAAACGCTTTTTTGAACAAGAAATTATTATATAATATTAAATAATCACACCTCCCCTATAGGAGGTGGTGTCAGCAGTAGCAGGAGCCCACAGAGTGGCACAATGATATAGTGTGGACGTGGTGTCAGCAGTAGCAGGAGCCCGCAGAGTGTTACAATGATTTAGTGCAGAGGTGGTGTCAGCAGTAGCAGGAGCCCACAAAGTTGCACAATGATATAGTGTGATGGTGGCATCAGCAACAGGAGAAGCCCACAGAGTGCCATAATGATATAGTGTGGAGGTGGTGTCAGCAGTAGCAGGAGCCCACAAAGTGGCACAATGATATTGTGTGGAGATGGTGTCAGCAGCAGCAGGAGCCCAAAAACTGGCACAATGAAACAGTATGGAGGTGGCGTCAGCAGTAGCAGCAGCCCAAAGAGTGTCACAATGATTCAGTGCGGAGGTGGTTCGCAGCCAGTAGCAGGAGCCCACAGAGTGGCACAATGATTTAGTGCAGGGGTGGTGTCAGCAGGAGCTCACAGAGTGGCACAAAGATATAGTGTGGTGGTGGCATCACCAGCAGGAGCCCACAAAGTGGACCAATTATATAGTTTGGAGGTGGTGTCAGCAGTAACAGAGGCCCACAGAGTGGCA